>WAAF01001206.1:0-156766 GCA_013400475.1 Tricholaema leucomelas | reverse complement strand
TTCCTCATCCTGGTTGGGTGGTCTATAACAGTTCTTGCAGCTCTCACCTGTTGCTAGGGAGACATCTTTTATATTGAACTTCACCCCTGCCACTGACCAAACTCCCCTCTCTCTGCCCCTTGCACCCCCCACTGTGTAAGGTTTGCACACATGCCCAAGGAGGAGTGTCCGAGGGGTGGTCTGGGCCTGAGGAGGGGGCCCAAGGCATGGCCTGCCCTGGAGGCAGGTAGCCTGAGGCCAGGAGGTGTGTTTTGGCATTATAATCACAGAATCATAGAATCAAGCAGCTTGGAAGAGACCTCCAAGCTCATCCAGTCCAACCTATCACCCATCCCTGTCTAATCAACCAGACCATGGCACTAAGTGCCTCATCCAGGCTTTGCTTGAACACCTCCAGGGACCTTGACTCCACCACCTCCCTGGGCAGCCCATTCCAATGCCAATCACTCTCTATGGGAAGAACTTCTTCCTAATATCAAGCTTGTACCTCTCCCAGCACAACTTGAGACTGTGTCCCCTTGTTCTGTGATATTATAATGAGCAAAGTTCACTTGAGTCCATGGTGTCCTTAGCAATGCCAAAACGTCAGTCTGATGAGGGCAGCTCCATTCTTTGGTTCCCCAGACAATGCTCTCAAACAGTGGAACCCTTCATCAGAGGGGCAAGTACGGACCCTTGGTACCAGCCTGGTTTCTTCCCATGAAGGCTTGCATCTGTACTAGATTCCATGGTGTGGGAATAGCAACTCAATTGGTAACTTATTATGGGGTAGGCTGGCTGCTGCAGACTCATGCTAAGATGTTAAAGTCCTTGAAGGGAAGGGGGTCCCAATTCCTCATGACAATGATGAGGCAGACAATACTCTTTGGACTGCTCCTTACAGTATGCCAAAGGATCATTTGCCCACAGCTCCGGCAGGGCCAAACAGTTGGCTCCACTGTCCCAGTCTGCCCCAATTTGAAGCTCAGGGACTGTGTGAGCCAGTAGAAGAGTGTTGTTCATGACACCTGGAAATGCACTGCAGAGAAGAGCTCATGCTCATGTACTGTTCTCACATGACTACACATACAGCCACCCACGCACAGTGCTTTCAATGCATACTCACTGGTAACTACAGGTTCTGAATCTAGTGAAAGCTCACCTTCAAGGATGCCTGCCTTAACTGTGGAAGAAATGAGTGAGGACACTGCAACTGGTGTAATTATACTTTGTAAGTAACGCAGCACTTTTCATTTATCCATTTGTAAAATAAATAATGGTAACAGTAGCAATTAATTGTGGAACACAAAGCAACTCAATCCTTGTTTATCAAGGCTGTATTTAGCTGGAGACTCTACAGACGTGGGATGAAATTAACTCTGAGTTATGAGTTAATGCATAAACGTAGGCTTTTAATGTGCTTAAGGTATTTACCTTCACAAGGGCTGAAGAAGTAGCACGGAGTGATACTCAGCTTATACCTTAGACATCAGGGTATCTTAGATGTGAATAAAACCAAGCTGATCAACTGCTGTCAAGGTCAGACAGCGAGTCCTTGCCAGAAAGTGCAGTTCAGATCTTCAACTATTAGCTGCTTCTCTTAAAGGCTGCACAGATTTATTTTTTTTTTTTTACAGCTGCTTGTTTGGAGGTTTTCCTTTTTTGAAGAAACTGCCTTGAGCAGAAGATGAGAGCTTCTTCTTGTACAGTATCAGAGCAGCCTGTATGTTTGCATCTCGTGCTACTGATCACACTGAACTCTATTATCACATTACAGCTGTAATGGCCAGCCACTTTTGAAGAGAACATGCCACATGCCTGCATATTTGAAAGAAGTGACAAGAACACTTCTTCACAACACTTCACATTTCTTATTTCTTTTTCTGAGCAGCATAAAGCATTTTCCTTTGGGCATGATGGATTTTCTTATAATGCTCCCTGGCTGCAGGACTCCTTAAACACAGATGCATTTAAACAATCAAACTGTGATTTGCTAACAGTAACACAAAATGAAATGACAATCTGATTGTACTTCAGAGATAATGCTTGTGTCTTGTCTCCCCTTCCACTCCTATCTCTCCTCTGTCACTCACAAAGAATAGTTTGGGATTGCTGCTAGGCTAGACAAAACTAGTCAATACTTGGTACCTTTTCAGACACTGGGAAATAAAAGGTGAATGCTGTGCATTCTAATGCTGTGCTTATTAGATGCATCTTCAATCAAAGGGAGTTTTTAGTTTATACACCACTCAATAACATGGGAATAAAGCTTCCCTGTTAAACATACATCAGTGCCGCTCATCTTTGAGTACTGCACGTATTACACTACTCCATAATTTACTACAGCATAGAGAACAACAGAACTCAAAAGCCTTGGTATTCTTATTGAATTTGAGCCCCTAAGTATTTGGGAAGCATTGCAAAATCAAAAGCTTTTCATCCTTAGCACCTCTAGTACTCACAATTATTTCACTGGGTTTGCCTGGGAATTCAATTCAGAATCTACTGAAAGTCAGTGGAAAGGCTTTGGGGAGTTAAACAAGCAGCAAAGCACCAAGCAGGCTGGATTAAGTCATGCTGCAATTTGTATATGTCTGGACAAGAGGTGAGTAGCAAAGTCTGGAGAATCACCCTTGGATGTTGCTCTGAGGTTCCTGCCACACTATCCACACCGACTTATTTCCAAAATCTCTTTCGGACTGCAAACAAGAGATCTTCCACTGAATGAAACCTGGGACGACTCCACGAGCAGCAGCAGAGGCTGCACCAGGCATCACTTCTCCCAGCTCAGTCTTCCAAACGATCTTCCAGAACCAGCCTCAAATGCTATCTGCACGCTTCACACAGCCCAGCGCCCTGCCTCAGACACACAAATGCAGTTCTCTGTGAACCCAGCTGGACATATTGCTAAAAACTTCCTAAATGACAGGTACAAAACTGGAGTGGGTCACAATTACAGCACTGAGCCAGGGGCATGACCTTCTGACAGTGTGCCTCACGGCATCCCAGCCTCACCAGGACTACGTGGCCCTGCTGTGAAAATCTTCTTGGCCACTTGCAGAAATGCAACAGCTTTGTGTTTCTGGCTTAAAGGCCTGGAAACCCCACGGCAAAACAAAACACTTCCCAAGCTTTCATTAAAGGTCTGCAACAAGAGCTGAAGGGGTCCTGTAGAATGCAAGGCAGAAGGGATTAGGCAGAGGTTCTACAGTGTGAAGACACTGGCTTCGGCATTCCCTCCTCCCCCAGAGAAAAGCTGCACTTGTCACTAGTAACTGGAAGAGATACTTTTAGCAGGCACAGAGTTGGTTTACGCTCAGATTTTTTTAGTATTAGTGCGAGTCACAACCCAAGAGTTTCTGGTTGAGCATCCGTTGTGACAGGTGACAGGTCCAAATATTAGATCCCTTCCTAGGCTACTGGTGCCAGGTCAGCTGTGCTTCTGTGCATGATGACTGTGACCCAAAGTTAACTCTTCTTGAACAGACCAAGTACTTCAACTGAACTCTTCTGTGACTTAACACAGAATCATAGCATCAACCAGGTTGGAAGAGACCTCCAAGCTCATTCAGTCCAACCCAGCACCCAACCCTATCCAGTCAACTAGACCATGGCACTAAGTGCCTCATCCAGTCTTTTCTTGAACTAAATGTGTACATCAGGAGCTGCTTAAACTTTAACCTGAAACCCCTGAGCCACCAAGGCCAGAGTTAGCAGGTATTAACTACCCTGTAGCACAGGGCTCACCAAGAGCAGAGCCCTGGGGCACCACGTGTGCTGTGACCTTGGCCTGCAAGGAGGGACTCTGTAGCTTCTCGAGTGAAACAAGCGAGTCTGCTGTGTCTTTTAGCAAGCACAGGAGAGTGACAGTGTGTGCATTACAAGCAGGAATCTTTCGTGTTTCCTCAACATTAAATGATGCTACTCCTGGACAAGAAAGCCCCATCCTATTGCTGCATGACTTGGCCATTATTTTGCACTCCTTCAAGTATGCACTAATTAGGCAGCATTTTTCACCACAGCTCATAGCTCAGCACACGTCAAAGGCACAGTGACCTCCTTTCACAGCAGCAGCACCACCTCCGAGTGCATGTCAAACAGCAGTGTTTGGGGAACCACTTCATCCGTCTGCTTACTTCTCTCTCAAGCCTTCCTCAGTCTAAGTGAGGGCATCTTTTTGCTGCCACTATTAAAGACGTGAATCAAATAAAAGGTGAAATCTTTCGTAGGCTGTAAAATAATCATTTGTAGTTTTTCTGCTACCCTCTTAATTACAGTAGCACAGGTTACTCAAACGGAGTTAATTGCTCCTCAGCAGTTCCACTGCTCTCAACTTCTGAGCAGAGGAGAATTTGTCAGTAAAAGCTCTCTGCTGTCCGAAGCTCGACTGCAACTCTCAGCCCATCACAGCACTTTGTCAGATCACGGGGCAACCCACCACCTCCTGAGGCAGCCAGATGACCACAAATCTTCAGGGTGACAAGACTTACTCCTGGAACGCCTTGAGTGGAGTGTCAAGAGGAATGGCCAGCACAGATCAAAGCCATCATCCATCTAATCCCAAATCCTGCCTTGAACAGGGACGTTTTACAGGGAAGAATCCAAACCTCTTCATTTAGCAGACAAATCTACCCTGTGAAAAGTGTTCTTCTTAGCACATGTGCCACAAGACCATTTGTGCAAGCAAGCAGGAAGATCTGTAATCCTTTCAGTACTCTGACAGATTTTTAAATACCAATCGTTTCCAGCAGAGTGTTATTTTATTCTTATTAATGTTCAGTTCAGGAGACCATATGGCAATGACTGATGTAGATTAATCAGCAGTCTCAAGAGGAAAACAGTCCCCCTGTGCTGGCTCTGAACAGGCCAGCTTCACATTTCTGTGCCCTTCCTCCTTAGAACACGAAGGGTTTAGAAAATACGTATCTCTCCATGATCTTATTCCACAGCTTTACCACATCTCCCCTCCAGAATTAATTCTCTCCTTTCTGTTAGGAGAGTTCCAAGAACAGAAATACAGTCTTGACTAGGCTGCTGAAAAACAAACAGGGCTGTTTTCTTTGGATGTGTGCTAGGTTCATTTAGGTAAGACACAGCACATCCCCTATAATAAATGGTGACCTCTAAATTGCTTTATGAGATTCAGAAGGATTCTAAAGTACTCAAATGCAACATTAGTGGGGAATTTGGACACCGGGAAGAAGTTTGGATGTTAGAAAGAAGTTCTTTTCTGTGAGGCTGGTGGAACATTGGAACAGGTTGCCCAGGGAGGTAGTGGAGGCCTCACCCCTGGAGACATTCAGGGTCAGGCTTGATGGGACTCGGATCAGCCTGGTGTAGTTGGGGATGTCCTTGCTTACTGCAAGGGGATTGGACTAGATGACTTCTGGGGGTCCCTTCCAACCCCAAGCATTCTACGATCCTAGGTGTAAGGACAAATACATTACAAATAGGTTAGACCTGGAGTGTTGTAGTGAGAGCTGTGCTATAAAACAAGTGGAACTTGGGAAACACAGAGAGAAATACAGGCAGCATTGCTTAGTTTTTTTAGTGGGGGAAAATGGTAGTGATGGAGGGAAAAAGCTACAGGTTTCCAGTCACATCTTTGCTGCTTCTCTGCCTGGTTCTTCGTGCAAGCCCCTTGGCATCACAGCCAGTTACATTTTTGCACAGTGCCTGATCCATCTTCAAGGCTATTATTAATAATAAATACTTCAGCTAGACTTGCAAAGGATCCTTTTACATTTATTACAACTGCTCAGGCAAGTATGACAGACTGAAGTACTCGTTTCAACAACAGCCCGCTTCGGCAGAACGGACTGCGGGACAGTTTGTGCCATAGCTTAGCACTCCTGAAGTAGAAAAGGCATTTAATTAACACACCAAATCTCACTTCATCCATGGAAACACTCATTGGGAAGTTAGCACCCAAACTAATGGTAGGTGTTGGATTTGCTTCTTGGCTACTCTATGGCTCATTAAATACTTGTTTTTCTTCTTGCTGCTGACAGATGATTTGGGCCATGTCATAATTAGGGACAATGTCAGCAGCTGTACAGGAGACAGATTTCAGTGAAGCCCAGTCATGCAACAAGACTTGAATTAAGGTGTTCTGTGAACTCAGCTAATACTGTTCTTTATCAAAGAAGACAAATCAAACACCAACAGACAGAAGTATCACTGTGGTGCAGGTACATCCAGATCTTGCTAGATGGTAGCCAGGCAGCCAGCTAGAGACTGGCCACTTTAGACTGAGTATTTCTGTGGGAGAATGAGGATTCCCAGCATATACAGACTGAGACCCTTGTCCTGCTAAATGGAGTTACAGATGATAAAGAATCAAATAGTTTGCAAATCAGAGAATCACAGAACGGTTTAGGTTGGAAGGCACCTCCAAAGGTCACTCAGTCAAACCCTCCTGCACTCAGTGGGGACATCCTCCACTAAAGCAGGTTGCTCAGAGCCTGATCTTGAATATCTCCGGGGATGGGACCTCAACTACCTCCCCAGGCAACCTGTTCCCTGATGGTGCAGAAATTATTCCCCTCAGGACTGTGCAGCCTGACTGGAGCAATGGCCTGGACCCTAAGGGGGTTCTCACTAAGCAAGGGGTCATTGTTGCTCTTTTGACTCAGTGTAAGAAAGAGCCCAAGAAATTGAGATAAATGCTGTGGGGTGAATATTTACAGAGTGGTTCTCATAACTGCTTGGCAAAGACTTTCTGTTCTAGGTAAGGACACACCTGCATTGGATTCAGCAGCTTCCAAGCAGTATTTGCAGCTACCGTGTTCCACGCGGAGTAAATGCTGCTGTATAGCGCATAAGTATTCGATCTGCCTTATTTTAATTTAGACTATTACATGTTTATGTATTTTGTAAATTATCTGAGTAGCACAAGCCTACATTACTACAGCTTTGCTCTGAAAAAGTCACTGCAGAGAAGTCTGACTACGTGTCAGCTTTTGCTTTACAGGGGAAAGTGAAAGGTGCATTGCTTATACAAGAATCGTGACAACCACATCAAATAAACTTCATTTTCCATGGAGTAAACTGACAGTGACATTTAATATGGGGAGCAGGGGACGGATTTTCAAATCTATGGAAATCTTTGACAGCTTAGATTCAAAAGCAGGCTAGGATACCACAGACACGTCTGGGAGGAATAAAACCTAACTTTTTCATAGACAATAGATAGGATTTTACAACTTACTTACAGCCTCATTTGATTACAGCAAGGGGTATTAATCACTCTATTTTCTCAAATCAATCACTAATTCATATTCAGCACACTTAGCTACTCTGCTTTAAAAGGGGCACTGAACATCCTAGAGCTTCAGGTGCAAGATTCCTCAGTTTGCTTTAGACCATGGAAGTTACGCATCCGAGGAATAAAGGACAAACGTTGCTTTGAATGTAGTGTCGTTCTTAATGTTGTGTGGCAAAGAGAGGAGAGTTTATAAAATCTCCAAAGGCAAATTCTGCACAATTAAATCAGATTTTGTACCTTGATCCCTGGAAAGTAACCAGAGAGATGAAGATATTGAGACACTGAGCAAAGACAAACTGTAACTTTCAGCTGCGCTGCGTGGGAGCCAGATTACTCTGGAATCCTGAATGCAGATGGATGCACACAGTCCTGTTTCCCTATGGCATGACAGGGTTTCACTGGCACAAACCACAGAGAATGTTATCCTTCCATGGAAAGGGAATTTGGAAGTGACACAGAAAGGGAAGCTTAGCAATTCCAGAACCACCTGCAGGATATGGTTTACGCAGTAGGATTTGCAAATGTGTAGCTCTTGTGTTTGCAGAGACAGGCTTTGTGCCACAGCAGAGCTTCTGGCTGGCTGGTTTGTGCACAAACTGAACCAGCAAGGCCCTTCCCACGGTGTGAGCAGCCTCCACCTGTCTGAGGGGGATTAGCATCCAGATGCAATTCTCACCAGTGTACAGGTAGTCGGTTCAAAACAACAACCAGCTACCAGTACATTATATACTAACTGCTAATTCAGGCCACAGTGCCACTGAAAGCATAGTTGTATCAAAGCCTGGCAATCTGCAGGTCCAAAGCAGCCAGGGCAGGCGTGCATGGGGGCAGTGAGGATGTCACTTCTGCCAGACATGGCTGGTCTGTGAGAGCTGACACAGGATGCAAGCACACAGTGCAGAATGGTTTAGCACAGCCAGCCCGGCCCAGCATTCTTGGGTCTTACTTTGCTGGCTGTTCAGAGGGCACCTGTATGGCTGTTTGCAGGCCACTGCTAACACGAATGAAACACCAGCTGAGAAATCCTTAGGGTTTCTGGGGTTTGGGTTGTTTCGCTGTTCTTGGTTTGTTTGGGTTTTAGCATGTGTATGTGTGGGTAGGGTTCATCCAGACCATTGCCAGAGTTCACAAATGGAATATAGAACTATCAAGGTTGGAAAAGTCCTCCAAGATAATCAAGTTCAACTATCAAGCCAACACCACCATGGCCATTAAACCGCATCCTGAAGGGCCATGTCCGCACATTTCTTGAACACCTCCAGGGATGGTGACTCTACCATCTCCCTGGGCAGCCTGTTCCAATGCCTGATCACTCTTGCAGCAAGGAGACTTTGAACTTCTCTCCTGAGCCAACCTGAGGCCACCTCCTCTCATCCTGTTGCTAGTCACTTGGGAGAAGAAGAGGCCACGTATCAATACACAGTGGGCATGGGAGGCAGGAGACTGAGATGGCTGCAGACCTGATGAAGTGAGAAGGGCAGACAGAAGCAGAGGACCCTTCTGGCCTCTGATGTTCTGCTAAAGAAAACATGTTGCCTAACTCTTCTGAAGCAAGTGTCTCTCAGGGGTTTGCAGCACATGGTTGTGTGAGCAATGATTATAAGCAATAATAATGATTGTGAAGGGTGCAGTGTGAACAGAACAAACATGCTGAAAACAGGAAAGATTGGGCACATCCCCCCCCCATCTTTGTGTTTACACACAAAATAACACATGTAAGAACCCAATATCTTACAGTATCGTACTCACATTACATCAATATGTTAACAGTGTTAGCAGTTATGTCAAGAAATATGGTAAATCTTCCCAACAAAAACAAAAGAGCAGGATCTGGATACCATTCTACATGTCATTCATGTAGATCTACATGCTCATATACCCCGAGCTCAAGGGAGGAGAAATATTTACTGTTACCATTTTTGCTGAGTACTTTCAGCACATCATTTTTGTTTCTTGTGCATGTGCAATACCTGCATTCAGTGTGGCTGCAGGAAACCAGAAGCAAGCAGCAGGTTTCACCTAAAGCACTGTGGGATAAACCAGCTCGGTGGTGCCAGAGTTTCAGAGCAGCAGGATACTGCCAGGGAGTTGACCATAAGGACTCTCTCTCTCTGATTTTAGACTCCTATAACCTGCTGAACATGGCCAACCAGGAAATACAAAATTACTTCAGACTATCTGTACAAGACCTGAATTTCTGCCTGAAGCGACTGCGGTGGTTACCAAACTACACAGAGCAAAGTGGCTGTGATTTGCCTGCTCTGTGCAGGAGATTGCACTGTAGACATGAACTGCTCTCATGAACTGAGTAATTAAAATGTCCCCATAACACACTCCTACCCTCTCTGCAATATTCTATTTTATTGTATTTGCATGCTCATGTCAAAGGTTTGGTTTGTTCCCAAGGAAAGAAATTTAGATACAGCTTAAATCATTCAGAGAAACAAGTCAGAAAGGGAGCACTCAGTACAGTGCATGAAAACATTGGCATTATAATTCCACAAAAAAGAAAGCATTTGGATTCCTTGCTGTCTAAAAAAGGCTTTGAGTGTAGAGAAGTAAATTATATTTTATTATTCAGCTCTTCTGTGATGAATTTTTCTTCCACACACAGGGAAGAACCCACAAGGATTTACTTTCCTTGAAAGTATGTGATAAATGGGATGACAGACAGCATAAGTTTACCCACAACTTGAGATGTCAGAACGATAACTGATTTAGGAGGTAAAGGAAATATGGTGAAACAAACCTATCCAAACACACACAGGGAACTTTGTTAACCTGCAGAACATGGCAGTAAAGGATTGTAAAGGCAGATAAGGGTAGGTAGCAAAGACATTGCAAAAGAGAAAGGAATGATAGAATCATAGAATCAACCAGGTTGGAAGAGACCTCCAAGATCATCCAGTCCAACCTATCACCCAGCCCTGTCCAATCAACTAGACCATGGCATTCAGCCTGGCCAGGTCCCTCTGCAGGGCTCTCCTACCCTCCAACAGATCCACACCTGCTCGGAGCTTGGTGTCATCTGCAAACTTACTGATGCTGGACTCAATCCCCTGGTTGAGATCATCAATAAAAATACTGAACAGGACCGGGCCCAGCACTGATCCCTGGGGCACACCACTAGTGACAGCTGCCAGCTGGATGTGGCACCATTCACCACCACTCTCTGGGCCCGGCCCTCCAGCCAGCTCTTGACCCAGCACAGAGTGAATCTGCCCAAGCCATGAGCTTTGCCAGGAGCCTGTTGTGGCAGATGGTGTCAAAGGCCCTGATGAATGGTGAGCTGGAGGCTGCTTACCTAATTCTGATGGCTTCCCTAAAGACCCCATGGTGGAGTTTTCTGGCAGCAGGAAGGTGGAAGCCATCAGCTCAAAGGGCAGTAGAATATCAAATATGAAGAACCAGATGACCTCGAGTCTGATGGCAGAATGACATTTTACACTGTTAAAATTTAAGTATACTAATAACAGGAGTTGGTACTCTGGGGGTAGCAGGTAGGGAAAACGACAAGATGAAAATATCTTTTGAATATTAATTAACAGGATGACTGTATCCCGGAATTCTTCCATCCTAGCAACTGCCATTTACTCCACAACACTTCTTTTTAATGCCTCGGTTTTCCCATCTCTGTCCCAAAGTTTCCCTTTCTTCCTTACGTTACATATACCAAAAGCCACGCAAAGGATTTCCTGGCTGGGAGAGCCTGGACCTCTGCAGAGCTGTCCCTGCTGCGCCTCTCTCCGAACATTCCTGGTGGAGATGACCACGAGCCAGAGAAATGCACTCTGATTTCTTTGCACAAGCATTTCTGGTGCTTTGCTATCGATATTGGCAGCCATTCCTGCTTTAGCTCAATGCATCACTGTCTTACCTAGAAGGTTTTACATAGGTGGCATGAACCGCAACAAAACAAATGGAGTAAAACTGACATGGGGGTAGGACAGAACTGCTGAGCCTGACTGGCGAATGGTGAGCTCCACAGGGAAGTTAACTAAAGGATTCTTGCTGCTTTGCCTACTAAAATGAATTCCAAAACACAATTATAATTTTTTTCTTTTAAATGGATCAGAAGAATAAAAATGATCAAATTAAAAGAGTAATGTTGGTACAAAACAAATTCTATGAATAAACTAGCATGGAAATTAGAAAACTTAACAACCATTAAAGGAATTTGATAGCTCCAAGCAGTCATAAGGATCATTTTTAAGACAGAGCCTGACATAAAAGACATTATGTGCTATGGCTGCCAGAAACAGAGGCTGAATCTGTTTACCCAGAAGTGTTCTGTGATCATAACTCTGAATTTGGCAAACTGCTTATGCCTAAAATATGTGACATACTTTAATCACAGGGATCTTTCTTGGCGTGTATATATATGTATATAGGGATGTTCACAGAAGACATGCACATTAAAATATGTATATATTCAGACAAGCTTTAGCCAGAAACAAACACATTAGATCCCTGCATGAATAATTTTGCATTAAAAAATTGCCACTCGCTGTAGTTTTATGAGAAAGAAACCCCTCCACTGCAGTTCTCTGTACACACATGTGTCTGTATTTGAAACATGTATGTACTCAGAAAAGCACCAAAGACATCCTGAGGTCTTAGTCTAGATCCGCTGTGAGACAACAAAGCGTTCGATTTTCCGTGAACACAAACGGGAGAACGCCACTGAGCTACTGCTGGTCTGTTAACTGCACCATCACTGCTTCCAGCCGTGCAATGAGGTCAGTGTCCCTGCACTAGTGCTGGCGGTCTGAACGTTCACTCCACAACAACTTACCCTCAACAGCCTGTTTAAAACACATTTATTTAAAAATAATGAAGCCCTATTTTGTCAGATTAATAACTAAACCAAGTGATTTTGATTTCCCTGCTATAATATGCACTAGAAAAGGTTGCTGGGGAAGCTGTATTTTGGTCATTGCTTCTTTTGAGAGGTCTTTTTCTCTTCATTTCCCAATAGTACGAATCAAATGTTTCCTTTTTTTCTCTCCGAAGGACAGCTACTGCATATTCCACAACACCCTCAGCCTCGGAGGAGCTTGACACATAAGCAGAACGCAGTCCTGTACGTACAAAAGCTGCAGTACAACATTAGAAGTCTTATCTCGTTTTTATGGAAACAGGAGTGGTGTAACATAAATCTCTGTTAAACTCTTTATGATTTACATCTGCCTAAACAGATACACACAGCAAACAAAAAAAGGGGGTTTCATTCTCCAGGTTAAAGTTATGTTAGGAAGAGCTACTATAAGCCTCAAAAATAATTTTGGAAGCATTAACTATCTTTTTGGACAAATACCCTGAAATCACCACACACAATGTGTGTGTGACAGCTCACACATCAGTCTGACCTGATGCTTGGAAAACGCTCCGAGCATTACAGACCAGAAAGGTTTTGTTAAGTCACCCATGTGCTTCCAAGGCCCCAAGTTGCCCCCCGCACCCCTGAAGCCACTCTCCCAGACTGGCTTTCGCAAGGTGGTCTGGGGCAGGCACAGACCCACTGACCCCAAGCCACATCCCCATCCACAACAAGGGTCAGATGGAGGAACCTGGGAACTACAGACCTGTCAGCCTGACCTCAGTGCCAGGGAAACTGATGGAGCAGGTTATCTTGGGGACAATAACTGCGCACCTGAGGGATGGCCAAGGGCTCAGGTCCAGCCAACATGGATTCAGGAAGGGCAGATCCTGCCTTTCCAACCTGACCTCTTTCTATGATCAGGTGACCCGCTTGGTGGATGTGGGGAGGCCTGTGGATGTGGTCTATCTGGACCACAGAGGCCAGCACCAGAACGAGAGGACACAGCCTCAGGCTGTGCCAGGGGAAATTTAGGCTTGAGGTGAGGAGAAAGTTCTTCACTGAGAGAGTCATTGGCTACTGGAATGGGCTGCCCAGGGAGGTGGTGGAGTCGCCGTCCCTGGAGCTGTTCAAGACAAGGTTGGACGTGGCACTTTGTGCCATGGTCTAGCCTTGAGCTCTGTGGTAATGGCTTGGACTTGATGATCTGTGAGGTCTCTTCCAACCTTAGTAATACTGTGATAATGTGATAGGCTGCCCCTGCCCACAGGCGCTGCCGGCGTGCGGGTACAGGCAGCGCAGCAAGGCGAGGTGTGGCCGGGGAAGCCCAGAGCGCTCCCTGGGGAGGCAGCCCGGCCCCGCCGTGCAGCCCCAGGTGGCACTTGGGTTGGGGATGCTCCTGCAGTCTGTCCACTCCCGGGGCCTCACAGCCAGGCCTGCCCGTGCTCCTGCAGCTCTGGCAGGCCCACGTCTTTAAACAAAATCAAAGTAATCTTTAAGTTTGGAACCATTAAAAGCCTCTTGGGAACTCTATAAAGGTACAGTATTTGATGCAGCTCAGACTAGGTCTCACAGTGCTACGAGATCAAACCAGCAAGAGGAAAAACTCAGTGCCACAAACACATGAGAGGCTAACCATGTATGGTTGTAGAAAGAAAATGTTCTAAACAAAGGTTACTTCTTAAAAAGATGGCTTCGTGCTGCTCATCTACATTTCAAGCATGCCTTTATTGTATGCAAATAGGAAATGTGCCTTTCTTTGGATGGCCTGTCAGTTACGCCACTTTGTGATGTTTATGATGAAATACCAACAGAAACCCTCGGTCTCTCGGCCCTCTTGAGTTTTAACCCATTTCGTGCTCCCAGTCGTAGCTCGGCAGCTCTGCACACGCCGAAGCGCAGGGTATTTTTCCACTCGATAAGAGCACACTTAAGGATCCCGCCGTACTGAAGCCCTGCAGTTTAGTTTTTCGCCCTTCTATTTCCAGATCCTCATTTATTTTTGTTTTTAACGGAATTTAAACCGGAGATATTTTAGAGCAGATAAGGCAGCGTAGTGCTCACTGATGCCTTTAAGAAAATCCCTCTTTGGAATGCAAAAGCTGCGGCAGTTGAGGCTATCCAGGCAGATCGCACAGGGACGCCTAACAAGCTTCTCTTGAAGCGCTGAGCTTTTTTATTATTATTATTCCAGTCAGTCAACTGACAACAGCTCCAACCCAGTCAGAAATCCTTTAAACTGCACTTCAGAAATCACCATCACAATTGCTACTAATTGGCACTTTTCTGGCAGCCCGAGGAAAGGAAAGCAGGCAGCGCCGGAAGGCGCCACGGGGAAGGAGCTCGGCCCCCGCGCGTCAGAAAGGCTCTCGCCGGCGCTGGGCCGGAGCCCGCTCCTCTAGCAGCGGGGCTGAAACTCCAGCCCGGCCCAGCCTGTTTGCAACGGCGAAGCATCGCCCTCGGGACTGGCAGTCCAAAGCGTTTCAGGGATGCTAAGAATCATTTAGAAATGGTTGCTAAAATACAGTTTTTAATGGGTATTCTCCAAGCACGCCCTTACAACTTGTCCTTTGTTAGTTTTCCAGCTTCTTTCCAGAAGGGAAAGAAATTGTCTGAGGCAGGATGAAAGAAACCCGTGAGCTAGACTGTGCCCTGTGCAATCAGAGCTGAGAGAAGGCTAGGAACCAGAGTGAATTACAATTTTCAACCCTTTGTTCTCCTCTCCAGTGACACTGCTACATCCCTGCCCGGCCAGCCTCCCAGCCCATGTGCCCTGGCACACACCTGCTTTACACACATCACCTACACAAGCTTCTTAACTCTTTTTAAACGAGCTACTATTTCCAGGACTTGCTGGACATGTTTTTGTTTTGATACCTAGTTATAAATTAGGACCATAAAACCAAACCCTAAGTTTAAGGAAGAGCAGACCTTAAATCATGTTAAGGCAAAAGCCGTTTCACACGTGTGGGACCTGCAGCAATAATGCAAATTGCCTCAGTGATTATCCCATTGATTCTTTGATGAAATGGCTTTCCAAACGTGTGGCAATTAAAGGATTGTGGCACTCCTTGAAGGGCTCATTATTGCAAGTCAGCCAATGCAAAGATTTAGGTTTGGAATTCCCATTGCACAGCTGGATGCACACCATATTCCCCTGCAACTATTGAATTGCTGACATTGTTAGGCTTGCTAAGCATATAACTAGCACAAATTAAATCAACCTGTCCACTCCGTTCAAGAACACAGAAGACATTATTACACTTATTTCACATATTAATGGGCAAACCCCATTTCCCCATTTTGAGCAAGTCTGTTTTTGGCCGAGAGGTTTTCAATGCCAGATGTGGAATAGCTACAGGGTGTTGATGCAACAGGCCTGGGACTTGGCCTTACCGTTGTCCCAGATGATGGTTTCATAAGACTAAAGTCTACAGTGCAAAGTTCACCTCATGCTGGACAGGTGGAGAGCTGCAGATCAAACACACCATCAGGTCCTTGCCCGTGTGCCATTCAGGAAGACATCTCTGGTCTCTCTCAAGCAGCTGGCTTTGTCAAACTACTCGTCCTAGGTTGTGTCACTGCACAGAGGAGGAAGCAACCTGTGCTCACAGCTCCCTTTCAGGACGGGGATGACACGTTTGCTGCTCAGTATAGAACAGCTTGGATGGTTCCCTGGATCCATACTACTTAGATAAACTATTTCATTGACTTGTGCAGTGAAGGGTGGTGAAGGTGAAGTTCAGCTATAAAATACAGTAATTCAGCTACTGAAAAACTGTATCGAAACAGCCCAGTCTAAAAAGAACACAGACACCAGAACTGTTAGAAAAGGACATAGCTAACAAAAAACCACAGCCAAGCCAAAATCTCTTAGCATTTCAGGTTAATTATGGAATAATTGAACTCCTCTGGTTATTAAAGGATAAAATGCTCTTGCTAATTAGTATATGATAGACATTGTGTAAATATTATGAGATCTAATAGTTTTAAGCCAGTTCAGATATGGAGAAAGCAAATTTTAAGTGAAGTTTTTTTCTCCTTACATTGGAAGGACTTGCTAGGAGTATTAAATATTTTTTCTACTTACTGATTTATTTATTGTTCAGTCAAGCTAAGAATATTTAAGGTACTTCTGCACCGAAAACATTCGACTTCTCAAAAATCATGGAGACAATGAGAAGTGTCAGAGTGAAATTAGTTAGGAGGTTTTTCCTCCCGAGTCATAACAAACAGAGTTTTATTTTTGGTGTAATGTAATTTTAGCTTTAAAGTCAGATTGAACCTTTGAAATAAACTACAGAATTAAAAAGTGGAATCAGCTTTCTCTGAGAAGGCATTTAGAAAAAACCTGTTGTTATGCACATGATTTTAATTACTGGAAATTACAGCAGAACAGTAATTATGAGGCCCACATTTGACTGACACCTGAAATTCAAGTGGAAAATGAGCAGTTATGTGTTTTTTGGAAAAGAAAGGGGCATGATTTTTTTTGTTAAACACGTTAGCCAAGTGTAGCAAGGTTGTGGAGTATGAGAATTAACACCACAAGCTTTACACCTAATAAATCTCTACTGTTTCAGCAGTCAAATGAAAAGAAAAAAATTGCTTAGCTACAAAATGTTAACAGAAATTTTCACCAAATCGAGCTGCTGAGGGAGGGTGACTTTAACCAGACGGCCACGGACTTCATGCCATGACTTCTGGTCTGCTGCTTAAGACTTGTCAGAGTAAAATGCTAAAACTCTCTCAGAGGGACCAGTCAAGTGCTAAACTAAACCTGATAAAGGCAATACTGATTGTCACAAAACATCTGTTGAGAGTCTGATCTGCTACTTATTATCTGGAGTAAAAAGTAGTGGTAACTGTGAGTTGTGTTTTAGTAGCACTTGCTGGTAGCTGGTGCTGAGGAGACTTTAGATCCTCCTGCAGATTTCCCCAGAAGCTTGCTACAGACACGCGTGTCGGGGAGTAAGGAACAGATACTGCTGCATTGCTGTGCTTCAAACTCTGGAGTAGACAGTAGACTTTCATCGCATTGAATGCCTGAAATAAGATGCCGTAGCTTATCATACCGTATCTTCCCTGGTGATAGAGTCTAACTTTCATGGGCATGCCAGACAGAAATAGAATCATAGAATGGTCTGAAGGTCATCTAGTCCCACTCCCATGACAGCAGTAACAGTGTGTATAGCAACGCAAGCAGCCGTGGAATAATCAAACACTGAAGTCTTACAGTCTGCGTGGCTTGGTTATTTTGCCTGGATACCTCCCTCTGCCACCTGATCTAGGTGAACCAGCTTTAGCAGGGAGGATAGACTAGATGATCTCCAGATGTCCCTTCCATCCCAGACCATTCTGCAACTCTGTGATTGAGCCAGCAGCAAATGTCTGAGGAAGTCTGGGATTTGTTCTTTACCTGAGGAGTGTTCGATCTGTAACTCAAACACTGCCTGCACAGGTATAAGAAAACTGGACTGACCTGCAGCAGCAGTGATCCGTTCCAACTGTCAAGGAAGCCACATACACTCCTCAGGTCAGTATTCTTTTGCTGAGTGATTTGTTTCCATGTAAGACCTAAACTCAGGATAATACAGAAGTGGAGAACTGACTGTATAATAATATGTCTTTCAGCTGGTAGAGTAAATCCTTTATTGGAAATAAAGTTGAACTTACGGGTACTTAAAGATGCATTTTAAGCAGGAGCACGCTGTACTTGATTGCTTGCCTAATCTGCAGTGCAAAGATATGAAATCAACCACTTGTTCTCAAATCTTGTTTTCAGTGCACTTGCTATTTGCTCAGTGTTTGTGCAAGAAAAAATGCTTATAGGAAAGTAAAGTCAAAAAGAAGAAAGAAAATAATTTTTAGCTTAATTGTAATTTGTGCATGCTGGGTATAGAGCAAGCATTTTCCTGTACAAATGATGCTGAAATTGGAGCCATTGAGTTAGGGAGTCAACAATCTCAGTTTTGCTTGTTTAACCAGTTCTTGATTTCTATGCCAGTGAACCTAATGCAGTATGCTTGGGGATGTTTCTTACTGCATCGCATTACAGCTGTTGAGAATTTACAGCAATTAGCTTTTCATGTCTCTCTCTGGTTCTTTCTGTAGTGTTCCCTGTCGTGGGATTGCTCTTATTATCTTGTATGTTAAAGCTCATCAAATCTGTACCCTGGTTTATCAGGCAGAAACTAGCTATGAGCTATATGATATGAGCTGAGCTTGGGTTATGTCCTGTACATGGCTCCTGATCTTACAATATGCTGCTGTTCGAAGATCAGCTCATGGACTGCTGGTGTGCCTTAGGGCTGAACAGCTGCTCTCAGTTTTGGTTAGTTCATATGAGTGTGGACACAGAAACATCCTAATGTCTATATACTGTTTGTTGTCAAAGGTATTTGAAGAAGCTGCCACACTGCATAGTAGGATATGGATTGCAACTGGTGAGCTCTGTTTCTGAAGGAAAAACTGTCCTATCTTATTTGATTTTGCACAACTGGAGTGTTTTGGAAGTCTGGATAAAGGTGTTCTAGATCCTGGCTCTCCCTGTGTTTTGTGACCTGGTTTGATAATCTTGCAGATCTGAATTTACTCAAAGGTGCATCCAAATCCCCAGAACCGAAATAGGCATTTGATTAGTTTTACAACATATCCTACAGAACCTAGCAAAGTTTCCTCAGCACTCTTGTCCTGTGTTCCAAGCTGCAATCTGGAGCAGGGAAGGCTATTTAAAACGCTGAAAGCAGTAAGAAATTGCTGTTTCCTCCATGCCAGGAGTGCTGCAGCCTGCTGCAATAGTATCTCACCAATACAGTGAAGGCAGTGTTTTCAGCCTGAGATGGTGCAAGACTCCAGTGAGGCTTTGAGAGCCTAGAAGTCTGTAGATGATCTGTTGATGCTGAAGACCATGGACAAAAGAGCTGCTTGGTTAGAACACACCTGGAGCTATTAGCTTCAATAATTCAAAATCACCCAAAAGATGTATAATCAGATTCCCCCCCCTGTCACTGTGTCCTTGCAGGCTAACGAAGGGGCCTCCCCTTCAGCCTGGCTCTCAGCCTAGCAGCTCTGACATTGTTACAGGCTGTATGTGTTCTGCTCTAAGTCCTTAAGATGTTTTCTGTCTGCTGCCTCTCAGGCCTCCACATCTGTCTGCAAGTCGGCTCCCTGCAGGTTGCCTCACATTCCCAATCCTTTTTGCCTTTCTTACCTTATGCCAAAGCAGCTTGAGAGTTGGATTAGTTGCCCTCTTAAATTAAGGGGAGAAATGGAAGAACTACTGCTCCCTACCCTTCTCACTGGGTGACCCAGCTTGAAGCCAGCAGACCAAGACAAACAGCAGCTTAGACTCTGTTTTGAAAAAGAACACCGCAGAATAAAATCCAAACTCAAACATTTTGCAAAGTAAGTCAGGTGTATGCAGAATAGGAAAACCACCACAACATCCCTGGCAGAAAAACTGAAGGTGGGAAGCTCCCATAGACCACTTTGTTCACGCTAGCAGCCTCCAAACAGAATAAAGGAAGAGAAACAAGGAAAACTTTGGACAAGTAAGACTGCAAGATTTGGTGAAAAACACAGAACTAGTTGAAAGCTTATGCTGGGAAGTTAAATGTGGCTTAAAAAGGTCAAGCTGACCTTTCTCCACAATGGACTGCAGCCCCACTAGAAACCTGTGGCACTGCAAGGGACACAGCCAGTATCACCACCTCTGGGCAGCTGTCTAGGAGCGTGGCAGACCATACAGCCAGATACATTTCACATAGATCCAACTTCCCAGACACTTTGACAGTCCACAGCATTGTCACTGGTGAGCATTATGCTTATAGTTGAAAGCTGCTCTGGTTTTCTACCACCTTCTGGAAGCACAAAAATAGACAGACAACCAAACTAGGATTCAATGAGTTCTCTGATTGTAAGCACTTCCTATTAAGCCCGTGATGAAGACAAGAGCAGCCTGAGAAATGCTTTCAAAATGGAAAACTCTCATTCTGTCCCATTCAATTTGTGCTCTCTCTGCAACAGTTAACAAAACACAACTGAACTGTGCTGTTCTTTGTGTTACAGGCTTTGTTTTCCTGCAGAAATGTTAGCTCCTTATCAGTCAGCAAGTGAAGGAGGCAAAGAAGCCTGCAAGTGCCGCTTCAAGCCTTCTGAATGTGAGAGAAACTCAGTCTGAGGAGAAACCAGTAACCAGTCCTGTGTGCCGATGGCAGTGTGTGGGGATGGGCTGGTTCTGGCTGCAGAGGCTCCTTTCCCAGAACCCTACCTTGCCTAATAGAGCAGTCGTGGATGGCAGTTGTCTCAAGCTCTGAAATCAGCAAGACAGTGCAGCCACCTCTGCTCCTTTCCTTGTTTTGTTAGTGTGCTAGTTTGAAGCTAGCTAGAATGTTTTGGTGAGAAGAACTAGATAATAGGCTGAGAAATGAAAACAATGGTGAGGTCTACTTCGCTCACAGTCTTGCTGAGATGTGTAGAAAGGAAAAGCAAAACATTAGATAAAGTCACTTTGCTTGGGCACTTCACTCTGGGCTGTGCTCTCAGCTCTTTGCCTGCTGGGGCGCTGGGGCTGCTGGCTGAACTCCATCTTGCTTTCTAACCTCACCCTCCATTTGCTTTTGTGGCTGATTAGCCTTTGCTTCTTAATCCCCTTGGCCGAACCTCCATTCTTCCTTGGGACTGGGGTAAGGTTGAGAGGGGTAAGGGGAAGGTGAGGGGTGGTTGGGAGCCCCTCCTGGGGACTCAGGTTTCTGGGAGGGCTGTTGTGTTTCTGTATTACTTTTTTAGCTTGTATATTTCTGTCTATATCTGTATATACTGTAAATATCTGCTTGTAGATTGTGCCAGCTGTAAATATAAGCTTCATTCAAATTTCCAGAGCTGGCTGAGTCTAGTCTGGGTGATTTCTAAAGTGTGGGGGGGTGGGGGACACCCAAACCATCACAGTTAGTAATTAGAAAGGAGCTCATTCCTCTCACTGTCATTCCTTGAAGAGTCAAGTGCCCACCAAAAAGCTGAAGGTAACATCGACGGCATTCTTCTGCACCTTTTACCTTTTGCTTCACATGCTCCATTTCTTTTAGTCTGGGGTAGGGTTTGGAGGCCTTTTCTTAAAAGTGTCATATAGTAGAACCAGAAAGCTTATTTTTGTGGTGTGGAATATAGTTAGTACTTGACATCTAAACCTCTGTTCTGCATTTTGACAGTAAGCTTGAATCTGGTAATCTAAGAGAAGGAAAAAGCAGTCTCAGCAGACACACTCCAACCTTGTGTTCCACCATATTAAGAATTAATACTTAGTCTTGCTGTACAACCCAGCTTTAATAAAGCTACCTAAATCCTCTTGGCTGCTGCTTTGACAGGGCAGCATCAATCAGAGTGCTCAACTTTTGTGTTTGCTAACTCAATAGGCAGCCTGACAAGGCTTTCAGCGCTGCGTTTCAGGGATAATGAGGCTTTTTATGTAGTCTCAGGTTTTGCCATGTTGACAGCAAAGAAGCATTTTGGAGAACGATGGATGTTAAAAATATTTTCAGAATAAATTCCGCTTGCAGGTCGAATGCTTCCGATGGAGCTACCCATCTGAGCTTGCTTTGAAAGGAAAAGGGCAGGACCTCCTGCCCTGTCGCTTGGCAATACTGAGAACGGACTGGCCGCATCCTCCTGACGCCCGCCCTTTAGGCATCTATAAGCGTTGGTAAGATCCACCCTCAGTCTTTTGCTCTCTAAGCTAAAAAGCCCCAAGTCCCTCCTCACATTCTTGGTTTTTTTCTCACCCTGCTGGCAGAGACCTTGTCCCTGTAACCTGATAACTTAGTTGGTTCAAATTACTCATCTTTTGACATTAACTAAGGTCCTTCATTGATTTATCTTAGTTAAGTACATTCATATGTTGACAGCTCTTGATAGTTTATTCTTGTCTGTCCTGTTGTGGCTGTATAACCCAATCTCTCTCAATCATCAAAAGACATTAACACAAACCAAAGCTCTGAGGTAACAAACCAGAAAACTCAGTGGGCAAATTTTGTAAACTGAGTCATCAGCTACCTTTTTAAAGCAGGTTTTCCTTGCTTCTTTCACAGTTTTGCAACCAGCAACCAACCTGAAGAGTGCCCTGGATGGATTTACTGTCTAACAAGATTTAGTAGTGTCAGTGGCTCCATTTAGGAGGTCACCTTGTGCAAAAACTTCCATACACAGCTGAACTTCACACCTTACTGCTTAAAAGCCACCCTTGCCACTTGCTCAGATCATGAATGGTAGTGCTGGTACTGTCTGGGAGGCAGCCTCCTACAATACTCAGGTGACTGCCGATGCCTGTCTCCTTAAAAAACACTTCTCGTGCAATATACAGCGTTGCTCAAAATGTGAGCTCGTTCCCGGCTGCTGCTGAGCCATCCTTTCACTTCACACACTTCTTTTGCCCAGGGGCATGCTGGTTTCTATTCATAAAGGCTTCACATCAGTGTCCCACTGCTGCCTAATTGCAGGCAGGCACTCAAAAGAGCAGTACTGTGGCTTTTCCTAATGGGTTGCGGTTAGAAATTCCCATGCATAATATCCTTTGGCAGGATATCAGATTCCTGTCACACAGCAAAACTCCAGTCAGCCCTTCGAGTTGTAATTGTGTTAACAGCAAATTGGCTGTTGCTGAATTCTTTCTGCCCAGTAACGATTTGTAAAACTCTCACAGAGTTTCCAAAGCAGAACTCTAATCACTTTTTCTCCGAGCATGTCTCTATTTCCCCCTGCCCTGGAAGTACTCTGAGCACTGCCAGATCTGAGTGAGTTACTGCCTCTTGTACTCTCACCACGGCTGTAGGTCAAAGATGGTGGCAGTTTTGTAGTCCTGAAAACCCTCAGTGATCTCTAAAGCCCTGTAACTACAGTAGATGTAGACAATGACCAGCATTTTTAGCTCCAGTCACTATGGGGTTTGTGACTCAGTCATAAGAGCTATTAATAGTGGGTTATGCGTTTTGAAGGGAAGCCACATCATGAGTGCACGGTGAGGAAGATATCAGTGGGAAGTTATTCTTGCTGCAGCCTTTTATTGCCAGATCTCTTCCCAAAGGAGGTGTCTGACAAGGTGAAACAATACTGGTGAGTCCTGGTTATGTAGTGCAGCGTTGCTGGTTGGTTGTGTCCATGAACCTCCACGCACAATGAAGCTCTGATGGTCCCTGCATTACATGGCAGCTTTCAGCAAACAAAGAAATAGACTACTTAAACTCAAACACTGTATGTGGAACTTTGCTTCTTAATCATTGCACGTCTGACAAAAAAGGGCATAATACTGCTGTGTGTCTGACTAGTGGCTTAATAAACAGGGGAAATTGTTATTGCATACATTACCAACAGTATGTTACATTTCTGTGTTGTAACAACAATGCAATAATATCTTGTTAGAACTGAATACACTGATGCTAACAGAGGCCTACTCTATATCTGAGCACCACAGGCATATTTTGCACCTGCTGCAAAGCTTCTGCTTTAAGATCTCATTTATCTTCTGTCTCCAGCAACTGTTTGCTTGTGGCCAGAAAGCATCAGACATACCATGTATATAGCAGGAGAATCTACTACATTTAGCATCCAGACATAGCTGACTGAGAGAATATTCCAGATACATCTGAAGCACTCGGAGGCTACCTAGCTGCACCATCACACATCAGACATGTTGACCCTGAAAATAAGTTTTTTAGAGTTTATGTTATGGTTTAACTGCATAATGTGTTTGTTCTCAAATGCTGTTCCCTAACTTCAGTTGGGAAAAAAAGCTGCTGGCAATATTAAGGTTTCCTGTCTCCTAGAGTGAATATGAGCTAGAGAACAGGGCTTACTGATTCACTGGTTGGTAGGGACTTGGAACATACAGGTTATCACTGAGATCTGTAAATGAAAATATCTAGACTGCACTAAGCATGCGATAAGGCTTTGCTAATCCCACAGGCAGATCTTGCCTTAGAAGAGGAAGGCAGGACAAAAACAAATCAACTGGGGATGCTTCTTTAAATCTCCAAGTGCCAGTCTATGGAATCGACAGCATTACTCATTTTAACACCTATTTGCACACTTCAGTGCTTGCACTTGAATGCACTGTTCACATCCACTCCCAGTGTGAACAGTCTTCAGCTGGTACCAAAACAGCCCAGAATCTCTGCTGAATTCAGTCCATACCAGCACATGAATAGCAATTGCAAAAGAAGTACTTCTCAATCAAAATACAGGCTTGAGTGGAACCAATCAATATAAAATATACAGCAGGGATTAAAAAAAACAAGAAGAAAGAAAAAAGTAATAGTTTGAGTCAGGTACTTTAAGGGATGTAAAATGTCACAGTTCATTTTTCATTCATCTCGACTGCAGAGGGGCTACTGAATTATCTATGAAAGTGAACTGACTTTGATAATTTGACATCAGTGCTGCATAGCTTCCAAAAGGCTGCAGCCCCTCTATTATTTACCATGTTACATGTAAAACCTACTAGCTAATATCCATCTATACACACACAGGGAACTGGGGAGCCCCCCCACTGTGGGAAGGGAGAATGGCGTGGGTGAGACCGGGGGATGCGTGTACCTGTATGCCATGTATCTAATGCGCCCAGAAGCCAAGCAAAACTCCCCCTGCCCTCAGGAAGGCTCTGACCCATGGCAAATCAAATCATTGCTCCCTACAATGTTAAAACTTCATCACCTCATTGAAATGAACCTCTGCAAACAGCACTGCCTCTGAACTTTATCCTGCCTACTGAATTGCCAACCTGTTTTCCTCATCCTCAACTGCTCCATGGCTGCTCTTTCAAGAAACCACACACCACGCCAAAGCCACACACCACGCCAAAGCCGCACACCACGCCAAAACTGCACACCAAGCCAAAACAGCACATCAAGCCAAAACCACACACCAAGCCAAAAAACCTCTTGTTAACAATCCTCTGCAAGATTTCATCCTAGTTTTATTTGACTTTGGGCTTTTTTGAGCCAAACCAAAGTAGTCCCTAGCCACTTTCATACTGAAATGGCAAAGCTGTAGATTTCCTGTCCACCAACTGTAAATAAGATATGTCCACAACAACCTCACAATGCAAAACATCTGCACATCCTCTACAGTTCCTAATCCTTAGAGAATCTTCTGCCATCGTAGACCCTACACTGGTGATATTTTCTATTTTCTCCTTTGTTTTGACTGAGACATTTTTCTAACTTGTCTTGATGGTAACTATGGTGACAGTGATGCTAATTAGGAACAGATCAAAATACTTCAGGTAAGACAGAGAAGATGAGACCTAGAGACATATGAAGATTGTATGATTCTTGGTATGGGAAGTTCCATGTAATAATTAGTCAAATTAGGATTTCAATTATATATATGTGTGTGTGTGTATATATATATGTACAAAAATACCGGTACCTAACTGGCAGCCATCAACTTTCTGCAGCTTTGAAAATGACTTTAGGATTGGATTACACACACAAAGCATCAGTCATACTAAGCACCCATCTGGAAATTAAATGTCAAAGATAAATGCAAGAGAGGGGAAAACAACTCTAGTGAGAACGTCAGCGTGCTTACAAGAAGACACAGTCTGTTCAGAACAAAATTACCCAAGAAATGAGATATCTGCTGGATGCCAACTGCTTGCTTGGATTTCTTTTTATAGTATGACCACCTAAGTATCATTAAAAAATACAATCTATTTGTAAATGCCCACAAAAAGAAGTCAGTCCTGTGACACCCTTCAGAGGAACTGAAGGCTTGCACTTCCTTGTTACAGCTTACAGACTGCAATCTAGTGACACATAAGTAAAGCTCCTAAGCAGGACATCTGTACACAGCTATGTCTTTCCTCTCTTCCCTGGATTTCTCTCACCCGCACATCTTGTAAGTGGTTGCCACTAGAGGACTGACCAAAAGGACAAACTTCGATGTGCTTCAATGGCACACAGCAAATGAGCAGATTTTGATGTGGGACACTAGCAAGCACATAGATAGATGGATCTGCACGGATGGACAGCTAGAACTACAGCTCAGTTGCCTCTAAACCTCAAGGAAGAGCAAGGGTTCTTCACTGCCAAATGTATTCTGCTGGCTTCCCTCAAAGAGCGGTCTTTCATCTGCATCACAACTGCTGCCTAGGCTCACTGTTACGTATCTGGAGACAGTCAGACTGCTGTTGGAAGTAGAGTCAGAGCCAGCACATGGGTGGCTGCACAAAACTTGAAGATCAAGGAGGCTGCTGAAAAAGAAGTCCTGGGAGGTCCTCCCATGATAATCTAAGGAGTTAGCAGCTGCTCCTGCAATGCTTCTCCTGGAAGTTCTCACACACACAGGAGGTGGTGGTGAGAACAGCTGGTGGCTCCCCAGATTCTCATGCCCACAGCAGTCGACCAAAGGAAATGTCTGCAGGCACCTTCAGTGCTTCTGGGCAGCCTGAAAGCTGAACTCTACCTGGTAGTGAGATCCATCAGAGCTCACTTATCCATGCCCCTGTTATCTGCCAGAGTTTCGGTTGCCTGAGATCACCTTTCTTTCTGAGCTGCTAGAAGAAAAACAAGAGTTTGCCTGGGAAGCAGAGCTAAACCCAGCCTCTCAAACATGCTTTTCTGCATGGCACACACAGACACATATCCTTAATTTGGTGTAGTTTATCAGTCCTAAGGTCACTTCTCATTTGTCTCAAACATGAAGCTGTGAAATCTTAAGAAATTCATATAAAATCCAGGTCTGAGAAATACACATTTATGGAACCACGAACGTGCCCAGCCCATCTGATTCCTACTGTAGTCACTATTTCATTGCACACTAGGTCTCAACAGGACGAGTGGTGCTGCTGACAAGGCTGGGTAACAGCCATGGTACCTTCTCAAATCTGCAGCTACAAAAACAAGGTGGAAGTGTCATTAAGCTTCCTCACACAACGACTAACCTAAACACTCCCTCATTTGGATTAGGTGCTCATTAAACACTGAGTCAGTCATTATGTGCCAGAGTTGAACTGGGAAATAAGACTTGAACGTGTATAAGGTACTGCTATTGACCCAAATTCAGCCCTGTTGTATCTGATGGCTTTGTGCCCCTGCCAGAGCTAAATCACCTCGGTTTTGCCATGAGAATGTTTCTCACTTGACAGGAAAGAATGCAGCCATTTTTATTTCCTCATGGTAGCTGTGAATCAGCTGCAAGCTAGCCTTGATCTGGCCCTTCTCTCGCAGAGCAGGGAAGTCTTACTCATACAGCTGTGAACTGGGTTTTGGCAATGCTCAAAACCAACATGGGTGGAAGTAGGGCTGACCTGGTTTTGAAATAGTACAAAACAGAAGTAAGGGGATGCAACTTCTCTGGAACTTTTGGAACACTTAGGAGGAGGTGTAGTACAAAGGTGAAGCACTTTGTTACTTCTAGTGACAAAACAGAGAAGAAATTTGCTCCTTCATTAGCAGGAAACATCCTGAGATGGCCATTAGGGAGCAATCTCCACGAAAGCCCTGCCATAATCAATTAGCAGGGCGGCATCCTTAATTAAGTGGAAGCAATGGGAATGGTATCTGCCTCAATGTTAGTATTGAGTTAATAATTGGTAAATAAGGCTGTGGGTAGAAGCTGCAGTGCACCATTCTGGTGAAGAATCCACTCTAAAGGCAATTACACATTATATTTACTTGAAAACTGGCATTTGATGGCCTTTAACCTAAACTAATTAAACTCAGTAATCAGATAAGAAAACAGAGTGTCTGCCCAGGATACGTGCACTTACAAGTTGCCTTTGCTTTAGAAGTGACACTCAAAACCACCCAGATGAATAACAGGACCAATCACTGGAATGAAAGATTTCTTCAATTTCTGCTGCAGACATGAAAACACATCTTAAATTATCCTGACCACGGGCAGGGAAGCAGTAAAATAGAAACACACTTATCCTGCATGGAATTCTGGCACTCATTGGCACCATACGGCTGCTCTGTGGTCACCAGGAGTGCCATCTCCTAAATAACATCACTAGGTGTGACATCTGCTTGAAGTTTCATTGCTCTCAAAATCTTTCTCCAAGGAAGAAATAATTCCTAACCTAAGCATTAGATTCTTTCTTACCAGTGCCCTACACCACTCCCAGAGACACTGGCTCCAGTGCTGCTGGGTATCAACTGCCTTGGCTTCTCCACACAGCCCTGCACATGGGTCAGCCTTTCCAGGCTGTCAAGACAGCCCCTCCTGTTGCACACAAAAGCACTCAGCACTTTCCTTATCCTGCTAGGGAGAACGAAACCTGCCTTGGATTTCCTGTATAAAGACCAGGTACAAAACCTTTGCTTCTGAGCAGTGTTGTGCTGCTTCTCTAGTGACGTTTCAGTTTGCACTGCAGGCAACCTGCACAAGTTCTTGCCAGCCTAGGCTCTTCTGTGGCTCTCGTGCAATACGTGCACGATCTGCTCCAGCACTGGAGAAGTTTAACAAGCTGCTCACAAACTGCAGCAAGGTGAGAGCGGAGCTACTGAAAGGGGTGTTACCCTGTCAGTGTGTAAGCAGAAATGAAACCAGAAACTGGATTGTCTACAGCTCTGGAGCCATGCCACCCTGCAGAAGAGGGAAAATCTAACTTTAATGGTAGAGCTGTAGCTACAATCACATATCCAGGACACATCTGTAGGTGAGTTTTCAAATACTGGCTGAGTGGGGTGCAAGGAAGCCATTGCTGCCACATCCTAACATTCAAAGGTGGCTCCCGCCTCAAGGTTTGTTTATAGCATACAGAAATAACTCAATAATCACACCTTGCTGTCAAGGCAGTTATTATTTAGACAAATTAAGCTATAATTCAAGAAAATATTTCCTTATTCTGCAATACCCATGCATGCCAGGCTCCTGAAGCAATAATAATGTGCTAAAGCACAGCTGCCAGCCAGACTCAGGACTAACTACACTCACTTCTCCTTGGCTCATGCTTAGAGACTTCAGGTTTGTTAGGTGAGAACGTTCCAACATTGTTTTCTCTGACTGTGAGAAAAAGCTCTTAAAATATGTAGTGGTCTCTAGCTCTGTCAGCATGGTACTACTCTCAGACTTTTTCCGCATACAGGTCTGCAGCTGTCATCACGGTTTGGACACAGCACTGTTTGGGTGTCTACATCCCACTTAGATCCCTGGTGGTTGTGACAAGCAAACGCTGTGCAAACACAGGCTGATGTGTCTAACATCGCGGTCACTTTGCACGCACAACTTGTCTGCATGGAAAAGGTGCACTTGCTCTGAAAATCTGATCCTGGGCTGCTTCGTCTTGCCAGTTCCTTCACTTCAAGAGACTTCAGACCCTGAGCAGAGACCACGTGAACCCAGGACATAAATAGCTTACTTTTATTATTACTCTTTGATTCCTTCCTGTTACCCATGAATTCAGCAGGGGAAGGAAGATTGCCCTGGGACTGTTTAGCTACTAATGTATACAACGGTGTGCACTTCCATGGGGAACAACTTAGTTATCTTCTCTTTGGAAGTGGAAGAGCTTTCAAGCAGTGAACACCAGCCACAAGGCTACAACTTCACTCACTGCTAAGTGCCTTACAGGGAATACTAGGAAAGGTGGGTTCCAGGCTGGATGGTTTTGGCAAAATACCGCTTCTCCAGTTAGTTCATCAGACAGCCTAGCAATCTGGCAGGGTTAGAGCCTGATTTCCTTTTAGCTGTTAGTCTGCTGTTCATTCATTAGCATCTCTTGGGTTTATATCTGATCAGCTGAAGGACATGGCAAGTTACTGACAAATAACCAAAACACAGAGAACCTTTTTCACTCCATTTAGCCTTACCCCCCTTCTCTCTCAGACAGCTTTCAGTACATTCTATATGGAGAAGGCCACTTAATCATGGCCCTCCGTGGTGAAGAAATGCACGCCTGCAAGGTAATTCGGAAGTGGCTTACTCATTTTCATGAAATATCCTATACACCACATTGGGTATGGCTTGGGATATGGCTTGCTAACTTTGGAAGGCATTAGCAGAGCTGGAGCAGCTAGGAGGGAGCCACTTTCTGAAGCGTCTGTGATTGCGCCGTGCCGCTACAGCAGCTATGCAGCAGTGCAGGCTGACTGCGCTTTCAAAGTGACCCTGTCAAACTCATCCTGCCTGCATCTCCTCTCTCTCAGCCTCTGAGAAAATGCCCATGATTACGTGCTGATTTTGTCAGAAACTCCATCCAGGCATGAACAGTGTATCTTCTGGCAGCAAGGTCACACTATAGCAAGTTTCCATCCCTCAAAATGACCTACCATTAAGAACTCATTTTTACCAATTTATTACCAAAGCCGCTGTGGAACATATCTATAGATGACTTCCTTTTATACACAGCCCAGCACCTGATCTGCTCAATTCTAACAACTCAGAGAAGTGTAAGGAAGTGCTTTGGGCATGTGGCCTGTGGGCAAAACTATCTGGACAGCACAGCCGGCACTGCAACAGGGCTGCTGGCCCCTTAGCTCCTCACACTGAGCACTTCGACTGCCCACACCACCACTGACTGCATTCATCCTAGAAACACTGGAATGAGGACAAACCAGCTTCCACATATTCATACCATCATCTTGTATTCAGTTCTGATATTCCCTGTCTACAGCAGAACCCAGCCTTTGTCTGAGGAGGCACCAAGGGAGGCTGTTACTTGCTTTGCTTCAGAAGTACAGCAGGACTCAGTCTTTGCCCATCGAGGCACAAAGGGAAGCTGTTACTTGCTTTGCTTCAGAACTGCCCAGTTGGGTTTGTGTTGGTTTGTTTTAACATGCCCAAAGAGCTGGTGGTTTCTGTGAGACTGCCGAATGCTGAAGCATAGTTTGTGCTTGAATCACTTGTCTCTGAGCTCTGTCACAGAGCAGTTGAGCAGCAGTTTTCCCTGTTCCTGCATGTTAAGTCATAAGAGCTCACATGAAGGAGGCTGTAGAGAGCGGAATAGGAAATGAGCAAAGACTGAAGGGAATTCCTTTAAACTGTCATCACATCTGCTGCACTTTGCATCCTTCTTTACCCTTTGTCTTGCTTCTGTTTTAGTTTCATGGTAGCAGTGTCCTGTTTTCTACAGCTACACCACCAGTTCCCCTTAACACTGGGCAGTTTTAAGTGGCAGGGCATTAAGAGGTAAAATGCTTTTAATGAGAATCCTTTCCCTATGCTGTGTGTTATTTGGACTTTATTCTCTCTCTCGAGGGAGGAAGGAGCTGTGTGCCCCGCGGGGAGGGTGTCTTCTGGTGTACTGTTGAGTCTCTTTTGCGTAACACCAGGCGGCCAAATAACACTAGCAAAGAAGTGCTTACAGCACTAATGAGATTTAATTCTCCATTTATGAGACTCCTGCTGCTATTTTAGGAAAAAGGTACAAAGGATTTGGTAAAAATAGAAACAAAACTCATTAGGTAGTAGAGGCAGTGCACCAGCTTTGATCATGTCACAGAATGCCTGGCATTTTGGAGTGGTCGTTGATGACGCAGCCTAGTGCCACCGCTGGAAAGAGCCGCTCCAGCCTGGAAAGCACTGGGTGCTGAGCTGTGCACCGACAGGTGTTCAGCTGTGCCAAGTGAGCAGACTTCTGACCGATGAGCCTCCTTCAGACAACTTTTATCAAACACTTAAGAAAGCAGTTCTGAGTCATCGGGACCTGAGGAAACACTTAATAAATACTGAGCTTTTTAAAAGTCTTCCCCCTTGGCCTTGCTGTCCTCTCAGAAGAAAATAATTGCTTTAAATTATTGCCTTCATAACTTCGCAGTGCTGCCACAATATGCAGTGTAACCACACCAGTCCTCCTTGCTGCACTCCATCAGGCAAGAGCGCTGCTGGCAGAGCTGTGCCGCGGCCACATCTGTCCGGGCAGCCAGGTTTGAGGTCAGCGGAGGTCCTTGCACAGCTTCTGCCCCAAAGGCCTGTTAGTGAATTAGAAATCTACTTTCTGTAAGGTGGTGCTGGATGTGGTGAAGTACGGCACGGGTGGCAGCGGCACCAGTGCGGCTGACCAGAGCACGTTAAAAGAGCTCTTAGTCAGCTCAGAAGCGTGCCCTGACACATGTCTGGCAGCGCTGCCAAGGAAGCTTTCTGCCATTTCTTAGCCACCTGCAGCACTCACTCGCAGTTAGGAAGCTGTTAGGAAGCTGTAACAGTGATGCAGCTGCCAGCCTCATACTTCTGCACTATCAGGGGTAAAAAAGTTTCACAGTAAGCAGAGTATTGGTCGATGTCAACGAGAGCACTGTCAAAGGGACTTCATTAACAGACAGGAGACATTCTCCTTTTCTAATGCAGGAACTGACAGGCTGATTTCCTCATGTCCTTATCAGAAAAATAAGTCAAACACCTGAGACTAAAACTGGAGAAGCTGTTTGAACACAAGGCACGTTGGCAAAGTACGTGGAACTGATTTCCTTTACATTTAGTACTTTTCTTTTTCCAGTGACTATTATTAACGGCTGCAAAACTGACACCAAGTACTGGGAAGTTTGTTTTTTTCAGCACTGAATTTAGAATAAATGCCAAAGCACAGGAGAGTTTGGTAAATTTACATGGTTCAAGAACTAATTCCTTCTGGTCACATTTTCCAGTGCCTGTATTTTTGGCTGACTCCTAACCATAAAAAGCTTCAAATTAGAGAGGCATTTGTTGGACATGTTGTTGCAATAGTGTCTCTGAACACAGTGATTTGCTCAGTATTGACTTAAAATGCAATTTGTTCAATGAAAAGACTCTAAGGAAAACTGGCCCGCTTTGGGAATAGCATGAAGCATTGACCTAGTCCACCCGTGCTTAGGCAAACTGGCAGCATCAGAGTTGAAACAGTAGATCTGGAGGCAAGGAGAAAAAAAGTCTGGTGCCTCTACAATTTACATATTCTTCCAAGGAGTGCTATAAAATAAAGCCTGAGTTGCTGCTGCAAAGCAAGCCTTCAGGCTATGTGCACATTTCTGCATAAAATTCTTGTAGTAGATTCTGAGCTGACACAAGACTTCAGACATGGTAATTTACATCCATCTCTGCTTGGGGTTTTTATGCTGCAGTGACAGAAAGATCTGGAACTGCATTTCAAACAACCAGCTTATGAAATCCCACATAGCACAGTGACCCCAGGAGGATCACTGCATGACCTGAAATTACTGAGCCCCATGTTTTGGCCCACAGTGCAAATGCTCACAAGCACACAAAGCCACCAGGGTGGAAGGTGCCATTTCACGAGTGATTGCCCAACCTGCAACAGCAATCCATGCAAAACATCTTAACAGCAGAGCTGGAGCCTTTCTTTCTGCTCTTCCTTTGTTCAAAAGCTTTGTAAGGGCTGCACATATTTTCATTTTTAGAAAATCTTTTTTATCTTCTTCTCAACATATTTCCAACCTGTTTGACATGCATACATCTTCCCTGCTATACCCCCAGACCAACTCCACTCAACTGTCACAGCTACATTTCTTCCATGAACAGCAATTGGCCATTTACACACCTGGGTATCATCACTGTCCCTTCCATGCACCCCTTGTCCTCTGTTGCTTGCACCCGTATGGACCCTTGCTATGTGCTAAACCCCAATACTTAGCTACCAGACTGGCTCTGTGCTCCTGGCTTTCTGTGCTGTGTTTTCATGTATGGAGCCAATCACTGTTTTTTAAAAGCTGATTCAGCAGCAGTTGGGGTAAAGGAAATCAAAGCAGAATTGTATTGCAAAGCCTGTACTCTCCCTGCCCCATCTCACACAGACAACTTTGGTTCGATAATCTGCAGCTGCTCCTAATCTTTCCCAAAGATGGGGGACAGGTTGGACCAGAAGGCACTTTGCTGTGCAGAGTCACTTCACCCACTCCAGCTCATGGCTTGCTGCTCTGAGCTCCCTTTCCAGCCCGTGAACCCTGGGAGTATGTGACTCCCAAACGCACATTCCTACCACAGCAGAGACTTTCTTGCAAGAGAAACAGTCAAATAACATTCTTTAATAAAGTTCTTAAGGAACAAAATGTAAGTAAATCTGCTTAGGCTGATTGTGCTCGCAATAAACCAGTTTTGTCTTCTTTGTTCCTGTTACTCTTTTTTTCTGGGGGAAGGGCTTTTCCTACTCTCATTTCTGAATCAGTATTAGTTGTGAAAGAAGATAATTTGGTTTGTTTCTGTTTTAAGGTTAAACAGAAAGAAAATAATTGACTATTTTCTACCTGAGGTCGCACAGAAAGCAATATTAGAGATTACAGATGCATGGATTTGATCTTGGGCTATGAGTAAGGCATTATTGAAGCATGTATGGACAAAAACAATCAAGATTGCAGAAATTATTATTTGATGTTTAAGGGCATTTTCCTTGAAAAGCTGAATTCCTTTAGTGCAATAATCCCACAATTTAGCTGGGGCTTTATGGCTATAGCTTTGTGAATATGTACTGCAGAGCTGTTTTCCTTTTCTAACTTTATATAAAAGTCTCATATGCTAATTCCCACTGCAGAGAATCTCTGACGAGCCCTGAATTTACTCCTAAATTATACTCTCATTTATTATGGACTAACCTTAGAACATCTTTTCTCAGTGTTCCTGAACAAAATTGACTGCACTAAAGGTCAGATCATGCAGAAAAGCCCAAATAAACCCCAGCACACTTGGCAAATGCAATGCCATAATGAGCCAGTGCCTATTTTTCCTCTCAATGACATTAGTTTTAATAATGTTCTAATGTCAGTCCCGGATCCACAAAGAGCCTTTCCTGATGGACAGTTTGGGCCGTTCTGCTTACAAAACTCACATACAACAGTTACCCTGCACTCACGGATTGGTGCCTTCAATCAAAACTTTTGAAGACTAGGTGGAATTTCCAGTTGCAGGTTCAGGAAACAGCAGTTTCAAAATCCTGCTGGAAGAAGAACGTTGTGAAGGCTGCAGTCACTAGAAGTTTCATGTGCACACAGTAAGAATGTGAGAGATGCCCATCCTCCCGGGCAGCAGTGGCAGCAGAATTTAAGGCAGCCAGTACAGCTGGCTACAGATTGCAACTGCCTGCCCCAACTCCGGCCCGCTGCTCACGGCAGAGCCTGCCCCAACGCTGATTCGCTGCCCATGCCCATGCCAGTGCCTGCCTCAATGCCGACCCGCTGCCCATGGCAGAACTGCTGCATGCTGCCCTTGGTGAGACAGCAGAACCTCTGCACAGCAGAAGCTGATGGTTTGCAAGCCATTGCCTTCCTCGCACGGCAGGAATTTGCAGAAGCCCTGTGCTGATGCAGAGATTCTGTTGCATGGGGGTGTGTGAAATTCCATGGTGGGTTGTCAAAGATGTGCAATGAACAAGTCTCTAAGGTACTGGTGAAAAACATCCAGGGATTTTGAAAATCTTGGATTTCTGCCTATAGACTTTGACAGAAATTAATGTTTGAGTGTTTTGGAGGTTTGTTTGGGCTTAGTTGGTTTGGTTTACTACAAAGTCATTGGAAAATGCAACACAATTACTTGGAATGGCTTGCTACAGGACAAAGTATAGACTGAAGTGGTTTTGTTTGCTTTATCTTTCCTCTCTTAGTTGTTTATGTGATGAAATCTCACTACACCGCTCTGGTGAGACCCCACCTGGAGTACTGCATCCAGTTCTGGAGCCTCCATTACAAGAAGGATGTGGATGTGCTTGAGTGTGTCCAGAGAAGGGCCACGAGGATGATCAGAGGGCTGGAGCACCTCTCCTATGAGGAGAGACTGAGAGAGTTGGGGCTGTTCAGTCTGGAGAAGAGGAGGCTCCCAGGTGACCTTCTTGTGGCCTTTCAGTATCTGAAGGGAGCCTAAAGGAAAGCAGGGGAGGGACTTTTCAGGATATCAGGGAGTGACAGGACTGGGAGGAATGGAGCAAAGCTGGAGATGGGTAGGTTCAGGCTGGAGATGAGGAGGAAGTTGTTCAGCATGAGTGGTGAGAGCCTGGAATGGGTTGCCCAGGGAGGTGGTTCAGGCCCCGTCCCTGCAGGTGTTTAAGGCCAAGCTGGATGGGGCTCTGGCCAGGCTTATCTAGGGTAGGGTGTCCCTTCCCATGGCAGGGGGGTTGGAACTAGATGATCCTTGTGGTCTCTTCCAACCCTGACTGATTCTATGAGTCTATGATTCTACTCTAAGCACCAGCACCGGAATTCCTGGATAAAACACTTGCACTGTCTCCAGGTAGGTGTGATTAGCACCCTGTAGCTAGTGCTAGTCTACAGTACTCTGTGTGCTGCTTTACTGCCTAGAAATGTCACTTAGCTTTTCCTTGTAGATAGTGCCCTAAAATCATTAGTTCTAGTGCCATGTTTCATTGTAACCATTTTAGCTCTAGAAGCTATTTCTGTACATGTCCTTAAATGTATTTTCTTTCTTCAGCTTTACTGGTTTCTTTGAACGAAACAATATGCTTTCCTTGAAAAAGTTACTATTTGTTTCCCTGCACAAATCAGAAGCCCTAATTATGGAGTAAAATGTGTGTGCAGTTAAAGAACAAAACGTGGTAAGGCAAATGGAAGACAGATGCAGACAAATTCCATAATAGGGTGGAATAAGAAAACACAAGAAATGACAAGATACTGGGGGGAAAAAAGAGCCTGGCTGAGTGGTAAAACCATCAGATGATAGCTCGGGTGAGGTGAGAATGATGTGCAGCTAAAAGAGCCTGATCAAAACGTTTGGTAACAATAGTTCCAGATGACTGCAGAAGCTGGAGCTGGACAAGACTGAGAAGAACAGAGCTTCAGAGCACCTTGATCTGAATGCTGCATAAAACAACAGAAAAGGGAGAGAACAGAAGCGGTGATTCAGATGTTTGGGTTTTTAAAGGTTGAGAGGCTTAAGGCTAATCATGTGTTTATTGGCAAGGGAAATAAAAGGAGAGATGAAACCAGCAAGAAATAGAAGGCACTGTGATGGGACAAGCACAACAGAATAAGAAGCAGATGAAAATCTGTGCTCCTTTGTAATGAAAGCTGTTTGAGATGGAGAAAAGAATGCCAGACCAATGGGAAGGCACAGGTAAACACCTCACTTTGGCACCTTTCTTCCAGCAGAAAGTGACAAGATATTATGCAGTGATATCAAAACAGACTTTAAAGCAAGTCCCCAAAACTTAGGGTGCTACATGCAGGAAAAAACTGATGCAGCATTGAGTAAGGCATGTGTGGAGAAGGAAGAAAGTATAACACGCCTCAAAGAAAGGAAAATGATCAATAAAATAGTAAAGAAAAGCTAATTTGGAGCAGACCAGAGTAGGGCCATAGACTAAATAAGAGCAAGAACAAGGAAACACACAGAAGAAATCGGTCATTAGCCTGCAAGCTGAAGCATCCAGAATGAGCACAGGATATCACAGCGAGGAAAACAGAGCCCGGTGGAAATCTGTCGCTGCTAATGGAAAAAGCTGATTGAAGAGTAAATGGCAGTAAGTTCGAGCTAAAAAGGGACAGAGAAGCTGCTTGCAGTATTGCTCTGGGGAAGAGAAATTATGTGAAGAAAGCAGACTTGTTGGAAGAGAGAGTAGAATTTATTCCGGGTGAGGCATGTGAACATAACCTGTCAAACACCATCAGACTACACTTAAACTCTAAAAAGCAAAGATATCATTGGTTGTTGTCGTCCGTTTAGAGATTTCCCTCACATTTCATATGTTTGGGCAGAGCATAGTACAGAAAGATCCTGAAGGCTTGAAGTTCAAGGTCTTGAACAAAGTTGTGCATAGAGCTGCAAGGTATTGCTTTTTGATGGAGTGCTTCTAGGGAACAGGAGCTGAAGGTGAACTCCTTTCTTCAGGTGTACTTCTGCCTCACCAATGGTGACCTAACACTGAGCAACTAAATATTAGGTGCATGGCAGCAAAACCTGTACAGTTAAATGCTGATTCAGTGTGAAAGGAACATAGGAGAAAATCTCTTCCCATTTCATTCAGCTGCATCTCCTCTCCAGGCATTGGCTTTGTGGTCTCCATGCTCTGTTATTCTCTGTGCGTGAACACAAGAGTCTGCACACTGTGTGTGACAGGGAACAGGTAACCTGCAGTCTGTACAGGCACGAAGGGTGAGATTCTAAATCTGGCAAGGTCAGACAATGTAGACAGAAAGCAGGGACTCACTGAGTGCAGTTCTTATCCAAAGTCTGAGCTAGAAGCCAGAAATTCCAAAGGGTTTCTCTATGAGTTGTGCAAACCATTTAATCAGTGAGCTTGTGCCAGCACTGCAGATTTACCTGGGGCTTACCTTACAATTTCTGTACCTCAAGAGCCTCTTGGCAGCATTGTGGGTGACTGAAATGCTGATGGCTCTAACAGTAGATGCACAGCTCATAATGGCACGGGCCCTGCTCCCCTTTAAACTAGAACCCACTCTCTTGGCAGCGAGGATTCAGGGCGAGTCCCAAGGGCTGACAGCATTCCGAAGGCAATGGTCCCACTTGTCTGACAGCTGAGAAGGGAAAGCTGAGATGACCTCCCACTATTAATAACACACACCTGTACACAAACAAATCCCCAACTGGGGGTACACATGGTACAGGAGTGTGATTCCAAGGATGATGCTGTGGTGAGTATGCATTTGTGTGAACACAGATACTCAGAAATCTAGGAAGAGTGAGATTCTTGCTCTCTGGAGTGCTGCTGTCTGCTGCACGTTCAGTTATGGAAACACAGCAGCACTGAGGGCATCTTCTTCCTTTGGAAAGTAAATGTAAACAAGTCCTGTACAATTCCTCAGAAAGTGAGTGCCACATCCCAGCAGAAATAAGCCTCTTCAAGAAAGTTGTTCACTGCTCTTACTCTGAAGAGGGTTTCCAGAAGCACTGCTGTTCATCTGCCTCACCACATTAGGGCCAAGCTGCTCACAGGAGTTTACCAACATGATGATACACAGGAAGGTTAATTGGAATTAACTAAAACGTCTGAACTTTGAAGGAGATTAATTACATTACCCCATGTCCTTGTGTAGATATTCCTATTTAAAATTAAAATTATCTTAATTTAGTTTATCTTATTTCACTCTTAAAGATAAAATGAATTAAGATAATTTCAGAGCTCATTTGCATTAATTTTCCTGTGCACACATGTGTAAACAAGCACTCAGATCCTAAACACTTAAACTCTCATTCCAGCATATCAATAACACATCAGAACGCTGAGGCTGGTTTGCAGACACAAGCTCTTAGTGATGCCATCATTTGGGGTGACGGCAATACCCAGAATAGCAGAGAGCACAAGTCTGCGAGCTTCGTCATGCTTCTACATCCTTTAGAAACAGAAATTCCTTTCAGAGAAAACCCCTTCTGTGCAGTGGTGCTGAGAAGAGGGTCAGGACACACGGAAACACTTGCAAATGCCCTGACTGATCCACACTTCATCCTCAGAAAAGAAGTGTGCAAAGTTCTCCACAAAACCCAACACCTGCTGTGACTGCTGCGCTCCTTTAGTGGCCAGTGCGCACAACACGCCTGAGCCAACGGGGGACTCATGCATTCGGAAAAGCTGCTTTTGCAGCACTTTGTGGAACGAAGGCAGGCAGTTTACTGAGGTTATTCAGCAAAGGGATTCTGAGAAAGGAGATCTAACGAAAACATAAGGATAACACTCAGGTGTTCTCCACAAAGTCCTAGCAACAAGCCCGAGTCCAGTGTCACAGATAGCTCACCTCCATCACTGCCAAAAAGCACAGCTGTCCAACAACTGGAACACAGAGAGCTCTAAAACACTTTGAAGGGTACTTCTTCCCATGAGAATTTCTTACATGCCTTTCTCAAAAGTGAAGAATACACAGCTTGGCAAAATCCACTTGCACAGGAGAGCTGCTAGGATGTTGGTATGTGACAGCATGCCCCAGTGAAAACAGCCAGGGGCTGGCACAACAGACAGGTAAATGAAAGCTGAGCAGCGTCCGGAAGGAGTAGTGCCGGCAGTGCCCAGAGCCCTTGCCAGTAACTGGCAGGCTTTTCACCCACGAAATAATTCCCAGTTGCACTGGATCTGCCTGGTGGCTGAATCCTCCTCTGGATGCAGAAAGGGATGGAGGTGAGCTATCTGCTTAGCAGCACTGTTAGACTGATATCATTTTTAAGCTGACTGAAGGGAATGCTTTGAAAGCTGCTGTCCTTGCTGTAGCACTCAGATGCTCGCAGGAAATGGGAGAATGCCTGCAAACATCAACAGACCTTACTGAAACTGAACTCGTGGAAACCAGAGGAGGCAGATTACTGTGGATTAAGAGAGCTCTGAAAGGGATGAGAATGTGACGCTTGCCTCTGCACCTCCATCAGACTGGATGTTCTTTCTGCTAGGTTTTGCATCTTACAACCACACTCAATTCATCCCACAGTTCTGCACTCCCATATTCTCCCTCACCTTAGGCACACTGCTTTAGCAGAGCATTAGCTGCTTTCTCAGCACAGAGCACACAGAGAATAAAGAATAACATTAGTGCAGACTGCTGCTGCTCTACTGCAATTATAAAACAAAGCTATGCCTGGTTTGTGTTCATTAAACCAGAAGGTCACAGGTGTCTCTGCACTGACAATCTTTGTGTGCAGAGTCCCTTTTATGTACTTACCTGCCTCTTTCTACCATCCAAGGTGGGGGTTTTTGACACTTCTTGAAATATTTTATAGTGAAGTTATTTAAAAATTGGAAAAGTCAACTCATTAAATAAGGTATTTGCAGTAAGAACCTTTTATCTCCCACTGAAGGCAGTAACAGCAGTCTCTGAAACTTTCAATAGACAACAAACAACCTCTTTGAGTTTAGCACTTGCTGAAGTGACTGATCCTGACTTTCTCCGAGAGGTATTTTCCATATGAACTAGATATATGGAAACACAGCAAAACCAGGAAAGCGTTTACTAGAAGTTACTCCCTGTACATCTTCAGACTGATAGAAACACCAAAGTATTCTGTGCAAGTCATGTGGCTGCCCTATTATTTACTTATCATGGCTTGATTAAATCTAACTTTGCTTCTGGACAAAGTGTGCAGCAAGTGATTGTGAACCAGCAGGACTTCTGCTAATGGCAACATGAAATCTGCATGTTCAGGTGATGCTGTTAGAGATCTCTGTGACCAGATACAGAAATTCCCAGCTGAGATTATAGTTCTGAGTGGAACCTACCTTGGAGTTTTTTAAGTGTTATTCACAGTAAGATCTGCCCAATATTAGCTGACAGTTACATTACCCAGGACTCAGCGGATGTCGATTCTATGCTGCACGTACAAAAAACAGTGCAAGAAGCTCAGAGTCCACTGTGTGAGCACCAAAGAATAATCTCTAGCCTGCAGGTCAAGAATTCCAAAACGAGCTGAGAACAACATGGAAAGGGAAAATGATTTTCTCTTATAGAATAGACTCATAGAACGGTTTAGGTTGGAAGGGACCTCAAGGATCATCCAGCTCCAACTCCCTGCCGTAGGCAGGGACACCTCCCACTAGAACAGGTTGCTCAAGGCCTCATCTAACCTGGCCTTGAACATCTCCAGGGAGGTAGTGGAGCACAGAAGCACAGAATGGGATCTTCATTTCTAACATATAATTGTGGTTTACTTCTGCACTTAATAAGAGTCTGAGATGTTTGTGCGTTATCTGAGTACTTTTTGCATCAGAGAGAATGCAAGGTTAAACTTCACTGAAAACAGTATTTGGGCATATCCAGGTTGCCTGCAGGTCCTCATTCTGAGTATGCTTACTTTTGATTCATGTCTCTTTCATTTTCTATTAGCAATGTTTGCATTTCCCAGGGTAAATCAAGTTCAATGCTTGCTTGCTTTCATTGCTTTGCATTGAGGTGCTGGACAGACAGGCGTGTTGAATCTGTTCATATGCGAACCTCCTAGTTCAGAACTGTTCAGCCAGGAGTGCAAATGATAGCCCTGCAGTGATCGTGTAAACTCTATCACTACTGCTCCTCACACCTCAGCAGAGTCAAACTTTGTGATACCATGATATAGAGCACCAGAGAAGCACTTCACACTCAGTTCTTATTCAATAAAGGAAAGGAAGTAGTATTTGTTGTAAGCCTGTCTTTTGTGCATCTCACACTGAAACCACTCCTAAGCAGAGCAGAGGTTTGTGCTCATTTAAGAATGAGTTATGTGATGATTACCTCATGGAATATTAGGAGAAACACGAGGATAATTCCATCAAGGCTTTTAAATATCTTGTATGCAATTTGTCTTTCTGTTCTGAGGGCTAAGAATCCAAACTGCACTGGCAGAAACAAGCATTTATCTGCCGTTGTTCATTCCCAGGAGTATTCACAAGCACTGCATTAGTTGTCAGAGGGAGATAACTACCTCAGCTTTTATTCAGAACATATTCTGCCTGCACTGTTCAGTGGTTGGGTCATACACAATTTACTCTTTTATGCATTCTCATCTCATTTTTGCTCTCTTATTTAAATGCAGTATTATTTATTGCGGTGTAAAAAGAAAACAGCCTCAATTCAAGGTGATTGCTAAGACAAAATAAGCCATAAGTAGCTTTGGCAGTTACTGCCCCACATCATGTCAATTTCTACAGGCCTGTAGCTCAAGCTGGCAGGTTATTTTTTTCCCTCGTCTTTATTTCTAACATGGTTCTCAAACTTCATTTAACTACAGAGATGTCAGCAGCCCAAAGAAATCTAAGAGATGAAGAACTAGAGTCAGAAGCACACTGCAAGAGTGTGTGACGTTGGCACAATGGGTTTGAATTGCTGTTGTTGTAACTCCTTACTCGTTTAGAAAGAGCTACTTCAAAACGATGGCTTACTGCATGTGCAGTTTCCCACGGGCTGCAGCAATATGGACACCTTCACCAGAGGCAGGACTCATATGTGCATCCGGACACAAATTCCTCACACTCTAATCTCAGGCAGAACACTTAAAACTGACAAAGTGTTGCACCTGAGGAGACAACCTGCTCCCTGCTCAAGATAATTTGAGTCTGCAGCACCCCAGGCCTCTGGTGCATGCAGTTTGGTGCAATTTCTGATTATATGCTCCTGGCTGCAGTTTTTATTCAAGGCATAGCTCACGTGGTTAATGTCTTCATTAGGGGGTGACCTGGTTAATATTCACCACACACCTCAAACTCAGCTCTTGGGACAGATCTGTTTTACCTCCTGGTGAGAGAATTACTCATCTCCTTGCAACATTCAGCATGGGGGTATCTGACTCCTCACCAACAATGAATCTACTTTCATGGAGTCTTTGTGAAATAAAATACTTGACAGCAAGGACCAAAGTAAGGTGGAGAGAAATTATAATTAACATTACTCACAGATTTTTGATGAGCAGCCTGATGAAGTTAAGATTCAGTAGTTGAGAATACTTAGAGGAATTTACAGCAAAGCTGGCCAGGAAAATTCTCCAGGGAAGTTTTAGCTTGGAATTTACTGACTTAACAAACCTGGAACAAATGCTGAGAAATGGCTGTTTCTGTGATGTAAGTAGGCCTGCTCTGGGATTCACATGGAACTGGAGAAACAATGCAAAATCAAATTGCAAGCTGCCATCCTGCCACCCTTGTAAAAGATACTGGAGGAGTATTCAAGTCTACACCTTTGTTCCACCCATGCGCTGCTGTGTGCTAACACAACACTGCACCCCAAGTCTATGCCTTAGAAGAATTAGGTAGCCCTGGTCTCCATGTTGCATAAATACAAGCTCAGCAGCCAAGAAAAATGTAAATGAAAAAAAACAACCAACCAAAACTATCAGAAGAGAAGGAAAAAGAGAGTTGTGATTAAGGTGCATCGATGCTATCTGCTTTGCTGACACATTTCTCACTTGGAAGCAAAGGCAGAGAAGATGGCTGCAGTGTCACAGGCTTTAAGATGTTTTCCAGAGCAGACACTGAACGTTCTTTCGGGTTCTGCTTTCATTCCACTCCTGCATTTCTGTATGCATGGCAGCTGCTCTGCTCATTTCTTGCAAGCTTCTCTCCTGTTTTGTTCCCTTTAGGCAAGCTCTGCAGGGTATCTGTTAAGTAGGAGGATGCATCACCCCAGGGACACTGTGCTTATGTGGGACTCCAGGGAGGTACTGTTACAGATACTCCATCCAGTTAGCAGAAGGCAAGGGGCAAGACTTCTCTGGATGTAGAATCATTTCCCACTAAGCTGCTCAGTGACCCCGGGATGCTGGTGGCTCCGAACCATTTCTTAATGACAGCTATTCTGACTCATCCCTCCAGCCTGACTTACTTGTCAATGCACCACTGCAAAGGTAGGAAGCCTTTTTAGTAACATACCCAAATGTTATCAGAGCAACTTAACTTCTAATAGATTTTATTATTGCTTTTAATTCTTTTTTCTTTTAAGGCTATTGATTTTGAGAGCATACTACTCTGACAACTAGATACAACTGGTTTTCCAGTAGGTAATCATTTTTGCTTTGTAACTCTTGCAGGAGACAGACTGCCTTAATATAACCTCTGATCTCTCTAAGCCACCTGCAGATGTTCGAATAACAGCGACATAAATAGGACACACCAGTCGGGGAATACAAAACAAGTCTGTACCTACAACACATTAAGGAAATTACTCTAGCATCAGACTTGTCAGCACACCGAAACCTGAAACTGCTGTGGACTTGCACACACACAGCACCTCCAGAGCAGTTAGGTAGAGCAGCCCAGGGGAACAACTGGGTAACACAAAACGCTGATGGCTTTTGAAAACCGTGCAGCAGGCAATGCCCAGCAGAATCTCAGCCAGCAGAGACTCCGTGCTATGCAGAACAACGCTGTAGTAAAGGTGTTTTGTGGTCCGTTTCTCAATGCAGAGCGACCGCAGCCCAGCAAGCTCCCTCGGTCAGAGGGTGGTGCTTCACAGGGCTCCTGCCCTGCTGGCTCTACCAGCTGCCTGGTCAGGCTCTGCGCTGCCAGCTGCTTCTCTTCTAGCAACAATGCTGCTGCTGTTCTGCATATGTTCAGCAGCTTCCCTACTGATGTAGAGGTGAGGCATTAACGGTAACAGGAAACACTGTTCTAATATCATCACCAAAACTGTACTGTATTTAGTGCTGACAGGAGAATCAGCACTGATGCTCAGCTCTTTTGGAGAACCAAAGTGTTCAGAAGCACATGGCATTTTGTCAGGCCGTTCCTCCACAATCAATGCTGACTGCTAAATGTATAACCCAGGCTAAAGTTATGCTTTGTTGTCACAAACCATGTCACTGAATCATAGTTCTTCTAGTTTTTACTCCAAAATATCTTATTTTTGCTGTACTCAGAGCAAGAAAGTGACATTTCCTTTAGGTAGCAGCAGGGGATACCAGTCCTTCTGAAAAAGTGATCTGTGAGAAAACACGGTGATTGTTGTAACATGGAGCTTGGGTTTAGTACACGCAGCTCTTCCCACAATCTCCTGCAGACTTGTAAGTATCAATGCCAGAGTAAACAGCAGCTTGCCAGAGAAGACAAGGAACTAAGCACTGCCACTGGTTAGTGCTCCAGGAAAGAAACAGTGATTTCTCATGATGCCATCAAAAATAACTAGGACTTAAATGGCATCAAGATGCCAGACATAATTCAGGGACCAACTCTCTTGTTTCAGACACAGCAGCCCTGTAGTCAACACTGCTTCAAAACCTTTCTTCAAGACTAGTAGAAATTACCATAAAAATGTCATCTTTTGACGTGGTCTTTTTTTCTGTGACGTAGATTAGCATCTTCCTCGAGAAAGCATCAGAAAACCTGAGTCACCAAGAGCTATTCGAACCAACCCTGAGCACCTTTGGCACAACACAGAAACCCCTGTGCTCGTTACCAAGAGTTGTCTGGAAACAACCCAAAGTGACCTGAAACCTGGGAAGAACAAAGGCAGGAATCAGCCATTTGGCTCCTCTTTTCAGTCACTGATGTACAGTGACAGAAATTTTTCTGCATGCTTATCTTTTTGTGCTTCTAAGAGGAATAATAGCTGTAGTGCAGACAGCATTTCAGACATCAAATACACGGAATCATAGAACGGTTTGGGTCAGGAGGGACCTCCAAAGGTCTCCTCAACACCAAGCAGTTCTGCACCAGCATGGCTACTGAACTATTCAAACTTGCAGAACTGCCCAGGAGCACCACTGACTTGACTGCGTGAGGCAGCTGAAGCATGAGGCAGCAGCCATCTGCAGTGGTAAACATGCCAAGGTGTCCCTGTGTCTGCAGCAAACACCTAAGGCCGCTCTTAATGCTGCGGATTACTCACTCTGCAAGCGTCCTTGCTGCCTGCTTCTACACACTTCAGCTGCAATGACAATCAGAAGGGCAAGGCTACTGCTACCCATGAGGATCTAATGCCATGTTAAGCACACACCTGAGCATCCATCTTTCTGGGGACTTACTGGTTTAATTGCAGTTGCAAATCTGTGGTACCTGCGAGCCTCTGCAGTTCTGGTACCCTTGTCAGACATGGAAAAGCCGAGCAAGCTTAGTAGCATCGTGCACAGGAAAAGAGGCCCAGAACAACTTTGTGGATTGTGTCACCTGTTTTACACTTAAGGCTTCCAGATTCTAATTTAAAAAACAAAAGAACAAAACAAAACCCGAAGCAAATAAACCAACCAACCAACCCACAAAACACTAGCAGTCAACCCCCCCAAACGCTAAAAAGTGCAACGGCCTTGGTTTAAATCACAGGCCGTAGTGGGATTGCAAAGTCATTATTAGCCCTCTTTTAGGTAAGCAGATTACCACTCTGCTAATTATTCTCAGCAGAATAGAAGAGATGAGAAAATCTAAAACTTCTCCTGATGGAACTAAACTCATGACTAGGCTTAATAGGCTCATTATAATTATCAATAGCCTCTGCTTGGCTAGTTCCAGACAGAATTGTTACTGGGAGAAGGTTGGAGGCTGACTTGCGCAGGCGGAAAGCCTCTTGGCTGCCTGCACTGCTGCCCACGTGCAGGTGGAACGACGTTTCTGCAGCACTTGGGAAAGGAAGCTCATGGCAAAGAAATTCGTAGGATTTCATGGTTGCACAGACACAATTTAGGACAGCTTGGAAGTGCCTGACCTGGACAAAGGGATGCCTGGGCAGATCTGGGTCGTGGAGCAGGCTAGTCATATAAGCAGGGAAGGGTAAGAACATTCTCAAGACTACTCCATGCAGCTCAGCGATGCTCCACTGAAAGCATCCTTTGCAGCTGGAAACTCAGCAGCACCTGTACCTGCTAGGCTGCCATCTCAAGGATGAGAAAAAGGGAAGAAGATCAAATTTTCCATGGGGAAACCCCCATTGTGGGGTTTGTGGTTTCTCACAGTTTCATACTTTGCTACATTTTTAAAGATTATTTCTAGTTTTTGCAGCTGCATTTAAATCTGCATTTAACAAACATGCAGACAGGTAAGAAAATAATAGTGTCAGGTCTCACTAAGATTTTAATCCCCACAAACAGAATATTGAAATCTGTGTGGTTTGTTTATATAAATCAGTATTCAGGAATGGGCCACAGGATAAGATGATTATTTTTTCTGTTTCTGTCCATGCCCTTTGTTTTAGGCTTACTCTCTGTACTGTAAAGTTCTACTAAAACATGATCACTCTGATGTTGACTTCTTGCCTACAAAGGAGCAAAAGACATTTCCCCACATGCTTGCTTTGCTAAATTGTCCAGTCCACTTTCAAATAAGCAAAGGCAAATGTACTAATTCCTAAAGTCACAGAAGTTACTCCTGAAGCCAAGGCAGTTAAGTCACAACTTGACACTAGACGACAATATTTGCAATTATTCCCAATTCCATCTTGACAGACACTGGGTTTGGCAGCATTGATTGCAAAGCTCAGAGGCAGGTTTACAGCTGGAACAGCAGCAATAAAGAAGGGCTGTCCAAAGAACTAAACAGAAAGAAGTAGACACCAGTAGTTAGAGGAGCTTTTGTTTACAGAATTTCTATGAATGGCAGCAAAAGAAGAAATGTTAAGTGAAGTGAATCTGCCTATTAACAGATAAAATGGTTTAACTGTGGAGTCACCACGGCCATTGCTGTTTCAGCTGGAGCCAGAGGGAACAGCAGGAATGGTCTGGTGACTAAACAGCTGGACTGCAGTATGGACAAGTTCCTGTCTGTCACAGGGCTTTGGCATCAGAAAAAGTTTTTATTAGCTCTTTTTCTGCCTGTGTTTCCAGCTTTAAAATAGAATCTGATTACAACCCGCACAGGAAGGTTGATGGAGACAAACAATGGTGTTGATGAAGTATTCAGATAACGCAGGGCGGAAGGTCAAGAAGAAAACTGATCATGCCTTTTTTTGAGTGTTTGTTTGACCGACCTCATCCACTACACTGATTGCCCCAACAAAAAACACTACTATGACCTTAAAAAAAAATTCTGCCTTCTTACAACCCACTAGCTTGATGACTCTGAAATCTACACTCTGTCTTCCTAAAGACAGAAATTCAACATTCCATCTAGGAACTGGAGGAAAAGTGTGCTCAAAAATGGAGCCTGTGTAGGCAGAGGGAGGAAATCTCCCAAGCACTGCTCCTAGCAGAGACACTATGGAGCAGCCAGCTCAGGAAAGGAGGATCACATTTTACCTCCAACAGTAATCACACAGTGACCCAGGTTTTGCATTTCCCCCCACATACTGCAGAGCAAATAGTAACTTTTGAACCATAATGACTTGGAGTCAGATACCCAAACCTCACTAGCCAGCATCAGGCTGTCAGTTCTGCCCAGCCAGACCCCTACAAACAAGAAGGTTCTGCAAGGTACATTGTTTGGAGTCAAGTGCTGACAATGGTATCTGCAGCAAAGCACACCAGAACCCAATCATTTCGTTTGTTCTATGGCTTATGTTCTGCTGCAGAAATAAACTTTAAAGTAGGTAAAACGAAGAGGTGCACTCCCCTAGTATATTAATAGGAAAAGTCCTTGTGGAGAGGGTTGCATATGGAGGACAATAAAATGTGAAAAATCCAACTCGGTTTTGTAGCGCCAAAGCAGCCAGAGGTGACTTCAGTTCACAGTTACAGATGCCACAGCCTGAATTAACCAGCTGCCTTCCTTACCAGTGGGCAGAACAGGTTAAAGCAACCACACATGTGGGCTGGTTTGTACTGGCCCAAGCTTTTTGTGCAAAACCACAAATAGACAGGATGGCCCAGCCTCCTGCCAGCCAAACTTTAGGGCTACCCAGTGCTGGGGAACCCATCGCTTCCCTGGGGGATTGCTCCAGTGGCTGAATGTTCTCACCAGCAAAAGTTTTCCTCATGCCCAGTCAGATGGAATATTTGACATTTCACTAACAAAACATTTACTACAATAACTTCAAAAAAATTGTCTTAGGATTTTTAGATTGCAAAAATCTAAATTTGAAATTCTAATTTGAAAATGCACCAACAAAATCTGTGATTTCAATGCAAAGTAGCATTTTAATGTCATTTTACAAGGCAAGTTTTCCAGGCTTTCATTACAACAGTTGATCCGATTGTTTTATTTACCTAAGTACCAGCCATTGGAGCACCTGAAGCCATTTTCTGGCAGGTATGAACTGGATTAGAGAAACATGAGTTAAGTGACAAATGAGTAGTTGGCAGCACATTAATAATGACCATTGCACATTTCAGGTTGTATGACTCATTTTAAAATAGGACTCCCAGCTTTCAGGGCTGGGTTTGGTGAGGTTAACTTTGAAGAAATGTTTGTATATCAGAAAGTTTCAACCATTACAAATACATAACAGTACTTGTCTGGCATCAGTTAAAAAAAAATTCAAAGCACTAAAATACTTTAGAATAAAAGCCTGACTGAAAAGAAGACCTCCTTAAACAGTCAGGTGGCGAAGGACCCACCCTGCCCTGCCTTTTGCAAGATCCAAGTGAAACCTTTGTGATTGGAAGCTGTGATTGCAAAGGCCATATTTATCTTTCCAGACAACCCTGTGCATCTTGCATGTGCTTTGATTGATTAAGCACAAGTTCAGAGCTGCCTTTGCTGCAAGGCTGCAGCTTATTTCAATGTGTCAGAAGCACACCAACCCCGCAGACCATGGTGGGAAAGCTGCAGTAAATCCTGAGGCAGTAGAGCCCAAGCCTTAAGAATGACCCAGTTTGTGGCCAGTGACTTTGTTCCAGTATTCTTTTACAAGTAAATAAGATATGCAAGGCAGAAGTTGGATACATTTACCCTGAAACTGGGTCAAAAGACAGAGTTTTCTCTTCTAAGAAATGTTTAAAGGAGCTCTGCTCTACAGAAATGCAGTGTATTTTCCAGGGCATGGAGTGCCTTTTCTTGTCTTAGATAAACTAAGCTGGCTAGAGCAGCAACACTGGAATTATTTATTAGGTGGAAACCATTGCCTTGTTGCAGAAAGAATGAACTTTACATCCTGCGGAGTTACTCAGGCAGAAAACAGACAAACTTGGAGCTATGATGCCTCTGTTTCTGTGACTTGGATCATACTGCTCTTAAAAACATATTTCTAGGGCAGGATGGATCATGCATGAAGTAAATGTTGTGCCTTCCTATTAAGTTCAGGCTGCATTCCCCTAACAACGTACTCAAAGTTGCCAGAAGGAGCTGAAAAAGGCTGATTTTGAAATTATTGGGGAATTCACAGCTATTGCTATTAAAAATGACTCCGAGGCATGAACAAATAAGGAACAGTAAGCACATCTCTACCATAGCAGCTATAAGCAGAGGGGAGAGAATTAATTATGACAAGAGCTAAGCGTAAGAAAAGTTTTTGCTCCTGCAAAGGAATATCCTATAGGTTACCAGGGCAAGACATGAAGGTTTCTGGAGTAACAAGAAGCTGAAGTGCACCCTTTCAATAAAATTAGGCTGTCTCAGGGCTTCAAAGGGTATGATGCTGCGGCTTATGAGGAACACTGGTGAGTCTGCTTGCCTCCAATTTCTTCTTAGCCTCTCTGGCTCACTGCACCTGAGAACTTATCTCCCTTGGGAACTTATTATGCAGTAAATAAGGCTGTAAATTTATAGGGGACTCTGCACTTACTCCACTTGCAGACACTGTTAATGTGTCAGAAGAACCCTCTGTAAGTGTCTCCTCGCCCTTTTCAAACACAAGCGGCACTGAGCACAGGGAATCTACATGAGGAATCAGGATTGGGTGGCTGAATTAGTTGCACATGTTACAGCTTTCAAGTTGTGTGGGCCTAAGGAAATGCTTTAGATATACATTTTAAAAAGTAAATTATTAAGAAAACTAATTAATTATCAAAACCTAATAGCTGGTTTTCTTGTGTTGCACTGAACAGCAAATTTCATTTTGCCTTCCTGTGAGGACTTCAGCTGGCATTTTATAGACCATGCCATAGCCTGGATAAGCCTTTGACACTTGCACTCCTTGCTCTTCTACAGGTCAGTTCTTTTATTAAGACACCAGCTTGCCAATGCAGTACAGAATTCCATTTTCTCTGGTGAAGAAAAACCAGTGCCACCGAAAACCACAGCAGCAGTAACAGCTTCCAACCAAAAGTGGGCCTAGCAGTCATGGCTGCAGAGAAAGATCCTGGAAAAGCAGAACAGACTTCACAAGAACAAGTGGAAAATTACCCAGGAAAAGCCATCCTCAACATCCAATATTAATACACAAAAGTGTCACAACTTTCTGAAGTGCCCTTCACTACATTTAGATCTGCGGCAGTGACAGCACCAGGAGCTCTTTCTTCTGTTGTGTCTGTTGCAAGCGCCTGAGCTGTGGAATCAGAGCCAGGAATCTGATTTGGGTGTGGGTTTTTTTTTCCATTAACATCTGGAAAAGTAGAACTTTCCAGTCTGTGAATGATTTATTCTTCTTGAGAACGCCAAAAAGAAACAGTAAACACCAAAGCCGCACAATGTTAGCACTCCCCAGCCTAATAACTTTATGACCTTAATGTTGATGCTTGACCTTAAATTAAAGGATTTTTTCCCAGTGTTTCAATATGCCCTCTCAGTCTGAAAGCAGAAAGTGATAACTCTGCACAGGGAAATAGGTACACAGACATCTACATGAGTGGAATTATTTGAGGGTAATTCAACTCCCCACATTGTTTGTAGCATTTCTTAAAGCAGGATGTGAATATATTCAGCTGAAGGCTTTCCAATACAGTTTGCAAGGAGTTATGAGAATTGGATGTGCTTTTCCTTTTATAATATACACTCCATCACTTCTCCAAAGCTATTGCCACTCTGTAATGAATATTTCTGATTATTTATAACAGAATGAGGGTCAGGGAGCACTAGAAATTGAACTCGGGCAGAGCAGAGCTGCATCCCCAGATACACTGCTAGCAGGCAAAGTCTGAGGTTTCTTTCATGCTGTTGTTTGTGACCTCAGCCCTGACCCATCTGTAAATGTGAGAGGTAAATATATCTGCTCCCAGCACAGTCCAAGGGCTTAGACAGCGAAATACCAGGGAGCTGAAGGTGACTGAGTACGTCCAGCCTGTACATGCCTTGAACCACAATCCACAAACCTGGTGTCTGCAATTTGAAGAGTATTTCTCTATTTTCTCTCCCCCACCACAGAAGTGAAGGGATTTACTTCACCGCTATGTTGTTCCTCACACCTGGACTCACCCAGCAATTATCAGCCAAAGTTCCAGATTGGTTAAAACATGCCTAACAAACTCGGTGAGCAGAGGAGCCAGTGCTGGCAGGAGCTAACACCAACGCAGCCTGCAGTAACCTATCCCATAACACATGACTGTATCCAGAGCGATGGGGGGATGAAGGGAGCTCTGTATTTCTGTGTCCTCTGTGTGTGCATTTGCCGCAGGAGCACCTGCGAGAGGAGATGAAGCAAGAACTGGTTTGGATTAGGCTGGGAAAAGGGCTAAGCCAAACACCAGCAGAAGAACCCTACAGAAAACGCTGGTGCTCGCACACATTTCTGTGCCTTCTGCTTTGCAACTGATCATTCTTAACAGCAGCAGGGACACACACAGGCTGAGAAAGTAAGAGAGGAGACATTAAGAAGAGGAGAATTTGCTATCAAACTATGTGAACTCATAGCAGTAAAAAAGCAGATGGCTGCAGATCAATTTACAAGAGAGTTTCCAATGGATTTTGTGTAAAAGGGAAGCATCTACAGCTACCAAACCCTGACTGCCTTCACTCTGCTGCTTCAAGATAAGCATCTCAACAACCTTTCCCCAAAATTCGGAGAAGTTTTTGGAGATAGTCTGGATCACAGAAAACGTTCTAACGGCTAGGTGTTAACATGCATTTCTCATTCCCTGTTTTAGCTAACATTTCCCCCTCCTTTTCCAAAACGTCTTTGTCAAGTTATGAGCAGCACGGCTAATAAAAGGAATTGCTAAGGCAGCTGTTAAGTACCCAGGTATCCACACACTGGCACCCAGACTATTTTATCTGTTGTAGCACACACACACAACCTCTACCAAGTTCCATCTGAAGGAAATCCCTGCCCAACCTGGAGACAAAGACAAAAGCACTGGATGATGTATTACCCTTTCAAAGTGTGTTTAAGGTGGGGAAGCCTAATTATGTCTTCAAATTCATGAAGTCAGCAGTTTTGTTTTGTTTCTTTTCTAGTGTTAAATGGATTAACGCAAAGCTACTACTGCAATCAAAACTGTAAAACGAACAAAAAGGCTCCTTTCTCTTCTTGCCCATCTCTGTAAGCACCAACACACTAATTCTCCACTTTTTCTTCAGTGACAATATTCAGAACATCACCCGCAGAGAAAGGGTACCCGGGATGTCCCACTCAACTGAGATATAAACCCCCCAGCCAAACAGCTACAGACTTAAATCATTTCTGCAGAGGAAAAGGAAAGCTACTTCCTCCTATTCTCAAATATCTTCAAGCAAAATCTCTATTGACAAAAAGGTTAAGCTTTATTCAAATCATTACCAAAAGTAGCTTTTTTGTAGAGACACACAGCTGTCAGATACCAATCTGAGCTTTCCCCAGGCCAGACAATGCATTTTAAGACTCCAAGTTCTGAAATCAGCCAGAAGATTTTCCAAAAACACAGCAGTCAAAGCACAAGACTGGAATTAGCTCTAGAGCAGAGAGCCAAACAAAAGCCACACTGTAATGGCAGCCTTGATAAATGCCTTATGGGGAACCTATGAAACAAGCCCCAGGACGCTGCGGCTGGCTGCAAGCACACAGCGCTGCATCCACCCTTCAAGTCCACACTGCAGCTCACCTTCGACAGCATGGTTACAATTTCTGTCTGTAACCCCTCGCCACACCTGAATCCCGCAGAGACCGGGATCTGCAGTGGTCCCAGCACCTGCCTGACTGGAGAACCTCTGCGTCGTTGGATCAGAAGCCTCTCAGCAAAGTCGGAACTGGTGCGGGCCGCTGTGTATCCAGTGCATTTTGATGTTTCAGTAGCCTGTGCTTGCATGTCCAGGTGGTAAACAGCTCTGCATGGGCATTCTGATTTGAAATTACTTGGCTATGCCAAAATTAGTGGATGCATTCCCACACGTATGAAAAACATGATTAATGCTGTGAGCACAGCACACAAGGAAAAGATGAAGCTCAGCTCGTGGGAGTCTTTAGAGATTTATCACAGCTATCAGATCTTGTGAGTTGCAAAGTATTAGGAACTAAATCCCTAACACACCCGGGTTTTGCCATGAGCATCCTCGGTGGGTGAAAAGACACCTCGCAGACAAAAGCAATTAGTGACTATGTTCAGAAATTGGTAACAGCATCTTGATACAGAGCTGAAGAAGCCAGGGGGTTCCATTTGAATATTTTTGATGTTCTGAATTTTAGTTATTAGTAAATCTCTTTCTGCAGGAGCTCTGTGTCTATGCCTCTGTCATGAGCATGTGTCAGGAGGCCTCAGAAAAACAGTTCAGAGATTAATTTTTATCTTTTTTTTCAACAAAAGGTCTCACCCAAACTGTTAAAACTGCACACTTCCATCTGTTAAAACCCAAATACAACAGACAAAAAGGCAACCTCACACTTCAAATGTTGCACCCAAGTCCAAAAAAATCCAACCCGCAGCTTCTTTGTAAAACGGTCCCTGCTCGCAGTGCTGACATCCTCTGACACTGCTGTGGGAATCCATGAACAGGAAATGGCTTTTGGCTATCAGGCCACTCCTTGCAAGGCAGCTGTGAACGAGGTATGAGTGGATTAGAAAATGAGATGCAGGCCCTTGCTTCAGCATGGATTACACAGGTCTATCTGCCCATGCCTCCTCTCAGTGCTGGCTTTAATGTCCAGATACACAAATACAATCCAACGAGCTATCAGGTTTTGGTAAACTGCACTTTGCAGACAGTGCAGAGCAATTTGATGTCTCTCAAGGTGGATAATAGCATGAATAATTCATTAAGCTCGCTGGAGTTAATGTTGTTGTACTCAAGGTTAAATATTCCCCCATCTCCATGTAAGGAATTACCTGATTGCTTACCTTAAAAATGAACTTTCGTTAGAAAGCCACTGTATAAATAACAGGATATGTCTGAGCAGGGTAATTTGTAAACTAATCCATCAAGGTACCAGCGAATAGCCAAATCCTGAGCGAGGTTACATAACAGCTGTGTTGCAACGCTTTGTAACAAAGACACGCACGTAAGTAAAAATACCCCTGCTCCGAGACGCTTTGCTCCTCACAGTACCTCTGCCAACGATAAAGGTGGTTTCCTTTATTAAGGACTGCAATATAAAACAAAATCAAACCCGAGGGGCTATGTCCAAGACGGTCACGAGCTTAGCAGAGATGAATAAAACTTCCAGGAGTACAGGAATGGCTGTTCAGTCAAACTCACAGAGCCTGTAGCACTCAGACTATCCTGGGCCAAAGTCGGGGGGACCACCGCTGTCACAGACAGGGCTGTGGAAAGCAGCACTGGCTGCCTGGTGGGGACCGAATGGACGGCAGGCAGCCAGCCATGGCCAGCTGCAGCTAAGGGCTTTACTCTGTCCTCTATCAACAAGTCCTCCGGCGTGGCAAGATCAAATCCTGCAGGAAAAAAACAGCTGCTTTCTGACAAGTGCAGCCCTCCAGCTCTCTAGCTAATAATTCACTGATCAAACTCCAGCTGAACCCGGGAGGAAACAAGGAGCATGCTGAACCACTCCGAAGGGACTTGGCATCTTCAAGACAGACATCCAGGCCTAAGTGATGGTACAACGCAGATTGTTTGGGAGAAGCCATCTCCAGAGGACACAAAGTCTCTCCAGCATTCAGCGGACACTAACTAGCCCCCACTCTCAGATTCTTCATAAGCTCTCAGTCTGGAGTACACATGGAACATGGAAGCCATTTCCCTGTTTCATAGAGGCTTGTGGAGACACTGAGCGAAGGGGCTGATGAAGCTCCTGCCTCTCCTGAAGCTGCCAGGTGAGGCTTTGCAAGCATGGCTATGCCACAGCAGGCTCCATTTCAGAGCAGTGGTGCTGTCCCTAATCACACTGACAGAAAACATCACCTGATAGCACACCGAATGCTGATCTATTATTAATGCACCAGAGGTGGCAAACCATTCTGAGAAACTCTTCCAGCTTTACTGCATTCCATCACTGTACTGTGAGGGGTGACCATAACTGATACCTGCCTGGTCTCTACCACGGCAGTGCTCCTGCCAGTTCAGCTGGCTTGCAGCTCTCTTATTTCTTGCTTCAGCAAATGAAAACACATTATTAATTTGTCTGCAAATGACATTTACTGCATAAAGCAGAAAGCTACACCACAGAAAATGGTAATACAATAGCTTGAACAAGCCTAAGTGCCAGCTACCAGGCACTGTTGGAGGTAAAACAAATTAGCCAGGTTTCAGTTGTGCTGATGAAATAATTGTCCACGCTGTGGAACTGCACTCACGAAGTGATACTGAACTCCAAAGAAAGCCTGACTTTAGCTGCCAATTATCCTGTAGTCACATTAACAAGGGGTACTGCAGAAAGACAGGATGATTTCCTAACCTCAGCAAAGGCAGAGGACACAAGTGTGACTGGGGATTTCACAGCACCCACAGGGAAAACAAAGGCTACAGAACGATCTGCTGTTATGGGAGATGAAGGACAACAGGTCCGTGACTTCTGAGAACTGTTAGCCACCAAAGCCAGGAACTCTTCCTTCTGAAGGGCTGTCTGCACAGGTTCTATTTTCCTCATCAAACTTGGATACAGCTGTAATGCTATGCAGAGTGGGGAAGAATGGAAGCAGACATTAGAGACTAGTTTCAGAATTCCAGCAAGCAGACCTGAAAACAACAGCTCACAGGTGTTTTGACCTTGAACCATAAGGTAACCAACCCAGAGGAACTGAAATCCTGCTGTGTGTAGCTAACATGCCAGCCACTGGCCGGACACAGAACCCGCCTGGAGAGACAACAGGTCTGTGCCTCTTGACTCCATTCAGAGAGCTCCCCCAGGCTTCCACAGAACCAAAAGCAGTTTCTCCTACGTACAATACCACGGATCTGCTGGAGAGTCCTACAGTACTTCAGGACGGTTTAAGACTTTAATTGCAAGTATAAGGAGAGAGAGTACAGCACCCTGTGCTTGTCTCGGGGAGCAACCTGGAGAAAATGGCACAGCCATGGCACAAGGCAGAGGGAACTTGCATGCCCCAACCAAACTACAGCGAAAGCAAACAGCCAATTAAGATTTGCAGAACAAGAATGGCCGAGAACAGCTATGGGTCCCTGGCAAGACACAGTTCCCAATTCCAGCTTCCACTGTCACCTTCACTACTATACTGCACAGTAGATGACTTCATCATGCTGGCAGTGGTGCTGTGCCTAGCTCGCATTTGCAGTCGGACACCAAGTTCAGTCACTCACTGCTGCCTCTTGCCAAAACCCAGAAAAACATTCTCCATGGCTGTCACTCCAGAAATGCTCCAACACACTCTGAATGAGGAGGGGTGGTGCTTTCTTTATGTTTTCTGGGGTGGTGGTGGTGGTTGGTTTTTCATTTGGTTGGTTTGGTCTTGTCTGAATTTTCATAAAATACATTGTTTCCACCTATAAATCTTACACCTGTAACTTAGAGAATGATTTTGGTCTCAGACACCAGTGACAGCTATAGGGGAATCAGGATGTTGACGAAGGCAGAGATGCCACAGCTGGATTAATGTGTCAGAAAAATGAGAAGGAATGATGTCAAACAATAGATTGGCAACATGAAAAATGCCAGCACAGCTCTGGAAAACACACGTGAAGAATGATTTCTTTATTCCTCTCTGTTGGTAGGACTGTTCTTAGCTTTTCCTCATGTTCTGTTCTTGGAACTTACTTCAAATCTCCACCTCTTCCATATTTCACTTGAAAATGTAGTTATAGAGTGCAGACTGGCCCAATGGTGAGGGCTTTGATAATGAATTTCTTAATGTTTTCTTCTAAAACAAAGCATCCCTTAAAAAAAAAAAAATCTCTTAACTGCTAGGAAAATTCCAGCTCTTAAATATGTCAACAACAGAAACTGAATAAAGCTCCTGAACATTCAATAGCCTTTCCTACATTACATTGATCTAAACATCATTTGAAGATTGTTATTTAGGAAATTGCAATGAACATTTAAAAACAGTGACATGAAGAAAATACTGAAGGGAAATAGACATATCGACCTCTCCAATTAATTCCTGAAGATCCCTGTCATTTTCCCTGCTTGACAAGCCTCCTATAAATAACTACCCAACAATTTTCCCATCATGTGACACCATTTTCATTCTTTCAAAACTCATTTATCAGACTTCAACTTAGCATTATCATTTCTTAAATGATATTTTATTAATATCTGCTAAACCCAAATGAAAACATCCTGAACTATTTTTAACTTCCCGAGCAGAGCCAGTAACATTTTTTCCTTCTTATTTGAGACAGCATGGAAAAAAAACCTGATACAGCACCAAGGACATGCCAGCAGCACCATTTGTTCTCACCTGCCTCATCTGGAAAATGAGATCTTGTTTTAAGTTATCATTCATACTGATGAATACCTTCTGAGAGGCCATGCATGTGCCTGCGGAGCAGAAAAGCAGGCAAGCGTCTGCTGCGTTTCCCAGCACAAGCCCTAACGTCTCTGTGCAGTCCATCCAGAGACACAGCCAAAGGGGCACTTAGAGTGAGGCCAAACCACAGCCCTCAGCTCCGTGGAATGGGGAAAGCTGTCACGCACCCTGCCTTAACATCAGATCAGCCACGAAGGCCAGGCTCTCGGCGAGGCTCTCAGAGATGCCTCCCAGCCCTGCATGCCCATTTACTTTCCAGAAAAATTAATGATTCAGAGCTCTCTTGCCTAACCCTGCTGCAAACCCTTTCACTGGCACATTAGGCAGGACTCGTGAGCATTTCTAACATGACAGGACCACTATTCTTTCCTTATTGCTGTTGAGTTATATGGAAGGCCTGTTCCAGCCTTGCCAGGTATGCAGATCCTCTCAGCACTTGTAGCTGTGTGTCAGCTTGCTTAGCCACCCTGGCGCTGTTTCCCTACCAGGTGTAAGAGCCATCAGACAATCTGCACACTTCTGCCACTTGAAATGTGGAATAGGAGTATCCCACTTTTGTCAATACTTATCATTTCTACAAACAACTTCATATGTTCCTTTAATAGAGATTATTCCCTACATCTAATACCCATCTTGAAGGGCAGGCAGACAGCTTTTAAACTCCCAGTTCTCACAAGACCAATAGTTATTCAGCGAGCTTCATAATGGAAGTACTTTATCTACATGCCTTTCATACCCACTCTCATTTGGCTTATTAGTGCCTCCTAACGTTTACAGAACACCAACCCCCCCCCAGACTCAAATTTACTGAAAACCATTTGGTATTCTCAGAGAAAAGAAACTGAACCTGCAGAGAAGCAGAGGGAACAGATCACTTCCACCTCCTCCACCGAGACACACCTACGGTAGCTGTGGACTGACTGCACAGTAACGCCTCCAGGTGCGTAAGGGAAGCCTCTGCAGCGCTGATGTGTTACTCACAAGCACATCATTTACAATACTCTGCTAAGATATGGGGAAAGCCTCTCACGGTGAGGGTCTCTCATCTCAGTCTCTCTTCCCTTCTCTCCCAGTTTCATGGATCTCACGGAAGCAGAAGCAGTGTCTTGGGAAATCATCTTTCTCCATGCGCATTGGTGCTGGCTTTTCAGTCATACAGCTCCAAGCCTGTATTTGGCCAGAGCAGCAGAGGCCTGATGTTGCGCCTGTGCTGGCACTGGAGCAAGCCAGCTCAAGAGGAGCAGCTGGGCTATGGGCTGCCTGGCCCACGCATGAGCACTGCTCAGGGCTTGCAGAGTGCATGCTCTGTGGGATACTTTGCAAGTCTTGAGAGAAGCTGCAGTGCTGGAAAATACTTTTCAAGACAGCTCCATCTCTGCCTGTTTCTTAAAATATATACATATAAACTTAAATGTCTGTAGAAAACAGATTTAACTTTAATCTATTAAGTTTAAATTTTAATTTATGAAACATTCTACAGCGATTGAGAAAATATTTTGTATTACTAAGGCAAAACAAGTGGAATAAAGGTCAGTTAAAAGAGATGAAAAGCTTTTTGGTTTTCTTATCTTTAATCCATCTGCTGTTCTCTGGCAGACAAATACATTTAATCAAAGATAATGATACTATTTAAGTTTGTTACAAGGAGAAGTGAAGCTCAGTAGCTCCACTCTGAAATGCCCTATACTGGACTGCTAAGGCAGCTATCGAGGTGACAAATTACTGGCATCAGAATGAAAGTTTTTTAAAAAGTACTTTAAAACCAACATTTAAATGTTAACCTGACATTGTCCTCCTCGTTTTGTTCCTGGTGTCATCAGAGAGTAGCCTCAGTCTTAATGAATTGGCTGTTTAAAACAAACTTCCTTTTTGTGGCTTCACACTTGTTGCCTTCAGGCACCTCCACCGAGAACAAGGACAAGTGCAGAGTCCTACACCTGGGGAGGAATAACAAACTGCAGCAGTCCAGGCTGGGAGGTGATCTGCTGGAGAGCAGCCCTGTGGAGAGGGACCTGGGAGTGCTGGTGGATAACAGCCATGGCACAGCAGTGTGCCCTTGTGGCCAAGAAGGCCAATGGGATCCTGGAGTGTGTTAGGAAGAGTGTGTCCAGCAGGTCAAGGGAAGTTCTCCTGCCCCTCTACTCTGCCCTGCTGAGACCTCATCTTGAGCACTGCCTTCATTTTTGGGCTCCCCAGTTTAAGAGGGACAGGGATGGGCTGGAGAGGGTCCAGTAGAAGGCTACAAGGATGATGAGGGGACTGGAGCACTGCCTGGTGAGGTGAGGCTGAGGGACCTGGGGCTGTTTAGTCTGGAGAAGACTGAGAGGGGATTTGATGAATCTGAGGGCTGGGGGTCAGGAAGGAGGGGACAGGCTCTGCTCACTGCTCCCTGGGATAGGACAAGGAGCAATGGATGGAAGCTGCAGCACAGGAGGTTCCATCTCAACACAAAGGGGAACTTCTTTACTGTAAGGGTCCCAGAGCACTGGAACAGGCTCCCCAGAGAGGTTGTGGAGTCTCTTTCCCTGGAGCCTTTCAAGGCCTGTCTGGATGTGTTCCTCTGTGATCTGTGCTAGATTGTATGGTCCTGCTCTGGCAGGGGGGTTGGACTCAATGATCTCTTTGGTTCCCTTCCAACCCCTATATCCTGTGAGCCTGTGAGAAGTGCAGCTAAGCCATAAACACCTCCCGTGGAAGTCCCCTGGGCACACCAAACGCAGGGGGCTCAAAAGATTCATCTTCAACAGAAGCTTCCTAACTTTTCACCAGCTGCTGAACTCGTGTGTCTTGTGTTGAAGCACAGCACTGCATGAGCAGGTTGGCAGAGGAGAAAGAGAAGCAGGCACGATGTATAATGGATGTTTACAATCCACTTCTCCTCAACTCTTCTGTCGTGCAAGCAGTGCAGTCTCTGGTGAAACAAGCATATCTTACAAGTGAAGCACTGAGATGACATCTATTATTCACCAGCCTCTCCTGCAGGTTTCCAGTATTTTTATCACACTGTTGCAATGCTTGATTATTTTATGACTAGACGTGAAACTGGCACGGATCAGATTTTTGTCTTGTATTTTTAAATACACCAGAAAGGGGAATTCTTTGATACAAAGTTATTTATATAGTGGTGAAGCTGTGATTTGACAGCATGATCAAACCCCAGGGGCTATGGGTCATGCCCTGTCAACCCCACAGAGGAAAAGTGATCTTAGCTCTGACTAACTCCATGCAGAAATCTCTCATTCATTCTTACAGGGAGAGTACCCAAACAGGTGGCTCCTTCCCCTCTTAGAAAGGAGGACTGCAAAATTATCTGCTCCTGAAGTGCCTAAATTTTTCATCACCAGACTGTACTGCACCTGGGACAGAGCCCAGTCCTCCTGCATGAGCAGCCTCAGTCACCAGGGAGACAAAAGGGATTCCAGCACTTGGCATTTCCTGAAAACATGCCGGGCCACTTTGGGCCTGCCCTGCCAGGGTATTTGAACTAAAAAATGGTGGAGGGTAAGGAGTGTTGCAGAAACTAGGAGCTCTGCAACAGAAGCATCTCAGATGTTTTGTTACAGAAGCTAACAGCCTGCTGAAAATTCTCTGCTTGGCTTCTTCCCCCCTCATTTAAAACGAATGGAAACTATGATGAGAACAGCTGAAAGAAAAGACTACCCAGTTCTGAGAAAGGAACCCTCAGATGAATGATCTGATTTACAAAAGACTGCTGAAATCATCACAGACCTAGAACAGTTGTCTCAGAGAGTTGCTAACATTTGGGCTCATTAATGCTAGCTGCTATAAGAAAAGGAGGGAAAACATTTAGCAGGGTCCCAGTCTTTCTTCTCTGCTGGTTATTAAGCCAGGAGGATACTCCACTGACTCTAACCAGATTTACTGCCACGCAGTGTGCCAGTCTAGGAATAGAAATGGCATGTGCTCAGCTACTGAGCTACAATGCCAGCTTGAAGCTCAGCAGATATTTTTGTGGGTATTTTAACAGTTCTTACACGAAGGAACAAAAAATAAAATCATCACTAATAGAATGGGTTGAATTAGAAGGGACCTTTAGAGATCACCTAGTTCCAAACTCCCCAGCCAAGAGTGTGGACACCATCCACTAAGCCAAGTTACTCAAAGCCTGATCCAGCCTGGCATGAAACACTTCCAGGGATGGGGCACCCACAACTTCCCTGGGCAGCCTGTTTCAGTGTCTCAGGACCCTCATGATACAAGCAGGCATGGGACAACTTGTTTTTAGAACAGGAACTTCTGCCTATCCTCTTCATCAGGCTGTGAAACTATTGCAAAGTACTGAAATCTCCAGGGACTTGTTGATAGAACTGAAGAACAAGCAACATACCAGTTTCAGGAAATACCCAGTTAAAATTCCACTAATTAATGAGGAAAGGACTTTGTTGGGCAGTTAAATCCAAGGATCACCAAAACAAGCAGATGCTGCAAGTTGATACCATCTGGGAGACATTGGCTGCAGCCCCTGCTGCCACCCAGCTCCCATAGCCACTCCAAATATGGCAGCTCCACGGCACTGCCTCACTCCTGCCTCTTGCTCCAGTGGCACACTGCCAAACCACAGTGCAACCTCCAGGTGGGCTCTACACAGTGTCTGGTAGCTTTCTGAACATTCACACTCTCTGTGACACAGGACACAGTAATCATACTTTCTAGCAGCTGGATATGAGTTTCTGCCACACTGTTTTCCTAATTGTATAGAGAAAACTGGTCACAATTCCACCATCAAAAAGAGTTCCATTATAAATTCGTAGCAAATAACATTTTCCTGGCTAAACACATCAAAAGTGCCATTACAATTCAGCATAACAGAACTTCCTGCATAAAGGTGTGGGGGAACTGTGCACTGCCTTTTTTCATCTTAGTCTCAATCTGAATCTCAGCTCGATGATGATTTTCAGTGAAATTCAGTGACTATAACTAATGTCTCTGCCCATTTGTATTTACCTCTCTTTATGGCTGTTTATAGTAGGAAAATTAAGTCTCGGAAAAGAAGCTTGAAAAGGTGCCTCTGGTGTTTGTTCTGTAAGATACTATCTCTGGGCAAAGCTTTGCTTATCTCCGGGTCTCCTCTGCTCTTCTGATTGCAATCTCATTTCACTTGTCCTTGGGATCTCATGCCTGCTATGACCTCCAGCTTGTTAAATATTCAGCAGAAAGTTTATGGACTTTCCCATAACCTTGATTAAAAGCCTATGGGGAACCTGAACACTGGGAAAAAAAAAGCCTTATTTGAGAAGAAGCTCAAGCACTCTGTGCTGATTTCTCTTTCACTAATAGTACTTATAATCAGCAGTAACTGGCACAGACTTCAGGCCAGAGGGAAAAATTATGAGTCCAACTCACCTGTTTAATAATTATTGTACCATCATGCCAAAGTGGGACACACTGCTGGAGCGTCGTTTAACAGAGTGGAATCTGTGGAGGCAATGCTGAGGGGAGTGGAAGGACATACTCTGGCAAATGAGTCTTTCAAAGAAAACAGAGAAATAGTCTCCACAGCACTACACAACCTTTTGTCCGCTCTGGAGAAGAGCCCAATCACTGTTTGGAAGAGGTGAGTTTCTGCAGCTTTGGGTATCTTCATGCCTATCCTAAAGGCTTGCTGCAGTCCCACTCTCTGGACTCCAGAATACTGTCCAGGCTGGTGCCTTACCAGTGCCTTGGATGTGTTTCTACACCCCGAATCCTGCAGGCACTGTGGGTCAACCACTTCATTTCTGCAGGTGAACTTTAAAGGACGACAGACAGACACACTGACTGGGGCTTTTCAGTACTTTCTTTCTGTCAGAACAAGTAAAACACACAGCCAGGTGCAAGGATGCTCAACCTACCCAACGGAGTGCCTGAGCTTCCCCACTACTGTTGATCATCTCTAGGCACTGGTAAGAGGTTTCAGACGGCACAGAGACACCCACATCCTCTGGGCAATGCAGTTTGTTGCTGTTTCTATTCCTACTCTCAGTCTTTTGTTCCTCCTTCAACAACGGACTGAGATCTTTTCTTTTGTAATTGTTGGGTGATTAAAGACCCATCAGGTAATTTTGTGCTTAACTATTATATCCTTCCTGCTTTAGGCTTCAAAATAATTTGTTCTGAGTGATAGCCCCGTTTCTGATCAAGACTCACTCGCTGAATGGAAGATGTCAAATTTTATTGTGCCTTTACAACTGTATCAGAACAAGATGCAGTAATTTCTTCATCCGAGCTTGGAAATTATCTCACTATGGGAGGAAAAAGACAGCATAAACGGTGTCAGAAATTAAAACTGTGTTTGAGCTTCAGCAGGAGATCCTGTACCGTCAAACAACTCTCAAGCACACATCAGAAGATTTGCCATGTGATGCTAACAGGGGTTCATGAAGACAGACTGCATTGCACAACATCTGCAGTGGAATAAAAGGTCAAAGCAGCCCTTAACAAGGCTGAATAATAATTTATATAGAACACAATGCTAAACATTTTTGGTCATAAAAGTATTTCACAGCTATGAATCACTGCTTTATTTTTAATCCTCCTTTAATTATATAATGACAGGAGGGTGAGTGTGACACAAAGTTTAACTCTGGCCCAAGACTAAAGAGAAATAAGAGAACTATGACAACCTCAGGAAATGCTGCCTCTTCACCCTATTTGATTACTGCAGATCCCAACACTTGCAAGAAACTTCCTAGCAAACCCACAGACACGTCTTATCTTTCAGGCTGTGCTGCCATCCAACCAGATCTGGACAGGCTGAGAGCTGGGTGAAGGCAAACCTTATGAAGTTCAGTAAGGACAAGTGCAGGGTTTTCCATCTGGGGAGGAATAACAACAGGCACCAGTACAGGCTGGGGCCGCCCTGCCGGAAAGCAGCTCTATCGAGAAAGACCTTGGAGTGCGGGTGAACAGCAAATTCTGCCTGGGCCAGCAACGTGCCCTTGTGGCCAAGAGAGCCAATGGCATCCTGGAGAGCATAAAGAAAAGTGTGGCCAGCAGGGCTAGGGAGGTTCTCCTCTCCCTCTGCTTTGCCCTGGTGAGACCACACCTGGAATACTGTGTCCAGTTCAAGAGAGGGCTCTGCTGGAGAGAGTCCAGTGGAGAGCCACAAGGATGACTGTGGGGACTTAAGCATCTCCCCTGCAAAGAGAAAACTGAGGGACCTGGGGGTGTTTAGTCTGGAGAAGATTGAGAGGAGATCTGATCAATGTGTGCAAATATCTGAGGGGTGGGTGGTTAAGCGGCTGAGGCCAATCTCTTTTCGCTGGTCAGCAGCAATAAGGCACGGAGGAGCAACAGCTACAAACTGGAACAGAGAATGTTTCAACTCAACATGAGGAGAAACTTCTCTACAGTCAGGGTGACAGAGCACTGGAACAGGCTACCCAGAGAGGTTGTGGAGTCCCCTTCTCCAGAGACTTTCAAAACCTGCCTGGATGCATTCCTGAGCCAACTACCCTGGGGGGGATCCTGCCTTGGCATGGGGGTTGGACTCGATGAGCTCTGCAGGTCCCTTCCACCTCTAAAGTTCCATGATTGTGTGATTCATCAGTCCAGTCACTACCCTGGAACCCAACAGACTCTGATCTTGTGTCATTTACAACTGCAGAGATGTACACAGATACTAAACTACAGCCACCCCAACAAAGCATCACTGCCACTAAACCACAGCCACCCCAACACAGCGTCACCATCACTAAACCACAGCCACCCCAACAAAGCGTCACCGCCACTAAACCATAGCCACACCAACACAGTGTCACCCTCACTAAACCACAGCCACCCCAACAAAGCGTCACCGCCACTAAACCATAGCCACACCAACACAGTGTCACCCTCACTAAACCACAGCCACCCCAACAAAGCGTCACCGCCACTAAACCATAGCCACACCAACACAGTGTCACCCTCACTAAACCACAGCCACCCCAACAAAGCGTCACCGCCACTAAACCATAGCCACACCAACACAGTGTCACCCTCACTAAACCACAGCCACCCCAACAAAGCGTCACCGCCACTAAACCATAGCCACACCAACACAGTGTCACCCTCACTAAACCACAGCCACCCCAACAAAGCGTCACCACCACTAAACCACAGCCACACCAACATAGGGTCACCGCCACTAAACCACAGCCACCCCAACAGAGCGTCACCGTCACTGAACGACAGCCACACCAACACAGTGTCACCATCACTAAACCACAGCCACCCCAACAGAGCGTCACCGTCACTGAACGACAGCCACACCAACACAGTCACCGCCACTAAACCATAGCAACACCAACACAGTGTCACCATCACTAAACCACAGCCACCCCAACAAAGTGTCACCGCCACTAAACCACAGCCACACCAGCACAGCGTCACCATCACTAAACCACAGCCACCCCAACAAAGCATCACCGCCACTAAACCACAGCCACACACAGCATCAATGCCACTAAATGACAGCCACACCAACACAGTGTCACTACCACTAAGCCACAGCAACACAGCGTCACCTTCTGAGGTTGCGCACCACACGTTGCAGTGATTTGGATCCTTGAACAAGATGCAACCCACTAGAGAGGCTTAAGCAGATATATTCTTTCTAAAGTGCTCTTTAATTAATGTTGTCTCGAGCACTAATTATGAAAGCTTGTGCAGCCTAAACCCTGACAACACTTATGCACCTACTTAACTCTGCTCATTTAGGGTAGCCCCACTGAATTGACTGGAAGTGCTCAGCGTGCAACTGAACTAAGAATGCGCATCGGCTGCGGCAGGGGAAAGCTGCGCCCCAAGCACAGCTTCGCACACTTACACCCATGCTGGACTTCAAGGCATTCTGCTTTCTGCTATTTCCAGTTCCGTGGCTGTCTTCCATGGGCATATTTGTCTTTGTAGAACCGCTCTCTAACAGGCTCTTTGATAAAGTGCTGAATTCAGCAAAACTGAGCCCTGAGTCAGTCTGATGGGAGATGAATGTGTCTGTGTAGCCACCTGTTTAGATGCACACAGCATTCGTCCACATGAAGGCAGAAGAATATGCAGAGGGGGGCACATATTCAAGCAGATCTCCCACACAGTGATAAAAAGACTGAATTAGAAGCCAAATTACCTACTGCCAGTGGAAGACTCCTAAATCGCTTAAAATAATAGAATACTCACATTTCTAGCTCATTTATCTTAACATTATAAACATTTTTAAACAGATTTCTGTTTAATTAACAGTTGGAAACAGAGAAAAGTTTTAAAAGGTTAAGCAGGCTTCTCATTTCTAAGCAGCTGCTCAAGCTTTGCTTACTTTCCGCTGCACTTTAGCTATAAACATTACAATGCCATTGGGAAGTTCGGATATGAGCATGCTTTGAAGCTGGGACTAAGAGCTGTTAAAGAAACCTCACTACAAATGCTGCTTTTTTTAGAGAAGAATTTTCCTAATTTTCCCTCCTTTATTTAAAAGAAGAGACCCTGACTGAAGAGACAAAGTGGAACACCACATGCCTCAATTATATGAGTTTCATGTGCCAGCCTCACGTTCTCATCGATCCTTTCCAACATTTGGCCTGGTTGTACCACCTCTGGTGCACATGTGCTGGCTGGTCAGCCAGTTGGCAAAGATGAAGCACACTGCCTTGTCTCAGCTGTTGGCAGGTCCAACAGTGCCTTTAGAGGCAGTGCTTGGCCAAGTGGGCATGAAGGTCTCCTTTGTAGATTTGTTAGAAATGTGTAGCTAAATTCCATCGTCGCATGCCAGAGACCCGTTCTGCTGGCCAGCAAAGCTAGACTGTCTGTGCATTATCCCAAAGATCGCTCACTGACAACTCTGCTAGTGCCAGCTGCAGCCTTGAAATAGCTCCTCTGTGCTCCCCAGCTCTTTGCTAGAACCAAGGCAGTCCTGAGGGAGCACGTGGAACACTACTCTTCATTCAGACCGGTCTTTAATCAGGTGCAGTAATTGCAGTATCTAGCAGAGATTTAAAATAAAAAGTGAGAAACTTCTCTGGAGCATTTTGTCCACCCTATAACTGAACAAAATGTCCTGTAGCAAAATCAGATTTGACCCAAAGATCAACTGAACATCATGCTGCATTTGGAAAAGACACACAATTAAGCCTGTGTAAGAAGTCTGATTTCACTGCCCTCCTCTCTGCAGGTCTGCCTTTGAAACCTCAGGAGACTCTGCAAGTTATGGGCACACTGATACTAACCACATAACTTAGGTTTAGTACAGGATCCCTGTAAACCCCTCCATCTTTGTGAAAGGAATGAAAATCCAACCCAAGCAACACCAGGATGTCCCCAAGTAATGGTTTTTTCACACTTAAAAACACACTGGAAGAAGGACATCTGACTGAGCAGAGGACTGAGCTGCAGTTAACTCACAGAACCACACCATTACCTGCAGAAGAGCACAGCACACAAGCAGAGCTGTGCAGACTCATACCTTCCTCTTATCCTGCACCACATTGCCTGTGCCTCCGACAGGACTGCAAGGCAAGGGACACTGTGAACTTGCTCACAGATGGAAGCGAGGCTAAAACAGCCATGGTGCAGAAAGGTACACATGGATCTGAACAGTCCCGGTAAAAAGGAACACTTCTGCTGCAACTCTGGTCTTAATCACAGAGGGTTCTTGCTGCCAGGAAGTCCCTGAAACCCAGGTCACAGCAGGACAGAGACAAGTAACACAGCTCCATACACTTTATACTGTACACGCCATGCAGTGTCTAGAGCATCTGAGCTTTGTCATACAGGTTTGGGGACTGCTAGGGAATAAAGCCACTGTCAACAGCTGGTGTCAGACACTGCCGTGCTGGGTGCGTCATAGAAGCCTACAGAGGCAGATCAACCCTCTGTGGAGAAAGACATCAAAAAGCAGCTGCTGCAAGGTGAAAGAACAGACTTTCAACTTCCATGCCCAACTGCACTAAATATGTGCAATTCTGGAACAGAGTAAGCATTGTGAAGCACGTTGGTCCTCCTGCCAAAGACTGCCTTATCCGCACCAACCACAAGGATCAGCATTCGAGCCCCCAGGTCAAGCACACGTTTCTTTATAGCTTTACCATGCACCTATGACCAAGCCATGGTGTTTCTCCAGGTATAGAGTACTCCAAGATAGCTACAAGAAAGTGATACTCCATTGTATGAGCAGAACATGCAGCTGTTTCCAGTGCTGCCCCGTCTGTACAGTATATTCATTAACTCACCCCACGCACTCTGGTTTTCTGTAACAAAGGAGTCATCAGTAAATATCTGATGACACAAGAACTTGTGCTGCTGCTACAACAGCATCAACACAAGGTCCTTCCACTCTTTTAATAGTAAGCCCTTGAAAACCTAACTGGTGTGAACCCGATAACAAGGACAATCCATAAAATCTTATCTTGATCTTGCAGTCCTATCTACAGCCTGGATTGCTTGCTCAGTGTTACTGACCAAAGGATGCTATTTCAGCACTAACATGCACTGGCAAAACACAGAGAAAATTCATTCATGAGGGCATCTGAATTCGATGGGCAGTTAGAAGCTGCCTGTATGGAGTGGTATAACAAGTGAGATGATTTAGAAAGGCTAAACTTTACAGTAGCTTGCGTAGATGTGGCCACACCACACTAGGGAGAGCCCAGAAGACTCTGTAGGGTAAATATCTTTGCTTGAGCAGCAAACATGATTTAGTATGCTGATATGGCTGGAGCTCGCCAGACAAGCACAGCTCTGCAGACCCCATCAAACACAAATCTCCTTCCTCCTGATACAACACAATCAGCTACACTCAATTTCATGCATGGATTCAGTTGATGGCTGGAAATACAAATCTGAGGCCTCTGTTCAATCCAAGCTTTTCTATGTTTGTGCCATCTTTTGAATTACTCCCCCAGTGGGGTGGGATGGAAGACTGTGACATTAACAAGAAAAAAGGCTTTTGCTCCAACTGCAGGTTCACGTGAAGAGCATCCATGGGGCAGGAAATCAGGCACATCCTCTGTCCCTCAGCCCATGACCTCCAGGCTGAGAGGTGTAGTTAACTTGCCAGTCTGCCTTATGGACTTCATATGAACAACATCTTTCCCTGCCTGGGTGGAAGCGGACACTTTTTCTCCAGTCAGAGTTCACATGCACATCCCACATGTCCCATGGTCCTAAATTCCAGGCTAGAAAGAGAACACTCTTTTTGGAGTTTTGCAGCAGACTGCTGCTACAACAAAGATGTCACCAGGTCCAGCCTGCCACAGAGGTGGATGCCGAGAATCACAGTGCTGGTCCCACAGCCTTGCAGAGCTGGAGCTGCCTTCAGTCACACAGGCACCACGGGACAGCGCAGGCATGCTGCTGGATGGGACTGCAAACACGTTCCACACAATGTGTGCTCTGCTTGGAGCAGCAGCAGCTGATCCTCTGGGCTGTGTAAAAGGCATTGCTGGTGCTATTTAAGGACCATTGAGCCTTGCCTCATCTCACACAAAAACGATGCATATTTGCAGCCCAGTTCTGTAGCTGCTTTACAAAGTGCAATAGCAGCCAGGGAGAATACAGATGTGACATTAGCATCTGATCTACAGCGCTTCCTTAAACTTCCTCATCTTGCTGCAGGAGCTCTCATGCACACTGAGCACCATCCTCATGAGGTAATTACACATTATAAAGCAGCACAAGCTAAAGCCAGACACAGCATTGAGCTTTCTGAGCACATACAAGTTTCAATGTTAAAATGAAAATGTAATATACTTCAAAACAATTTTTACTGATCAACTGTGGTGGAGTTACATCTAGCAGTAGTTTGTTTTTCAGGTGAGTGGAAAGTATCTGTTTCTGTAGCACTCGGTGACTTGCAGAGTCTCAGTGTAAAAGCTTATTTGAAACTTAGACTAATACATTTTTTGATTTCCTGAGTCCCAAAGCACAGATTTTTGGACACATGCCTACAGGACCCTGCATGACACCATGCCTGTAAGTGATGTGCACTGCATCACCAGCATGGTTGGTACATTTTCAGGTAAGACCTCAGGTTAAAGCCCAGGTCTCTCTGACAGGAAGCAGTAGGTTCAGTGTGTTTGGTGAAAAGTGTGTTGCAGCCTGATCATTTTGGTGCTGACATAACCAAGCTGATGAAAGAGCAGAGAAGCTGCACTGTCTGAGCAAACTGCTCTAGAGCCCATAGTTTCACAGCTCTTTTATCTTCTCAGCCATTCATTTTCCTGCTCTGTCTAACCAGGGCAGCAAATTGCCTAGTCCAATCAGGACTGCTTATCTTTTTCCCAGACAAATCCAGCACAATCAATGCAGCCTTATTGTTACCTATTACAGAGCTTGCACATGACACCAGAATTATTTTCACACCAAATGCACCAGCTCTTCCAGATCAAGATTCTCAACAGTAATGTGCATTTCACAATAGAGACTTCTGACATGAGCAGAAGTTAAATAAACTCCTGATACAATGGGAATAAAAATACAAGCTCTAAAAAGGACTCCAAACAAAGTTCTCTTATAAACCCTGAAAGAAAAGAGGCATCCCCCTTCTCAGATGAAGCTTTCCTCTGGGAATAGGAATTTGTTGCAATAGAACTACAAATGCAGAAGTTATCCTAGTGTTTTACAGTGAGGTCTGCTAAACACAGTACTGTGCTGCCTTACCATCAGCCTCACACACCTATCTTCTCACACTGTGTTCGACGGTGTTTTTCTCTCTTCAATACCAGAAGTGATTCCTTGTAGCTTACCAAGACAGTGAACAACCCAAAAGGAAACTCTGGGCATGTGGATGGCTTGCACAGCCCTCACTGAGAGTCAGAGAGAGACCTGAGGAGGTCAAGTTGTGGCAGGTTTTTCCAATCATACCAGTAACCTAGCCAATGCCATTGCTTTTATTTGCCAAATGCAATCAAATCTCCTCCACAGAACATGCAGATGGATCAACTGTTTTTTTTTTGCAGTCCATTTCATGACTGGAGCCGTCTTCTACTGTTGGGGGCGGGGAGGGAAAGTGGCCACTTGCATTAAAACGTGAGCCCCTGCAAGGAGTCAGACCTGCAACAAAGACAACGACTGGGATCATGTACACAATGCACAAAGACCTGAGAAAATCTTGCCTCCATACAGGTATTTTAGCAATGGAAGACAGACAAGCGCCAGACCCAAATACAGTGACAGCAGATGTTGGAAAGCCCTGTACACTGTCTTTTCAAGGTGTCACAGGGTTTTTCCCTTTTTACTCTTTAAAAAAATCTCTTCCTTCCTTCACCAGCCGCTCAGGTTGCAGGAGGAATGGCGACTTTAACCTCAAGATCCCTGTTCTTGCTGGTTTGTGCCATAAGCTTATTATTTAAAAGCAATTCTTTGTATTTAACATCTCACCTCAGCATGCAGTGGTTGTGGATTAGAATACATTTGCTAGAGGGCAACGATTAGAGTGAATGACAATTAGAAATATTGGATGCCTGGCTGGGTCACAGCTTCATCTCTGGTTTCTGGAGCAGAAAACTCTCCTTGTGACCCCCTCAGTCTAATCTATGTGCTTATTTCAGCATTGTCAAAGACTGCTCAGCTCAGGACATTAGATCCAGTGTCTCTCTGCCACTGTAAATAGTAAGATACAGTTAAAGCATTTGCTTGGCGTATCATCAATTTTTAAAGCACAAATGCAAGACGGTGCTTTATACATAGCAATGTAGATTCAGTACTGTACTATTTATTCTGGAGCTTCAGCAGTGTTGCAAGTGGGAAACTACCTTCTTGCCTTCCAGTGCAGGCAGCTGTCTGGATCTGGTTTCTAAATTCATAGCTGGAACCATCTGTAACTCAGCTTAGTAATCATTGCCCTAAAAATCCAACACTATTTCTGACACAGAGTCTATACTAACTAAGTAACCCAGTAAACTACTTAGGGAGTGCCAGTTCCAGCTGAGTAATACTGTGAGTAACCTGTGTCCACCCGTCAGGGGCAATCACAGGCCCCGTCTGCAGTGCTGCCCAGCACACAAAGCACGGGCATAGGGCACACAACCCCCCCGTGCTGCCCTGCTGGTACATCCACTGGGAAATGGGGCAATGACAGCGAGGTGAGCTGGGGGAAAAAGCCTGCGAGTATCTGCTGGCAAGAGCTACTAAAGCAGCTCTACTATTTGGTGCCAGCAGTAGTCTGGGAGGTTCCCAGGGAAGGCTGGGTGATGGCAGCGCGGCTGGCAGCGGTACACAGACGCAGCACAACGCTGCGGAGCACTCTGCCCTCAGAAGCACAGCAACTGTATCACTGAGTCCAACATTGCAGTTTTCATCCTCACAAAACAAGATAGAACCATCCCCCTCCTTCGTGGCCCTTCACAGACTTGTTGACCTTCTGTCTTGACGAAAATTAGCAGCTACAGCTTCTTCTAAACAAATGCTGATATTTTTACTGGATCAAGCACTCCTCTCTTGCTGTCACAGAGTTGTGTAGCACAGCTGTTTTTAACAAATTCCTGCTTTTAGTCCCTGACTTTTGACTGTCATTATGTATATGAGTGTCTTCAGCCTACAAAGCACGTTTTAACAAGAACTATTAATGTCCCTCCACATATACCCTCTTTTCTCCTTATTCTGCAAGAAGAGGTGTTGCACAAACAAGAAAACATCTGCTTACTTGGAATTTAATTGCCCCTGAACTCATTAGATTAGAAATACAAAGTTGATAGCAGAGGTTAATGATGGATGTACAAAGCAGGACTGCGTTGCTTAGTAAGTAAGCTTCTAAGGGAAAACAAATCCTCAAACCCAGTATTTATTAAAAACAAAGAAAGAATTGTGAGGGGTTTTTACTGAGAGATCTTTAGTGGCTAATTTAGTATCTTCAGGTCTGTAAACCTTGCAAGGATTCGCTCCTAACCCATAGCCAAGAGTAAGGTCAGGGCACTTCCTTCTTTCCCTGCTCCCTGGTACCTTGCCTGTCTTGGGCTTTGTGGTAGCACTGTCTGTCAGAGAGCTCAGTTTTGATGCCCCTGCACTGAACTGTGACAAAGTGGACAGTGGCCACAGTGGTGTCTCTGGCAGCTGCAACCATGCCCTGTGAATCTTTCTCTCCTCCCCTCGCTTCCAGCTGCTGGGGCGCTCTGGCTGCAAGCTGCCTGTCACAGCATGGGCTCTGCTATAAACCAGCACTCCTAGAAATGCTCCTTAAAGGCCTCTCTGTACACCCCTCCTCTTAGCTCATAGACACAAAATCTCCTACTGCATTAAGACTCAGGGAGTCAGCCTCCTTCTACAGAGGCAGGCAGCTTCAGATAAACCAAGGGTACTCATTAGGCTTATCCACAGCTAAGAGCTCCCCTTAGAGCCTTGCTAACCGTTACAGGAGCTGGCACCAGCAGTAAAGGAAGCACTGCTAACGTCATGGCTCCCTCCTCGGTGCTTTCTTCTGTTGTGCCAGCTACAGGATGACAGAGAGAACAATATTTCAGAGGCTGTGACATGTATTTGGCACTCTGCTGTATTCCAACACAAATTGAGGTCCTGGAGTCACACAATGATCCAGGCACAAAGTCCCTCTGAAGAAATAGCCCTGCTGTATCAAAAAAAGGAGATTTCAGAGGGAAGAAAGAAGACTTCTCCTGTGCCAATTCCAGAATAATTCACAGCACTGCTCTTCTGAAACTTTTTCATAGCTTAGATGTAAACTAAATTACAAAATAAAACTGAGGAGAAAGTACTTTATGTTCTTCCCAAAAGCTAAACATATTGTTAACATGACTCTTCACATGGAAAATCAGATCATTCAACATCCAAGCCAATTATTCACCTGTCAGCATCCTTTACGGCCTTTAATCACCTAAACTCCTATTTACCATACAGCCACTCAGCCTCCACACACGGACAGGACATGGCAAGGTAAAGGGTCTGCTTTATTTACAGCTCTCCTCTCTTTCTTCCAGCACAGAAGATGGACAAAGCAGCGCTGACAGATAAAGGATGGACATAAAAGATTCTTGTGATCGCCACAAAAAAGCTAATTTTGGAGACAGAAGCAGAAGAGCTCCAGCCCAGCAATCTCTGTAAGCAGCAACACCTGACCCCAGTGACAAAATAAGTGTGTATGAAGAAAAGCTTTAATGGCCATTCTAATAAGATAAAACAACTTTTGCTCTCATACTTTCCAACGTGCTTTTCCTAACCATTCCTACCTCCCTTTCTTGCCACTGTTTTTCTTTACATGAAGCACTGCTGAGGAGGAAAGGCAGAAGTTGTCTTTCTTTTTCCAAGCAGCTCTTTGGTGTGTGGTTACTATGTGACATGAGTAGAGCTTTCCTGCTGGGGTCATGATTGCCTTCCTTTAAAGTAGCAGTGAGGGCTAGACTAAGGTCTCATCCTATAGAGGACACACCTTCGGGTATGCTGGGTTTGGAACATCAGTCGAGATACCCAGGTAAAAGAGCAGCTAAAAGTGCCATTGTTCTTCCTCACGCTTCACAGAAACAATTTTGGATGAGAGGAAATCACAGTAGAGTAGACCCTACAGAATGAGGTAACCAACTCCTTATCCTGGAAAGAGCATTTTAGCTGGATCTGTTGCTGCTTCCTAATGCTATTTAGAGGAGTTTTAATTTGGTGCACCAAGGCTTTAAGCAGAGCTTTAAGCATTGCAAGGACAAGCACTGCAACAGCATAGCACGTCAGAAAGCAATGCTTCTTCTCAAAGCATGAAAAGGGAAGATGCAGCTCACTCCTGTTCCACCTCACTATCCCATCTCATCCAAGCCAAGCTACTCAGGATGCAGCAGTGTTGCTCACCCTGACGAAAGTAAGACAAATCTGAGGAACACAAAAGGTTTTCTAAATCACGACCAGTAAGTTAGTGTCAGTAATATGCAGAGTTGCAGGTAAGTATTTGCCAGACACCTCACACAGTTGGGTTAAACTAACTTCTTGCAGGAGCCTCCATGAAGCAGTTGATCTGTCAGATGGGTGACTGCAAATCAAGTCAGGACAACGTTGGCCCAAGATGGCCCTGCCCAGCAGCGTCAGCACATCTCCTTGCCCACACACAGCTCCTGCCTTTTCACCTCACAAGGAGATACTCAGCTCCCAGCAGCAGCATCAGCGTGATTAACTCAGCCGTCTTTACAAGCTAACACGGACACGCAGCAGCGCATTGCCGGTGCCACACGCATTATGTCTGTCACACAAGTGCCAGGGATGCCTTCCACTGACCCTCTGCTGGCAGCACAGCAGCCACGCGGTGCCTGCAGCCCCACACTTACACAGCAGGGTTGCTGTCGGTAATCCAGAGAGCTTGTCACTGAGCTCCATTAAGCACAGTGAAAGCAAATGAAGTCATAACCATGCCACTTTTCACATGGCTTAGATTATACAAAAGGAAGGTTTTTTCCTGTAGTTCTGAGTTTAAAATTGGAACTAGATTCTAACAAACATCTCAATACTTCATATCGCTAAAAGCTCCTCCTGGTGCCACTGATCAGCTTGACTTGAAAAAAGGGAAAACAAATGGCATCATCTGTGTTTTCCTGTTCTTAAACATAAGAAAGAAGTGGTAATTTGAGACAGAACGAGACAGGCAGAAGAAGGATATCACACGAATTGCTGTGCGGCTCATCAGTAACAGACACACAAACGCCACACAAACTTTGTCTGACTGTGTGGACAGCCTAATCAAACCCAGGAGCACAGGAAGCTCACTGCCAAGAGCTGGCCACTGCTCCCCTCTGCCACGAGTCTTGCTGGAGCAGGGTGACTTTGCCGCCCAGACTCGTGCTCCCACCTGGCACTTGTGCCCAGTCTCCACATGTGTCACCCGCAAAGCCTCTGGACAAGATAAAGGATTGCTTTGCTTGCAGAAGCCTGCTTCCCTGTGATAAACTTTCATCTAACCCACAACTAGATTCAAGATATGTAGGATACAATCATCTTCAGAGCTGTCACCAGAAGGAAACTCTGTCAATGACTTCGGCTTTCATAGGCTCCAGATAAACCTCCCATTGCAATCTGTGCCCTTTGTGACTTTCCAAGCTATCATAACCATCAAAGCCCTCATGCACTCCTGGATACGGGGTGCTCCAAATTAGATTCCATTTACCAGCCAAACTTCAGGGCCCCTGTTTGCTGCAGATATGACAGGTAGTCAGATCTAAAAGGAGTTTGGAAAAGCAGAGGGAAGAAATTCGTTCTCCACATACCCCTGCCCTGCCAGGCTGCCTGCTTAGCAAGAGATTTTAAAACTTTCACAAACCTCAAACAGAAAAAAATTGGATTATCCTTTACCATGTCAGCTTAAGTGAAACATAAATATATATCACAGAGCACCTGCCACTAAATCACTGTTTATAGATGTCAGATCTCATTTATTATTAAAAAAACCCAAACCAAACACTTTTGAAGCCTTCCTTATTATTCCACAAGAAACAACTGATCTCTAAACTGCAAGGTGGAGCTACTCTGTCTAATCTTTTCACACAGGGTAGCTTCTATTGGCAGCCCCGGTTTGGAAGGCGTTCACAAACTCATTAGCATTGCATCAATCACTTCAGCCCAGCCTGTGGCCTCAAAAGTTCAACAGATTCTCCTCATTGATTTTGCTCCTCAATCCCCATTGACTGTGCATGAAAGAACACAGGCATCTCGGAAAACCAGCTTTTATCTGTTCTTCAGACAGCAAAAATTGCACATCAAGGTGTTACAGTCCAACAGCAACAATAAAAAAGAAACCTCAAATTCACATCTAGGGGAAGTTTGTGGAGAGTGCTCCTTGTTCACAGAGAGTAGAAGACCTTAAAGCAGTCAGTGCTGGTACTACAGTGTGTGACTGCCAAGGTCTGAGCAGCACACTCCGTTTGTTTTTGCCTTCTTTCAATCAATTTGCTTCGTCCATTCCCCGCTTTGTGTCAGCTGCCTTAATAACTCTCAATCAGGCACTCAGGGATCAAATTACAGAACCACTGAATTATTTCTGAATATGCAATCTGTATTCTCTTAGGTAAAGCAAAGCTTGGTTTGCAAAAGTCAGTCACCCGTATCACCGTAAATTCACCTCTCCAGTCTGACCCCTCCTCTCCAGTCCTCAGCCATCAAGAAATCAAGGGTTTCATAATGCTTTGCTTTCTAGGAGTTGTGCTGGCTTGCTTCACTGATTTTTTATGACTGCACAGTTACTGTATTTGAGAAGCAGTTCACTAAAACACGTGGAAAACCCACACAGTTGTCAGCCCTGTGACATTCAATTCCCTCAGACAAAAGCTGCTCTTCCAAAGGGGACACGCTTTAAAACGTGAATGTTGAGCACAGCCTGATCTTGATCTCTGCCAGGTCCCCAGCCCTTCGGCCCAGCAGCCAGGCAACGCTGGCTGTGGTGGCTCTGCGAGTGTGATTCATGGGTGTGCTCTCACGAGGTCACCCCAGAGGTTGGCACTTCACAAAGTGGTACAGCTCCAGAGTCAGCCGGTACAGTCTCCCACCTACCTACCAGCTAATCTGATTAAAGGTAGAAGATCAATCAAATGCTATTGCCTCAGAAAGATTAATTACCTCAGCACTTTCTGCATTAATTATTAGTGTTCAGCTGTGGGGATAGAAAAACACAGTACTGCAGAAGTAAAAGCACCCAACGGGCAGATGTGGCAGCCTGGGATGTATTTAGCCCAAGATTTATTATCTTTAACTAATGCTGGTGTCTTCTTTTTTCCACTCAAATTAGACCAAAGTGCTACAGCGTGTTTAGGACTCAGCAACACCTGAATTAAAGTATTACTGGCACCCTTCAACCACATTGTGGAACTAAGAGCACACAAGAAAAGAAGACAAACAGAGAAACCATTGCTCTTCTGGAAAGAACCCCTGCCTGCTGGCAAGCACTCCTAGCCCCAGCTCTTGGACAGCGAACAAGAGAGTTAAAAAACTGTCATTTCATTTTCTCTTGTGCCCCAGCATGAGGTCTGCAGTCCAGCTGCCACAGCAGTCTTACTGATGATGTTTAAAGAGTACATTTCAGTGACGGCAGAGTTTCTGATTATCAGACAAGTCAGCATGGCAAAAAACACAGCCCCTTTCCCTAGGGAGAGCGAGCTCCCTCTCTTCAGCTGTCTGCTGTTGGTCTGCAGCCCTGACCCTTTCTTCTTCACATCTATCAGATGGACAGGGTCCTGCAGGCCATCATTCAGGTCATCTTCCCACCACGCCTGTGCAAGGTGAGGCTGCCCACAGGGCTCCCTGGCAGCACAGAGGCCTGGCATGGGCTGGGACAAGCTCCCCACGGGGCCAAGGGAGGCAGTACCTGCAACAGCCTGGTGTCCAGCCTGGCACTGGGATTCGAAGCCAAGGGCTATGGCAGAGCTGAGACTCAGCAAACATTCCTTGGTGGCTCTGACATTACCAGCATGGAGGAGGAACTTCTCAGATCATTGAACAGATTTGCTGCTGTTACAGGGTACCATTTCTTTGTCCTCTCCAATTTCTCAGGTTTCTCTTTAAAGCCAATTACCATTCTCATTCTCTGCTCCCTCATGGAGTTTGTCTGAAACCCTCAGCTAGCTGCATGCAGCAGCAGTGCATTCTCTTGAGAAGCTTCACTTTGGCCACCAGAATCTCTCAAGCCTGTTCTCTGTTGTTGCTTGAGAGCAGTCCTAATCCCCAGCCAGCCTTCACTCTGCAGTTTAAAGAAGCCAGAGTGAAATCTTTTTCTCTCTCTATAGGCATCCCATTCCCTTGTTGTTAATAGCACTTCTTTACACCTGTTTCTCAAGTGAATTCAAATGTGGGAAGCCAATATTATTCATAACATTCCCACTATGGCATCATCAAGGCCTTGGATGTTGTTTTTTTTCTCCTTCCTTTATTTTTCCCCTGCATTAGGAGCAAGTCAGGGTTTGCCCAGTCACACTAGGTACAGGTGATTTATAGTTGGCTTTTTCTTTATGTCATTCTCAGTTGGTGATTTATGTACTAGTTACATACACCCATTCCTATGAGAAAGGCTCTCAACTATTAGATTTCATCCCACTGCTCTTACTACAAATCCTTAGCAAAATCCAATTCTTGTGTCATCCTCACCTCCTCCTTCTTGTCTGCAGTGATGTTTGGCTTACAGACAGCAGAATATTTCATTGACATGTTCCTGCTTTGTAGTGCCAAGCTCAGTGAAGATAAGGATGGCGACTTTCCCACTCCTGTGTTTTTTCTTTCTTAATTACTAATGCTCCACCTTCATGTCATAATAAGAGTTATTAGTTCTTCAATCTATATAGATTCCCCAATCTTAAAGGCTGAACATAGCTCAGCTAGTACCCTTCCCGGGACACCTATGGCACCAATTCCTTGTTTCCTGTTTGCATACATCTTAGTTTCTGCTAGTGACTATTTTCCAGCAGTGAAGCTTGACTGAGCACTTGTATTTTCTTGGCACTTTGTCCTCAGCATTACAGATAAATAAGGCAAACACTATCAGTTTTGATGTTATGGGAGGAAGATTATGTCCTCCCCTCCACACGAATGCACTGAACCTGCTCTGACGTTTAGTTCCATTATCATCGTTCTTCATCAGCCTGTCCTTGCTCTCATCAACATCATCCTTATCAAAAATCAAGGCAAGGTGAAAGTGTTCATTTAATTTTGGGGAAGAAATATGTACTATCTTTAATCATGAACAGATGTCATCCTTGCTGCAAACCTCCTTATGTGGCTAAATACCACAGATTATGGTCTTAAGTCTTCTTAAGACTAATTCTCTTGAAGTCTGATGATCACTTAAAGCCAGTGTAAGCTTTGCCCCAGCTATTCATTCCCCAGTTTGCTGTCCACAAGTAGCAGTGCCTCATCTGAGGAATGGCATAGTCAACTTCTTCCACTTTAAAAGAACTCTTCCCCTCTCCTAGGTCAGGTTGAACCCAGATGAATTCTTCTACCTTGTTCACCCAAGCAGCTCTACAAACACTTGTGCTGCCACAAGAGAAGGTGCATCTGAGAGATACACCTTTGGCAGCACCAGCTCAAGTAACCACGAAGTTACAGTCCCTTACAACTTACTCTTAGGCCACCCTTTCCTTTACAACACCTTCTGATTTCCATGGCAGTTCTCCTGCCTTACTAGTCACCAATTCATGCTCAGGCACCACTTTTTTCCTATTCAAACCTCTGAAACCTCAGCATGTTTGCCTCATCAACCACTCCTTTAATTCACGACTCGCTTTGTTTATATTGCTGCTTTGGTTTCACAAAACAATTGAAATTAATTAACTGCATCTTACTTTCAGGTTTCTTGGGTCCTTTTCCCCCCAAAGATGCAATCATTTTTCTCTGACTACTTCCTTTCTTAGCTGAACTGGGCATATTCCACCTTCTCCAAGTACAAGAAAAATCAAAATCATAGAATCATTCTGCTTAGAAAAGACCTTTAAGATCGTCGAGTCCAACCATTAGCTGACCACCAAGTCTGGTGCTAAACCACCTCCCTCAGCATCATACTCCTGTGCTCCAATGCCTGACAACTCAAATATTTCTTCTAGTATCTGCCTCCTCTGGTGCAATTCAAGGCCATTTCTCCTCATCCTGTCAATTGTTCCTAGGGAGAAGAGGCTGACCTCCACTTGGCTATGACCTCCACTTGGCTACAACCTCCTTTCAGGGAGTTGTTGAGGGCAATAAGGTCTGCCCTCAGCTTCCTTTTCTCCACACTAAACAACCCCAGGTCCCTCAGCTGCTCCTCACCAGCCCTGTTCTCCAGACCCTTCACCACCTCCAGCCCCTCAATGTCCTCCTTGGAGTGAGGGCCCCAAAACCAAACCCTGTACTCAAAGTGGGCCTCACCAGCGCCAAGTACAGGAGGACAATCCCTGCCCTGGTCGAGCTTGTCACACTGCTGCTGATCCAGACCAGGCTGCTGACCCGGGCACAGGCTGGCCCGTATTCAGACAGCTGTCAATTAACACCCCCAGGTCTTTCTGATCTTACATGTCACACATGTGTTAAATAACCAAGTATGGCTTTAGCCCCTGTGGTCAGCATCACTGTGCACAGCCAGTAAGGCAGCCCCGCTGGGACACAGGTTCCTAGAGAGGGTTCCCAGGGAGAGTTTCTTATTCTTTGTCTGTGTTTGCAATGTGCTTTTTGCATAAACCTAATATGGAAGGGGGGGAGAGGTGATATGGTTAAAATCCTTTGCAGAGGGAGCTACTGGAGCATCTTTACTAGTTTGAGCAATTTGTGAGCAGAAAATATATGACTGCCATGTCCGTTAGTGCTGTTAGTTAAGGCTAATGTTCTCTGCAAACCTGTGTGTATTTTGGTATTGCTATTTACTCAGTGTGACACTTTATTGGCATCGCTCCCTTATGATGCAGCTAGCACATGGCACTTGATGCTTTTTTTAAGGAGGCAACTAAAGGAAGAGAAGGCAAATCATTTTGGATAACCTATTCCTAATTTTAATTAGTACAGTCAATTAATTTTAAAGGTGTACATATAAAGTGTTCATAGGTTTCTAGGCACCATATTCCTACGGTTATTCTCTCATCCTCGCTTCACTCCTGCATTGGAAGTGAATTTTTAAGGCTTCTTCCCACCGACACTTCTCAGAGGTTTTTAATTGAAGTTGTGCTCATCTTCTGCAGTGTTTTGCAATAAACGCATCGAGATTGCTACTGAATGGAAAGTTTCCAAAGTGCAGTAATTTCCAGTATTAGGCAGACAAAACCTAAGACCTGTATTGAGGAAAAACAAGAAGAAGAAACCACTTTGGAACATAGCCCTGTGTGATGTGGCATCTGTCACCAGCTTCTACAAGCCACTTAATGTCTCAGCAGGCTCTCGATTTTATTGAAGTTGTTTCATCCCAACTCTGTGTCTCCTTGGTAGGCAAAGCTGAACTAAATCATCATCAGATGATTAATCAGGCTTAATGTTTTAGACAATGTTTCAGATTAAGACAGGTCAGATATTAAAGATCTTAAGAGAGAATGAAGGCCATATGTATCCTCTTGTGTGAACTCCACTCAGATACCCTGACCATAAACCCTTTCCTCTCTTCACAGTAACAAAATGTTGGTCCCTGAAACAAGAATAGAGATTCCTTGACTGTATCCTGATGGGTGAAAAGAAGCACCAATCGAAGATCTGGCAGTATGGTTTTGGAGGAAACTGTAAATTCATGTGCTGGTTTGAGGCTGATTTTTACTGAGAGAAATTAAATCCTTAGCTGTGAGAAGAAAGAAGAGAAACCAAGAGTAGCCTACATCACCATTCTTCTGCTGAGAAACACAGCTAGCCAAAATATAGATAAGACACTCACTGCTCGCACGCTGCTCCGCTCTCGCTGCTGGCTGTGCCTTCTTTCTGGCCGTCTGCTCTCTGGGGCTGACTCTGCCTTAACTCTCTAATCCACCTAACCCCTTCTTCCTCTGACCTCCTTTTTTTGACATCTCACCTCAGCTCTCCAGGTTTATCATTGAGATATAGGTGGGTTGATCTGGTTATTTCTGAAGAGAGGGAAATTGGGAGGGGGAAGGAGGCATTGGGTCGGGAGGCCTCCTGGGGACTTTGATTGTTTCTGGAGGGGTGTTGTGTTTCTGTGTTACTTTTAATTTGTATATAAGTGTATATATTTGTGAATATCTGCTTGGATTGTGCTAAATAAATACAGCTTCTTTCTTAATTTCCAGCTCAGCTGAGTCTAGTCTGGATGGTTTCATAAGAGTTTGGGGGCATGTAACACCCAAACTGTCACAATTCAGAATGTTCTCATTATGTTAGTACTGACCAGACGTGTCCCAGATGCAGAAACGAACTTCAGGCTGAGCATTTCCACAGATCAGCAGACAAGACAGGTTCTTACCCTCAGTAAGTCACTTGGCAGCAGTATGCTGAATAAAAACATGTTTCTTACTCAGATGTATGAGAGCACACAGCAGACATCTATTCCTCTCTGCTCACTTTTCTGCCACTAGATGTTGCCATTAATGTAAGCACAAAACACTGTCAGGGCTGCAGCCTGCGCTTTGCGCACTAAGCATCAGGCTGCCTTGTGTCAATAGAACCACTGCACTAGGATACAGGCTAGAGAGGCAAAGGTCTTCACTGAACAGAAATGCTAATTACATTATGATTTCAAGTTTAAAACTGAACTGTCAGCTTATTAGACAGGTGATTAAGCTGTCCTCAACTTCACACTTGAAAAGACATCAGATGCCTGCTTGGGCTCCACACAGTGACACATGTCAATGCTTCTCAGGTCTCACAGCTGCATTATTTTCATAGCAACATTCCAGAACAATCATGATTCATATCTCTTCTGAAACTGGAAAAACTAGGTTAAAAAAGCACTGGTAAATCAAAAACCCAAGCCTCTTTGAAATAGCAAGGCAGGATCCACGTGCCTGTTCCAACAGCCCCTCAGTACACCAGGTCTTGTCCCATGATCTCTGCATAAAAGGACCCAAGGCACATCATGTTCACCTCAGTGAAGTATGAATACCAGAGTTAGAAACAAGAAGAAAGACTTAAAAGCAAGATCAGATCACGAGTATGCACAGCAGCAAACAATATACAAGGATGTTTTCTTTCTTTGGGGGGTGGTGGAGGTATTTGTAGCCCTTTAAGAGCCTCAGTCTGTGAAGAAATGAGTTTGACTGCCTAGAATATTCTTAAGGGTATACTACAGCCTGAAATATATAAACAGAAACAAAAGCAAACTGTTTCCAACACAAGACCCAAAGGCTCTGATGGTTCTTGTCAGTGTCTGTCAGTTCAGAAGCAATAACCTTCTGGCATTATTTCAGGAACCTTAGCACTTCTCTGATCTTGAAAAGTCTGAAATGGGGGAGGGTGCAAGGAACAGTGTACAAATGGCAAGGAGAGAACAGACCTCTTGCACGCAGACAAGCCCCTCAGCCTCTCTCGGGCAGCACAAGGAAAGGCAGTAGTGTGGTGCCAAGCCAGGCTGGATCTGTCAGAGCTATCCTGGTGCCAGAGGCAATGCTGTATTTGCCAGGGCAGAGACCTAACTACCTTTTCATAGAGCTATTTAAAGTGCACAGAACTTAACTAATTCATTCTTCATGATACACTAAAGTAGCTGAAATACCCCTTTTGGGCCAAGTTTTGCCCAGAACAGATGTATTTTCAAATCACTTATTAGGCTGCTAACAAGGCCTCAGAGGCTTGCATGCATTCAGGTGCCTCTTTATTGATGGCACCATTCAGTTTAATACAGATAAAGAGCCCCATGACAATTCACAACTGACTGAAGCAGAGTGGAGTCTCTGACTGGCAACCACATCCCAGCAGAGAAGGCAGCCTCAGTGTCCACAGCTCCGGTGTGCTCCTGAGCTCTGTCTGGCTTTGCTGAACTGCTTTCAGTGCCATCAGACACCAGCAATAGCAGCAGAAGCAAGGTGACAAACGCTTAGGAGATTGCTACTATATACCACAGCTACTCTCACAAGACAAGCCAAGAATTCCTTATTTCTGGAGACTGCAATGTCTTCAGAGACCTGCTCATGAGCCAGAATTCTTCCTGATACAACCAAGTGCACCAGGCACCACTGCTGGATCGGGAAACGCAGCAAAGAGCATGAAGTGCCTCACACAGCATTTATGACTGGTAAGGCAGCAGCGTCAGCCTCACCAGAAAGCTCCTCTGTGGACAGTACAGCAGGTCCATAAACACACCAGAGCATCTGTGAACTCTGCACAGCCCAAGAGGGTTTTGTTGGCAGTGGTCAGACCTTGCATTTCTAGAAAGAGAAGGCTCCTGCGGCCACGTGAACCTCAGCCTCCAGCTTTAATCATGCCTGGAAAAGAAGCTGGTTTTGCTACTCAAACGCTTTCAGGGCTACGTCACTTACTGGACTCCGGGTCCGAGTTGCCGTCTCCCTCTGTCCGGCTGTTGGGCGAAGCTTGCTCATAGTACTCGTCCTGGGGGAAGCCGAGCGGCAGCGGGTGCGAGGCGCTAGCACCACTCGTGGGTTCATGGTCTCCGAGCCCACTGTCACTGCAGCTTTCCTGGGAGCCATCTGGCAGGTGAAATGTGACGCGGCGCTGAGGCTACAAGGAAGGAAGAAAATGATATGGTTTCCACTACGGTATCAGTAATTGCTTAATGCAAGCAATTTAGGAAATGTATGATTCCAGCTCTGTACTGCAGGGGCATTATCTCGAGCTGTGCACAACTCCAGGCTTTCAGGAGCAGGCAGCCTGCTCTCCGACCTGCTTCACCTGACAGCACTGCTTCCTTCTGCCTTCAAAATGTGAGCCCTGATGCAAAACGAAAGGCATCTCAAACTAAAGAGATTCTGTCAGACTTCACAAGTCTTTGGATGCCTGTTGTATATTGACTTGGAGATTTCAATCTCTTTTTGAGGCTCAATTTATTTCACTGCTCAGTTTTCTGCTTTTCAAAAAACATTTTCTTCCCTGTTAAAAGCTGTTCCACACTTTGGGGCCTAAAAATGGGGCAAAGTTCTAATGCTGTTGGGTTCTTCCAAGGCAGAGAAAGAACAAACAGCAACAAGCTTCATGCACTGAAAACAATTGCAGCAGGTTTTGCATATTGGTTACACTAATGAATTAGAAGCAGATTCCACCACTCTCCTTCAGACATTTCATCACAGCCCTTTGACTGCTGTTACATGACAGACTTGTCACTTAGCTGGCAAAGCTGGGAGACAGGGAGCTCAGAAGCAGAGTGCCACAGCACGGCTGCTGAAGGAAGGGCCAAGCTGGAGGAAGTACCTGGGGCAGCGGGCACAGGACAGTATTTCCATCACCTAAGTGACTCAGCACAACTTAGGGCCTGAATAACTGATGTGTAAATCTGTCTCTGGAAGAGAGCATGGGCAAAGAAATAGACAGCTCTCCTGCTTATTTCCAAGTTTGACATCGACAAGACTCAAAGAAAACCCCACAGTAACAATCTGAAGTGTTCTTAGCTCAATGTTTCTCAAAATGCCATTTGAAAGGCAATGCCAAGCTTTCCAGTTCCAGAGCTGCTGCCATTTAATAAAGCTGCAGATCAGACTTGTGATGCAAAGGTGCAAAAGAAAACAGAAGCATATACTGTGTTTCTAATACAGCAGATGTCAGAGGTCCCTACAGAGGACAGTGGGAACTTCATTGCCTACACCAAGTTCTTGCTAAAACGATCCCTGTTTATTTATTACATATACCCCCCAGAGCTCCTGTACAGCGTGGCACAGCCAAGAAAATGGCAAGCTCAGCTTTACCTATGCAATTCCTCACAGATGGCAGTGAAAGCTCTTCCCAAAAGTTACTACTAACATGTTCATAGCCTTCCCAGAAAACCTGCTCTGGTGCTTCACCGTTGCTGCTGGAGAAGCTTCCTTCCACTGTCTAACCTGCCTCTGTCTTGACACAAAACAAATCACTTCTCAGTCCCATCCAGCATGGCCTGGTTATTCCTGCTCTTCTCTCTGGCATTTGGCACTGTCATCTCCTTCAGAACAAACAGGCCTTATTGTCTGTCTGTCGTGTGCCTTCTGCTGTCCCACTGCTCCCCCTGCACATCTGCTCGCTTCTCTCTGCACTGCTCAAAGCTCCGTATGGAGCTTCAGCAGAGATCTCTAAAGCATGGCCCAGAACAGAAGGATCATTCCACACCTCCTGTAGGCTCCACCTCTGCTTTGCCTTTTTCACAGCAGCACAACACATTTTCCTTGACAGTTTACGGCTCCTTTTCTAAGGATCTTTTGCTAGTTGTCCCCTTTCTGGTTATTGCCATTGACTACTGGAGCCTGAGTGCTGTGGCACTTTGCATTCATCCTTCCTGCCATTCTGTTTTGGCAGGTGATTTCATCTGCTTATCATCAAGTTCACTTTGCCTTCCAGACCTGCTTTGCTGTTTACTAAATCTGCAGGTTTTATCTTTAATAAAAATTGGAACAGATCAAGTCAAGACATCAGATGAGCCACAAGAACCTGAACACAGAATGACTCCCACCACACAGGGTGGAAAGGGGAGAAGATATCCCTCTTGTGACTGAGAGCCCCGTGGAAAAATATCACATGGTGAAAGGTTCACAACTAAGCCCTCATACACACACTTCCACTTCTGGAAGACTTTATCAAGATCTAACCCCCCAGCGCCCTGGTTTCATTGGGACTATCCCCAAGGCCAGCCACAGGCTGCAGATCTGTTGCAGCTCTGACTCAGGCAGGACAGCTGAGCTGGCTACAGGAGCACCCCAGACCGTGAGCACCATACTCAGTGTACAAGAGGGAGCTTGCTGGGGACAGAAGCTCCTCCTGGCCCTGCTCCTCCTGCTGTACCTTTGCTGGGCTGAATATAACTTTACATGGGCACCGATATTAGTTTGGCTGCTTTCATTTCAACCCATAGGTCTCCTTTTCCCAATCCCACCTTTTGTCTGGGAACCACTGCTAGAGCATAGTTCCAGACAAAGGCTAAAGGGAGATGCTCGTCTGTTTCTCTGCATGGCAGGTCTCTTAACTCAGGCAGCCATCAGACAACCATCCGGAACGAGTCATTCTAATAAACTTTTGCCAAAAGCTGGGACTTATCTTCTGTCACAATTATTCTGGAAATTTCCTCCTTAAGGCATTTAAATTTCAATTTGTAAGATTACAAAATATCCTCAGACTCCAGCTGCTTTCCTATTTATCTCCAAAGGGACTTAGCACTGATAGTAACAGAGTAACAAGGATTATGGTTTGTTTTATTTATTTGACTGACAGTTAGTGCACTTTTTCCCAGAAAGAGAGAAATGCGAGCACGGCTCTTGTGCATTCTTAGTGACTTTAGAAAACGCTGATGCAGGAACTTCAACAGAGACAATTAGACAGAGAGGAGAACGGAGGGAAAACTGAAGGCAAGTGTAGAGCAGCATGGAGCTTTTCTGATGTATTTAACAATATTAAATTAGTCTTTAGTGGTATGAAGAAAAGAAAAAGCATTTTGCTTCCAGAGTTGTCCCGATCCCTGACACAAAGCCCGTCTGAGGTCTTGCATGGCACCCAGGGTATTTGGTAAAAGCAGTGGCCAGAGGGATCAAACTATGGCAGAGAGCCCCAGACCCTTCACTCTCCCTACTGAAATTTATATGAAGCCTGATCAAAGCCCCAAACCATTCTGTGTTCAATCTTTCACTGCAATAATTAGACTGTGGCAGTGGGAATAATAAAAGATGAGTCAAAGTAAATAGCTTTGGATGCATTGAAGGGATGATTTCTGGAATTATACACCAGGGGTTAGCCAATTTATAATCAAAACCTGAAAAAAAGTAATGGAAAAGCAGCAGATATCAACTGCAGAACATTAAACCATTAACCTTATTATCTTCATTTGTTGAAGCAAATTAATATCCTTTTAAAAGGAGATCATAAAGAAAAAATATTACTATTTAATTTATGATGAATGATATTATTTAGAGGCTAGTTCTGTTTTAAGCCAGACATTATTCAGGAGATGCCCTATGACAGGGCTATTCAGCAGCGTCACCACTATTAGGAGCAGTGAATAAAGAAGCAGGGCACAATACTTCTAAAAGCGTTTTAAAACTAGTTTTTGTTATTAATTTTGCAAGTTGTGTGAGCCTGCCACGTGCTCGGAAGGTATGAAATGCATGCCTTAAGTAACCAGACAACAGCTCTCCTCCCTCAGCAGCAGCACTCAGTTGTTAAACAAACTCCCTAATCAAACTGCAATTTCCAGCTCAAGTCTTTTTATACCCAGCTCTCACCTTCCATTCCAAAACAATAACGTTTTGTTTCGCACACTTGGAGACACTCAGGACCCAGCTACTATCAATGCAACATTCTTAGAACAGTATGTAAACAAACAGCTCGAAAGGATGCAGCCAGGAGCTCAGTGGGAAGCAAGCCTTTGTGCCGAGCCTGGAGCTAGTTCTCCGTCCCCTAAACTTGGTGGTGTGCACAGCACAGCTATTGTGGCCCGAACAGCTTTTATCAGCTGTTCTGTAAGGCTGTATTTGATATACTTACTGAAGCTCAGAGCATTAAATGTAAGCTCTTCGCATCTTGTTTTGGTTACTCCCTAACGGACAAAATACATAATGTAGCTCATTATCATTCTTCCCTCAGATCAGACTAGCTTCTAAATATTTACCCACAGCGATCAGATGTCCTCTCGGACTGTCTGTAAAGCAGCTGAGCACTCTTCTTCACCACTGCTGCACACAACTAGAAGCACACCACTAATCACTACTGTCACCATCCTCTGTGGATTAGCAGTCCCTTACTGTTCCTGCAGTGTGGCCTGCAGTGACCCTGCCTGGGACTGGGTTGCTTTTGAGAGAGCCAAACGAGCTTGCCCATGGGGAGAGGGGAGAGGAAGTGTGCATCAAAGCAACAATATCCAGGTGATTACGGGAGCCCAAGCTTAGTGGGCCTTAAAGCCAGCAGCTTCCCTTTCTCACTTGAGAAAGCAAGGCTCTCGGCTCCCCTCAGTGCCGTCAGCCCTCACTGCCACCCTGTGCAGCGCAGCTTGGTGGGGAAGGTCCCTTTTCACGGAACATGTTCAGCTGTATCAGCGACTGCTGTCCTGTCTTTTTTGCTTGCATCCCTTTCAGCTCCTGATTTTCTGTATGTTTGTCAAATCAAACAGGCCTGCTTTTTTACCACTTTTTACCATATTTATCCCTTTAAATATTGGCCCAAATTACATTTCCAGCTATTTAAAACTGCAGGGATCAGATATAATTGTTTAGACATTCCTGCTACACATTTGTCTAGTCCTCCTGATTTAACCTCATTAATAAATGGTATCTTACATCCTCACTAACGACTGATACAGCATCCGGCTTCCATCTAAAGAAGAGGAAGTTTTGATGAACACGTTCGTGTTTCTCACTGTGATTAGCAACCCAACTGTCCCTCAGCAGTCAGCGATGTCTAAATAGTTTTCGGCTTTCTCTTTCTCATTTAAATAACTCCTCCCACTTTATTCATTCCTTTATATGCAGGACGTTCCATCTATCAGTTTCGGAAGGGCAAGTGAAAGGTTGGTTGCCTGCCCAGACAAAGGCAGACTCCACGTGGATGATTATCCCAGACAGATCTGCAGCTTTTCAACGAAAGAACTCCTACCTGCATGGCAAAGCAGCAGAACAGATGGTGCCCCTTTACCTGCTCGAATGGAAATTACTTTAAATTGTCAGATCTTGCAGTTGGATTCACTCACACAGAGCTGGCTCAAGTGGTGGCAAACAATCCTGCCAGACTACCTCCTAACTCTGCCGTGTTCACTCAGGGTGCCTCCTGAAAACAATTCTTACATGCCCCCACAGGCGTTTCTTGCAGGCATGTCAAACTGCACTAACTGGTAAGTGGAAATGTCAAATGTTGCAGATATTGCCTCTTGCTAAAGTTCTGAGAAACTCTGCTTCATCTGGGTAAGCAAAAGAAATTTTTGAGCACTGCCTGCTTTAAGAAGCAAATTTTCAGTGCAGTACCAAACCAAGCCAATGCTCCCCTCTACCCCTGGCAGCACAGGGGGCACTGAGCTGCTGTATGAAAATGTTCTACACTTCTGCTTAAGAACCTTGATGGGTATCTCTTTTCAGACTCTAATTTTTGTTGTACCAGGGTACATCTCATATCACATTTCCCAGCAACACTTCACAATTAAATTGTGTTTTCTGAGCTTCTTCAAACAATGACAAAGAACTGAAATTAAAAAAAAGGCAAATAAACCCGCAAATAACAGTTAAAGCATGTCAAACATTTTATTTAGCTTTTGAAAGGCAGTTATTGTGTGCTAACTAGATGCCAAAATGATAGCTGAAAGCATGCTCTTTAAAATTTAATTCATGTAAGTCTTCAGTCTGACGTGTGATTAAATAAAAATTACACATGAAAGTTGCACTATGGCTGTGCTGTTGCTAAGGCTGAGGGAGAGGCAATCTCAAGGCTTTTTTTTTTAATAGGGTCTTCGCGATGCTGTTATCTTGAATGCTTGATTCCTGATAGGCGAAGCCATTTTAGTTCAAAGAACATAATCATAAATAATAATACAGAGACATGTTGGTAATATTGGACATCGCTTTTGACTGCTGGCCCAACACCAGGGGTCTTTTTCAGCAGAAATATCGATTGGGCATTATCACAGCTGTGACTATTTCTCTCCAAACAACATTAGTGCTTACCTAGAGTATTTTCTCCCAAAGGGAGCACAATTTATATTTTCCTAAATGTACACAGCACTCTACCTCTGGTTTCATTCTGCTAATTTATATGTTTCAGTTGTGTTTCAGATAAATAGATTTCATCTTCCTTCGTGGGTAAGGTATAGATTTATGGAATAATAAATGTTGTTCCAGTGAATTACTTACTGACCTCCAGCTTCTACTTGTGCATCGTAGCAGTCAAGGCCATTAAGTTCAAGCATGATCAGGTTATTAGAGCTATAGAGATCTAGGAGAAATCTCAGGAACCTATTCAACTGCCATTTGGGATGATTTTCATTGAAAGGCCAAAGCTTTCTGAAGCGACAGCCATGCGGATAGCTTCGCAAACCTTCAAGGCATTCATCTGAAGGGGCTTGGAAACGTGTCCTCATCATTTTTAACCAGTAAGTGCAGCTATTCTTACCAGAGTTTGCCAGGAGAAGGGAATTTTATTATTTGCTTCCTTGGGTTGAAAGTGTCCCAAAGCCACAAGAAAAAGGCAGACACATAGTTTCAGTAAGACATGCCCAAAGAGTATTCCTAAAGACTCCGACACAGGTAGCTGTCTCTCAGGTCAGTCATACTTCACCCTGTAAAGCACATCCACAAAATCCTGCCCTGCAGGTGTGTCCAGGATATGAGCGGGATGGTTATCCAGCAGCTGTGTGCACTACAGACGTGGAATAACCTGACACTTGATAGCACAGATGTAGCTGCCAGGTGTGAACTCATTTTGTTATGGTAAAATAAAGACAGAGACATTGGGGCAGAGAGCAAGGCAGCAGTGTGTGCTCACAGTCTCAGCCTCTCAGATACAGAGAACGACAGACAGACTTCCTCCTCCTTTCTCCTTCTAGAAAAAAGCCCCATGGTTTTGGCTCCATGGCTCTCCAGACTACATTTTAATCAATTTGGACATCACTCAAAGGAGACCTCAAAAGCTGTGGGGACCACCCATTTGCTCCTTTCCCCCAGGGAGCAGCCAAACCTTGCTACACCCTGACGTGGTAGAGAAGCAGGTAGCATAAGAACTAATGGCTGGAATGGGAACTGATGATAGATAAAATAGAAGGAAGAAATGAGTATATTCTTGCAGATGTCAAAGACTACATCTTGTTCTTTCTGGAGAAGACAAAATATAGATGAAAAGTTACCGTTTTACCCAGAATGGGCTCTCAGGAAACTCAAGACACAGAGTGCAAGCAAAGCTCTCTTTTCTGCTCCCTCTATCAGGATTTCCTTGCAACACTTACCTTTTTGGCCTTTATAATCACCTAGATTACCTGTTCTTATTTTTTAATGTACAGTATGGTTGCCATCTGAGCTCACCTATCTAAAAGATTCTTAGGGCAACTGTAATTAATCCACTCTTAGGTGAAATGGCTAAGGAAGAGGCAAGAGAACACAAAGAAATCCTGCTGGCTTGTGTGAAATAAAGCTGTAGGCCAAAATTCACCAGCAGCAACACAGTTCACGCTGTATTTGCTCCACACGAAGTCAAACACCAGCCTCTCACTTCGACCAGCCCTGAACTCTTCAGTGGCCTCCAGTCATCCAGGACATTCTTCCCTGGATCAAGAAGACTTTTGCCAAAAGAGGTGTTACTGAGAAAAGTCCAAGAAAGCTTCCAGGGTCAAAACACATATTCTGAAATTGCCTTTCCAGTGATCAGGTAAAAGCTTCACTCATGTGAAGTTACTCCACACACGGAAAAGGCTTTTGGACTGGCACACTTTGTCTCAACCTTCTGCTGTTGTACATGGGAAAGATGCCGTGTGACAAATGCCCTGGTGAACACTGCTGCAATACCTTGGGTTTATTGCAGGTATCTGACATACCCAGTTTTCTCTTCCAGCTGTACTAAGCAAAAGCATGATGTTTTATTTGGTTAGCCAGAAAACTCCTGCTTGCAGCAGGGTTTTCACAGTGGATGCTATCAGGGTGACAACAAACCAGACTTCAGTTGTTATACAGCAGAATACACCAACTAGCCAAAATGACTAAGCTGAGTCAAGCTACATGCAACTAACATTCTGAGCTGGATGTCTGAAATCCCTGTTAGCAAATGGGAGACATCCGAGAGCTGCAGTGTGTCACTGACAGCAGCCTTTGCTCCTCCAGAGCGGTCTGTGCAACTGTCCTTTCAGATCACCAGAACTCACCACTTGTGCAATTTCAGTGAAGCAAAGCATAATGTCATCAGCCTCGCCCTGTCCCTTTCCTCTTGCCACCTCATGTTCATATTCCCTGCAGCCATGCTTGGGGACTACTCATTGGTGATTATTCACTCTTCTTTCTTCACAGAGCAAAATCTATACTAGAAATTCCTGAAGTAATGCAGCATCCCTTTGTTTCCGTACAGAAACAGAGCAATTCTGGACAAGGGGAATTGAGGGGCTGCAGCTGAAGTGTGAGGAAGAAGTTGCTTGCTCTCAAAACAAGCTGAGAGCTGCTGTATGCAGGTGAGAGCAGGCAAGCTGCTCGCATTCAGACCCCGTGCCTGCAGCTGCCCCAGTGCCAACCCTGCCACAACCTACAGCCGTGGCATTTATGCTGTGAAATCACAATGAGAGTGCAGGAGTGGAGAGCAGCTGTAAGTCAAGGTCCAGTTTTGTGAGGTTCAGGCATCTGTCACCAGGGACCCTGCTTTAAAAAGCACAGACTTATGACCTTGGGTTGCTTCCCTGACAAACAGCTCGTGAGGCGAGCAGCAAAGCAGGTGAAATCAAGCCATGCACACTAAATAGCAACCGAGGCAGAAGTGAGGCTGTTTGCTTAGCATCTAAGGGAGTCAAGAGAAAGGTACTAATGCAAAAACACACGAAGTCCTAACGGGAAAGAGCAGAGGAGTCAGCAGAGGTCAAGACTGGACACTTGCAGTGAGGCCCTAGGCCCAGCTCTTCTCACAGGACTGACAGCTCTGCAGCCACAGCCTCTGTCAGCAGCACTGAGCAGCCCAAGGTTTTGCTTAAGAGCAACTCAGTTTTGGCTTTACTGCATAAAACCAAGAATACTTTTACTGCATTCTCACAAACAGCATTACCCTGATACTGAGCCCCTGCATCATTGGAAGACCCCAGAAAATGTGCCTCGAACGGCTGAGAAATAAAAAGGCTGGGGACAGAAAGCTGAAGGCACAGCAAATGTCACTTCTGCAACCCCCTCAGTGCCTGCCTCTATTGTCTCGCCTGCGCACGGATTAACACAGCCACCATTTTTACTTCAGGATCGCTCAAACTCATGTAAAGCTTGGTTAAATTAGAAGTAAATACTATTTTCCATACAAGCCACTCTGAAACTGCAACCTGTAAATCCACAACACTTTTTGCAGCTCTGACACCAAGTTGATGGTCAGCAAAGGCAACAGCTTGCTCTCGCTGATCCAGAAAGTGTGACGGTGCAGCAATCCCTTGCCACACGCAGTCAGGAAAGAACAAGACCCAAAGGTCTGCACTCTGTTCTTGCTGCTCAGGAGAAGGTGAATTGCTCTAGAGAGCTGAGAGCCAATGGGAGACTCTCCAAAATAAACCATCAGGAAAAATGTGTGGGTGGCAACATCAGTGGCAAGACTGAGGCATATGGGCGGCAGGGAAATGCAGTGGGCAGGGGTGTGCCCCACGCACAGTGACAGATCCTGCACCCACACTGCCGCTCCTGCCTCAGTGACACTAGCAAGTGCCAGTGGTGGCTGCTCTGCCTCCGCACCCCCAAGCCATCCCTATGCAGAAATGTCCACCACTCAAGAACTCAATGCAATTCTACTCTTGGAGACATTTCTTAGTGCTTTCTTACCATCCTTGGCATACAGCATCTGTACTTTGCACAGCGCAAAATGCACCTCAGCTGCTTTCCAGGCACAAAGTGCAAATAGAAACTTGCAGCATTAATTATGATCCTTCTCCCACTGTTTTTAATTAATTTGACCTTTGGTCCTACTTTTGTCAATTCTGGAAGCATACTGCAATCAGAAGAAAGCCAGGGTGTAAACAGCCTGTTCTGCAAAGTCACCAACTAAATGAGTAAGCAACAGAGGAAAATCTATAGCATGCAATTAGTATTATTCTTTTCAGGTTTGGTTTTTTTTTTTACTTCACAGAACTCATTAATGACTTTTAGTTGGTAAAATTGAAGTTAGGAACCCTCCTACACCTTAGGCATATTATATTCTACCTTTGCACAAAAGAAATTCTTTTGATGTCCTGGAAATCTTATTAATAGATTCACCAGAAAACAAGCATGTAAGCTGGCAGAGGCAATTGCAAGAGGTAAAATGAATGTAAATGACAGATGAAAGAAAACTTCCAGATCAATATAATCAAACGTACTGCAGCAACCACAGCACAGAGAGGAAGGGAATTCAGCAGACTTGTTTTGCAGATTATTTGTCCTGTTCCAAAGGCACCCTCTGTGTTCCTGGGCAATGTTCTTCCTTTACCCAATTAATACTATATTAAGATGCACTCCTGCAGGGGCTCTTTCCTCGTGCTGCTGAAGTTTTTCAGTGCACTCAGATATTGGAGCAGGGAAGTGTAGAGAGCTTCTTGTAGCTTCTTGCTCCTGCCATTTGGAAAGCCTGTAATTGCAGCACTTTGTAATCTTCTAAATACTTAAGCCAGAATTAATTATCCCCGCTATTATTGCAGGAGTATGGATCACATATTGGAAGATGAAGGGAAAGTGTGATAGAACATTTATTCTACTCAGTGCATGCAGTGGGTGTGCAAGGCACTTAACTATTAGAAGCAACAGGCTTCTCTACTTCAATTATATCTCAGTATGATCATCAGACATCCACAGAATCAGCTTTGCTCATTTTGTGCTGCTTTGCTGTTGCCTAATTAAACACTTTCATGACCCTTCTTTACACCAGGGACTAATCATGGTTTTAAAACAAATCCTGCTTTACTTAAAATCATACTGGTTCTTGGTGAGGAACTGGAAGAAGGTAAATGCTTATCATTAAACAGCTGCCACTTCAACAGCCCTGGGAAGGTATTGTCATTAGGAGCCAGAAACCAAGGCACATCATGAACTTCAGCAACTGCCTTCAGTGGAGTGAGTTCTACACTTCTCCTGGCGGTCCTATATGGTGCTGAGGAACCAAAAATATCCGAGGCTGCTGCTACATCTAACTGCTCACGAGGCTTAAAAACATGTCATGTTGAAACTGGAGGAATGCAGGAGGGGCGGTGGGAAGGGGAGGAACGGCTGCAGAACTGGTTGTAGTCGATGCAGCAGTATAAGTACAACCTGTAGTGTATGAGACATTCTGAGATAGATAACAAAGAAAACACGTAACACGGTATTTGCAAGGGGGAAATCAAAGCCAAGAGGAGAGGAAGCTTCATTTCCAGAAAACTGGATTCAGACCTTTTCACAGAACACAAACTAGAGTGACTTTGATCTCATTCTGGTGCGTCAAAAACAAAACCCCAATTTCTCATAAAGAGCAACCACATACCCTCCCTCCCCCCAAAACCACTGCTCGTCTGAGATTCAGTGCAACACCGTTTGAAATACAGCTGGCAGCACTGCTTTGCTTTCAAAGTGTTTGCTGGGAAACTAGAAGTGAAGCAGCAGCCTGAAGCACCCCAGCTGACTCTTCCCGCAAGTTCAAAGGACTTTGGTTGCGTTGCCGTAGGAGCTGAGCACAAACAGGGATGTATTTAGTGCAGAAATATACTGTCACATCTCAAATGAACACCAGCAAGACTAGCAGAGACTTCAGCAGTGCTCATGCAGCAAGGTAGCAAATGCCATCATGAGTAGTGAAAGAAAAGGGATCCAGAGCAACACTTGGTCCCTTTCACCTGTGTCTCCAGTATTGCCTCTCAGACTTGGGCCCAATGATATGCTCATTGACTTGATAAGAGAAATGATGACCAGTGCCAAGAGCCTCTGATGAAAGACATCAGGCAGCTGTGGAAGTCATTTCCCTAGCTGGGAGGAAATAATTTCATCTTGTGCTACACTGCCCTTGTGCTGGCTTGCTGTAACCCCAGCAAACAGATTCCCTTGCTGTAACTGCCTACATTCCTACCTCAAGAGACATACCCCATTTCCCCCCACACTATAAATCCACTCAGCACAGTCTACAGTCCAATTCCCAGCTGACTCCCCAGGGACTCACAGAAGAAAGGGAAGACAAACAACAGCTACAGGGAGATGACTCTCCAGCTCCAGTCAATCATCTGCCTGCCACTCCACAAGCACATAACCCTATTGGTGTAACTGCAAAGTCCCTAATCAGTGATGCACTCTGACACTTCTGCATCCCACGAGCTGTGCCTTCCAGTAAATCTGCATCTCCCAGCAGTACAAATGTACCATAACCACCACGGACTGACAGCAGATGTTAGCAATTGGAAAAGCAGCCTACAGTGTGACAGAAGTTTCACATATGTATCACTCTTTACTCAAATGAGCTTCAGAAAGCTGAATCCAGTTTCAGAATAACAGAGCAGACAAGACAGTTATTGAACTGCTGTGACAAGCCCACAAACCAAAGCACAAACAGCTATGCCTCCTTCATCCTTGTAATTGAAAGTTAGGCTAAGTCAGTGGCAGAATCCAAAAATGAAACCAGGAGTCCTGGACAGGAGAGAGACTGCTGGACAATTTGTCACTCCCTTTCATGTTCTCCATTTAGCATGGCTCCTCGGAGAAGAAGCTCTGCTCTCAGAATACACAAAATCAAGGCACTCTCATTCCAGTGACACACAGAAATACAAGCATATACAGCATCACTTCACACCACAGACAGACAATGCACTGCAAACCTAAAAGAAAGTGACTCCAAAACTGCCCTTGACTAGTTTGGCCAATACTAGCAGGTACGCACTGGAGTGCTGTTTGTTTCAGTGGATTAAAAAATGCCATTAGCAACATCATCTAACACTAAACCTCTGTCAGCAAGGGAGAGAACAACGATGACCTTATTTGCTCGAACAAGACTGGAAAACTGGTGACTGCAGAAGATGCCTTCTGCCAGACATTCCATCTGTGAGTTCATTAGTGGAAACCTTCAAGGCAGAGCTGAGAAACCCATGGTTAAGAAAGGACTGCCTTGACAAGAAAAGTCCCTGCTTAAATCTCTACAGGTTCATGGGGCTTAAGACTGAGCCATCACAGTTATCTGTTACCAGTTGTAAATGTGTCCCTTCCTTCTTCTGAAGCTGCATTGACAGGGTTGCTCCTGCCAGCGTTTGCCACTCATTGCACGAGAGAAGGCTGAGCTTCGGGAGGAGCTTTGAGCAGGGCGCCTGGAAGCGGTCACGTCCAACAGCTTTCCAGCTCTGCAGTATAGTGTGGAATTCAGAGAAGCAGAGGTGCTCCTTTCAGCTGCCGGAGCACAGCCGCGCTGGAAGGTAGCAGCAAACCTACCTTAACACACCAAATGTTTAAGCCGAATTATTTCATAGGCACCCAAACATGCTGCTTCATCGTAAACACCAACCTGTGCAAAACTTTCTTCTATCCCTTGCACTTCACCTTCCCTCAGCAGCAGTGAGCCCTGGAGTAGGGCACAGGGCGCAGAACCAGCTCCCTTCAGACCCCGCAGGAAGTCGCTGAGCAGCTGCGCTGAGGGGTGCGAGGCTCCCAGCAGGGTTCTGCAACCCTCCTCCAAGCACTTTGTCCTTGGTGCTGTGCTCTCTTGCATCTCACCGGGAGCAGCACAAGGATTAACCAGGGGCTCCTGTCATTTTAAAGCCTTAAAAATAAAAAAACCAAACAGAGACAATCGCCCCAAGAATGCAAACAGGAGGAAAACAAAACCTCTACCTTTGAACATTTATTTGCAATTTGCCTGTTCTTGGCTAGTTTCTGGAAGCATTTAGTGGTACTGCGATTAAGTCTAAAATGGGAACCACAAAGTATCCAGCTAATTTCCTAATTGCTGAGCACAATGCTCTCAAGTGCTTACAGTTTTGTTAATGCAAAACAATTATTGTATGGAGTGTAACTTCTAAACTAGTTTGAGGATACTCTTGATGATTCCTCTGAGAAGAATTAATTTGGTTTTCTGATAGTTTCAGTGACTGAGAAATACTGAGAAACAAATTGATTTTAGACATATTTTCAATCACAGCTGGCAGAAACCTTGTACCCTAATGCAAGTACACAAAGAGATTTTTCTCTTTCTCTTTTAAAAGGCTCTCTTGCCAAGTGAAAAGACACTTGTGAGAGTTACTTCAAACTGCAAAAGGCTCATCAGATTTAAAATAATGCAATAAGACTAAAAAGGCCAAATTGTGCTGTCAATGACAGCTGATCAGCTTCTCCAGACTCTTCTTCACCCATGGTTAGAATTCCGCACCACCCAGACAGGGACAAGGTGCATTTGCCTCACTGCTTCGGCTTTCTCCCTTCAAAGGGGTGCCACTGAATCCTCCTACTAAAACCCTTGCGAGACTCCCACTAAAATCCTTGTGATACTTACTGCTGGACAAGAAAGCCCAAGGTTGGTTTTCCCCATCATGAATCTGGTTTGCAGCTCAGAAACCTCACAGAGAATCTCCAGCATGCTGCCCTAGCTGCTGCCCACGCTGGGAGCCTGCCTGTTTGCAGCAAACCTGATTGATTCACTGGGGCGAGGGAGGGCCAGACAATTGACTTCAGAAATGGGAGGTTGGAAACAGTCAATGTTCTCCTCAGCACATGTTAATGTCTGACAAAAGTTCCCACTGAGATACCCCTAGCAAAGGCAGAAGGTTCCATTATTGCAACTTATATTTAAGTGTAATGATTTGTGTTACTCAAGCTAGCTTAAAAGTGGAGCAAAACAATCAATGGCTGTTTTCCCATCCATGAACACAAAGCATTGGACCTGTGGGTTTTGGGAGCGGTTGGCTGCATCTTTGCTTTATTTGTTTGTTTGTTTGAAATTTAAGTTCACCAGGTTGGAAATTCAGACGAAATACAATTTTCCAAGCCCAGGAAGACACATCCAAAGCTACTGAACAACAACACTGAGCTTCTGCACAAAATCAGGAACAGAAAACTCCTGAAAATCCAAACCACACATTGTACTTCGCCTTGGCTTTGCATTTAAACCATTCAAAAAGCCCTTAGGAGCACAAAACCCCAACACACTCTTCCCCTACCTTTAATCCACATCGCCATACTTGTACAGATTTATTCTGCCATCAGAAAACCCCCAAAGCTTGCTGCTTATCAGGTCAGGGCTCACACCCAGACCTCTGAAGTGGTGTTCCAGCCATGGACAGCTAAACACAGACTGCCTGCTTTCAGTTGGTACTTTGCCAGCAGTATTTTAGTGCAGTACAAACCCAGCAAATCCCTACAGACAAATTCCAGCGCTGGAATTGTGGCTATAACCTGGCCTGCATGGCACTGTCCGTGGCACAAGCACGCTCCCTCACCCCTGGGCATTTTGTAAGGAAGATTGATTCTGCCTTGCACAATGAAAATGCTACAATACAGAAGCAGTGCTGCCATAAAACAGAAGCTATGGGGCTGAAACTCCAGCAGTACATCAGGAGATGACCAAGTCTCTCCTGAGTCACATAGGAGTCTCCAGGTTCCTTTCTTTATGAGAGTTGGGTCACAGCTGGAAATATTGTTAAGCTGCTCCATCAAACCCAAGCATATTCCCCTGCCTCTCCCAGGAGGAGAAGGGATGTGAAAGAAGGTGACTGCATGCCAAGGACAACTGTAGCAGAGAGAAAGAAGATGTCACTCCTAGACAATGAGCACAGATTTATCTCTTACCAATTAGATTTTTGTAAGAAAACAAATGAGATTTAGAAATGGGGGTGGGGGATGGGGCACATCACAGCCTTAATTTATACCTATAAATTGCTTAAGTTCAAAGAGGCATTTATCCTCCCTGATTAGCTGACACCATGATCCATGCCTATGAATAAAATATGTGTTAGCCATCAGTATCTCTGCTGTGTTTGTACTCTGTTGATACTTCTGATGCACCTCTATAATTTGTCTGTCAAAGCCACAAGGCCTGCAGCGCCTGTGTGGATGGAGTTACAGCAGGCTTTACAATAGGTACTGAAACTGTAGTAGTGGAATGTGGGAGAGCATGCTGCACTGTTGCACAAAATCCCGCTTGTAAAAACACCACATAAGACAAGATCTTTTGTTTAAGGAAGAAAGGAAATCTCTTAAAGAAGACAGAGACTGAATGAGCAACCTCCTAGCTACGGACAGCAGGCAGATTCAAAAAATGACTACGAGGTTGCCCCAAGTAGTTTGCTGCTTCTCCTTTTCAGTCCTCAGTTACACAAAGGTTGCTCATGCCCTGGTCCAACACTAAGATCAGTGTAATGACCAATATACTGGCCAGAAATACATCTTAATAAATGAATCTTCATTAAGCAATCTCTTAAATCCTTCAAGAGCTGGGCTGCCACTTGTGAGTGCTAATGAGAAGTCAGCAGTAATTCCACAAACAATCACTGGTGACTGAACTGCAGCCTCTCCTTTGCATTCATTACTTACTACACATTGGGGCTCAAACCAGACCAGCTCTTCTCAGGATGGATAATTTCCGTTAGCAGAGCATCAGACATCAGGCTCCAAAGTTAAGCAGAAGTCTTCATACACTGACCTTTGGCAGGAGCAGCAGGAGCTACAGACAGGGGAAAACGCCAGCTGCCATGACATCTCTACATGCACAGTAAGAGCATAAAAATAGCACCTGGTGATTCTCAAGAGCTACAGCTAACTCAATAAGACAGACAGAGGAATATTTCAGGGACAGGCTGACAGTTAACTTGCTCAAAAAAGGCTTATTGCAGATTTGGGCCCCTTGCTGCAATCACAGGCATTACTGTCAGGGTACAGGCACAGCAATGCAATAACAGCCTGCTGCCGCCTGGCCTGTTCACAGCTACATCCTCATCATTCCCTCAAATCTTATTTATCAGAATCGCTGACCCAGCCTAATCCATCATACAAAACCCTTAAGAGCTTGGACAAATGCATGAAAGCCTACAACATATGGAGAAAGGGAAAAACTTCAGAGCTATAACAAGGATGATTTTCTTCTCCCTTCTCTCTCTGTTGGTTTTTTCCTCAGTGGAAACAAACGAGCAGAGTCACAAGCCCCACAGCAACCTTCCCAAACAAAATCACGGCACAGAAGTCTTAGCACACAGTTTATGAAATGGGATACTGTGGGCATTTAAGTTGTTCTCCAACCTCTATCCAATCAGCATCCCATTTATTTCTTCAGGCTTTAGGTATAAGCCCACTTCATGGCCTCCTGGCATATTTAGCATTTTGACACCAAGAGAGACTCTTTCGAGCGTGTGAGAAGGTGAAGCACATTACAGAGGCATGCAGTGATCAAACTGCATGTTTTGGTAGTGAAGCACATAGGAGAGACTGCCCACAGGTTGAGCGGGATTCATCAGGAAAGCATTTCTGTATATGATTTGATTAGCAATCAAGGAAGAGGAGGGAAAAGATGGATGCTGCAAATCACAGGGGGAGTAAGCACTGCTACACTGAACGCTGGGAATTAGTTACAAACACTTACAAAATTGCTTGTGGTCCAGACTCTCTTTGTGAGCTGTGCTCAGCATCAGCACCAGACACAGACCTGTTGCCTCTGCCCAAAACTCAGCATTTAAGAACGCAGGGAAGGTACACAGACATTGCAGCCCCACTAGTCATTATTAAGAGGGATCAACTATCACTTTCCAGCACTCAGGTATCTCACTCTTTGGTACCGTTCAGCACTTGGCCACTGTAACTCAGACTGCTGTGTTGTGTGGCCTGGCAGCCCAATGAACACAGTGCTGCAGCTGCTGGAAGGGGCCACAGGCTTGGTGCTAAGCTGTGCACAAAGCTCAGGTGTTCTCAGGCTTTGCCTGGACCTGGCTTGGTCAGGCTGAGGTGCGCTTTGCTTTGCTCATTTGTTTGTTTTTTGCTTGTAACAGCAATTCTTAGGCTGTTTCCCTGCTCCTGGTATGGGGCAGCAGCTATTGTTTTATACATGCACATGTAAGTATATGAAGAACAAAGAACAAGTACCCAACAGCTGTAAAAGAGCCTGAATTCTTCTAAACGTGGGCCTAAGCAGTCCTGTAATGAAAAAGGTGGAGGATGATATTTAGTTAACACAGAGATGACCCCAGACGGACTGAAAGGTGAGGGAGAAGAAACCATCAACATCAGCATCGCATTTCTGGCAGAAGGCTCAAATGTGCACAGCTGAGGGATCCTCTCCTTCCTCCAGAGGGAAGCTATTGAGCAGTGAGAGAGTGGAAAAGTAACTCCTGAGAAAGGGGCAGATAACAGGAAGTTTACATACATTAAATGTATGGTGTATCATTGAATTGGGACTAGTAATAGTTCTTTAAACTACTAGACTTCAATTAGACTAACAAAAATCCTTACTTTTGCACAGAAACAGGGTTTGCTTTTGTCTGCAAGAGCATTCTGACTGCAAAATGATGGAGAGCGCAAGCAGCCTCCTCTGCAATTTGGATGCAACAAACCGGCAACAGTGGCAGTGTTCAAAACACTGTGGAAGAAATGGAAGAGATGCTTACTCACTTGAGCGACTATGAAAAGTCACATTAAACCTCTGAGCATGCTCTGCATCTATTCTCTTTGCAGAAAAGGGAATGGAGAAATGGAATTCTCAACTGGAAAAAGAGAATACTGACCTCGTTCCTTACAAAGATAGTAAGTGCTGTTCCTTCTTCCTAAATAGCCTGGCTTTAGCATGCTTCCCAGGTTAACTCAAATGTAATTTGAGATGGTAAAAGACAATTCTAATTACCTGTTTCTCTCCAGGAAGAAAAGAGGAGCATGCAGTAGCAGGGAAAATGAAACACTATTAAGCACCACTAAAAAAAGAGAGAAAAGCAGAAGTTATAGCTGATGCTTGTACAAAGCATCACCTGCTTAATTCTTCTTCCCCTCCTGGTTTTCAAAGATGTGCCTCACCATCTCTCAGCAATGCTGTGGCTCTCTGAGAGCCCATGCTGCTGCAATTTTTTTGGTGGTTGATTGTTCAGAACCCCTAACAACAGTGTGAGCAAGGGGAGATGAGAAGCAGCAAATCTCCCTGCAAAGACAACCTCTGAATTCTTAACAGGTATCTCAAAAACCTGGAAATGTTTCCTTTTCAGGCTCTGTATGAAGAGCAATTTTGATAGCTGATAGGCAGAACTTGGGGTGAGCAGTTAGCTGCAGTTCCGAGTGTTCCTCCAGTGCTGGAGGCTGCTCCAAAACCTATGTCGTGAAGCCTAGCACTTGGCCAAAAAAATATCATTAGCTACGATAAGAAGTGGCTTAAGCCCTTAATCAATATCCTTTCAAGCTGTCCTGGCAGATTACATCAAGACAGGTGGTGTAGCTGATGAGATGAAAGTCCAGCACTGAGGGAGTTCCATCACCAAAGCGTTGTGCAGCAGTCAAGGGGGAATCACCGCAGCCTGCTGAGCTGTGGGTAAGAGCACATCAGAGCAACCTTCAGCTGACCGCTGTTGTTTCTGCAGTAACAGGCATGGCTTCAGCACTCCGCCTTCTATTCTGCTTAACCCCAACACCAAACCGGTTGAAAACGGACTTGAAAACTTCATTTGCTTGGTGAACAACACTGGGGTTGGCAGTAAAGCAGCAGGAGGGAGCAGAGAGAGGGCAGGAGCAGGGGATATGGAAAGGACATCAATTGGCTTCTTTCCCAGGCAATACCCTAATGCAGCACAGCGTGTCCTCGCTGGGCCACCCGTTTCTTGCACTACTGCAATATGGGCTGGGATGAAAGCCACATTTGCAGACTGACACAACTCTGAACCTTTGGCATGCACTGGTACCTAACACAGGACAGTTACCTTTCTAAACCCACACACTTCCTTACAATGACCATTTAGAAACACCATGGGAAGGTTATGATTTTTCAGCCAAATCACAAAGAAAATACATGTTAGTAGACCTGTCAGAAACTGTAAGGGAAGGGCTGATAGAAGCTGGAAATCAGAAATATAGTTAGATATCCATTCCTGACCTAGGATTCTTTTAATAGCAACACAACAATGGAACGTCACCAGACACTGCTTTTTGGCATTGCACAAACCTTAGCAAGACCCAGAAGAACAACCCATTGCTTTGCTTTACTTTTAACGAGTGACCTTCACAACAGAAACTGGGTTCCACAACTTCTGCTAAATAGCAGGACTGAAATAGAATTAAGAGAGGAGAGGATAATAGCCTGTCTTGCTAGGACCAGCACCCCAGCGCTAGTTTAGTAAGACGTGAATGAAACGTCCGCTGCCATGTCTGCTGGAACACTAGATGAAGGAGTCAGCATCAACTGTGCCACCACTTCCCTCTCTGCTTTATACACTGCCAGACTTGGGTGGAAGCATGTTGAGTACAAACTTTTATTTCTCTATGCAAGCAAAAGTAAAGATTTTGGATAAAATTTCATTCTGGTAAGGGGTCTTTACCTCTTTGCATCTGCATCTTGCCTAAGTGGTAAGAAACTTGGAGCATTTAACTTGGAGCATTTAACTGAGTGAAAACTGAGTATCTAAGCTATGCACAAGCTGACAAAGGAAATACTGAACAGGAAATTCAGACTGATGAAAGCTCCAGATAAGCAGAAAGGGAGGATAAATTTGTCAGACTGTTCACTGAGCCCAGTCCTGTAGGCTCTGCTCTGGAAGATTCTTTCCGCAATGCACGCTGAGGCACGACCAGCTGCCCTGGCAGGTGCTCGGTGCCATTTGCCTTTCAGCTGTTGGTTGTCCTGACTAGTGTCACATTATTTATTGTTTGTGTGAGAGTGGTGGCAGACCACTAAACTGTCCTTAGGGCAATGGTCTGACACATACCGAAAGATGCCTGTGTGATCCAGGAGGTTCTGTCCTGCAGCAGTGCCCCTGCCGCGCGCATGGGCTGCGGTGCCTCCAGGGGAAAGAGACAGAAAATCGCTCCTGCAGCACTGGCAAAGCATTCTGAGCTCAAAGGGGCCACGAGAAAGTGTAACGAGGTTACTCAGGCAAAAGCTAAAGCACAGATATGCTCTGCTTCTGTAGGACTTGATCCAAAGGGTTGATGACCTTTGGCCAACTCTGACCATGGGACAGCGAGACCACACTAACAGTCCTAGGACTGTTCATCACAAGTCAGGGATCTCCCTTCCTTTGCAGCACAGCAATTGAAATCCTTCCCTCAAACCATGGCAGCAAATGCCTCATTAAACTACACGGAATAGTTTACTACCTGGTATACAATGTAAGAAAGAAATAAAACCATCTGGGAGCACTCCATTCAGCCTCGAAATTCCAGGCTCTGTGGAACACTATTTTGAAAAAGGTGTAAGGTAGTAGTACACTTTTGCTACAAAATGAATACATCAGGTGCAGAAATCTATCACTAGGATTCTCTACATTCATCGTTGCTGCAGTTTGTCAGCTTTGGTTTTGGATTGTTTGTTTTTTAATGTCTGAAATTCAGACTCTTTAAAAAGCAATTTGCTTTCAGATAAATTTCCAAAAACTTCATCAGCTTTTATGAATTATTCCTAATTAATAATGTCTCCTTTCAACCTGCTTCATAGCAAGAGGAGCTGACTTAAACAAGAGCCTGGACAGAAAGCTCCTGGAGACTTCTTCCCAAATCCTTCCTGCAGCAACAAACAGATATTAAAATCTTTCTGAAGACTAGCACTGTTTATGGATTCTGAACTCTGATGTGATAATGAAGAGGAAGATCTTTCCCCTTCTGATCAATACTGGGGTGGGTGTTCATCTAAGAAAGAAAATGATGTTCTTGTGATTGTTCTCGTTAGAGGAAGGGCTCAGCATGGTGGTCACGTATGGCTAGTCAAAAGGTCCTGCAGTTCTTCCACAACTGCTCATTCGCATACATGGCACAGAGCACCAGAGCTACAACGCAACTCCTAACGTTCGGGAGCAGAGCTAAGCAGCCTACGGTTGCTTTTGCTGCTGTTTTGGGGTTTATTAATTAAAATGCATGAACTGTATGTTCCATCAGAAGATCTGCAATATGGCTGGGTCAAGCAATATGGCTACAAAGAAAGCTCAGGCACACGAGTCCAGCTGACAGACTACAGCCTGTGCCAACTGTCATTCCAGAAAATGAAGCTGTGCTGTGACATCAAAGAAATACTATAAATGAGGGGGAAATCTTAGAGCCTTCCTTATGAGAAAGGTGATCGTGATACTGAGGACCACCAATTTCCCTTTCAGTTTGCAGATGATTAGACTCTAGTTGCACTTATTCTTGTCACTGTAGTTTGTTAGTTTCCCTGTTAAACAGGAAATTAATTTGAACTATGCCAACAGCACCTATAATGGTAATTTCAGTCAAAGGGAAGTGTTGAATCCTGAGCAGACAACGCTGAGATGAGGGGCATCAGCTATATTCCGTGCATAACCTGACATGCGCAGTCAGATAATCTTGCTTGAATGAGAAATGAACACTGAAAAACAATACTGGATTTACACAGTGATTGAATTTAAAAGCTCAATCAAGGCACTAGAAACATTCCTTTCTTTGATGACTCAAGTCCCTTGCAGTCATAGACAATCAAATTCTACATGGGCAATACACACAGAACTACAGAACAACTGCTCCACAAAGCACCACACAAAGAGGCCACTGAACACACCCCAAGAACCCAATAGCCAACTCCACTGTTGCTATTGAAAAAAGAAAAGCAAGCAACCAAAAACCCCCAACATAAAGTAATGTCCAAGTCAGTCAAACTGTGGTGTGTTGGAGGAAGGTAAGAGAAGAGATCATGGACATCAAGCCAAAAAGTGACTGCTGCCTCATCTTAGGCAGGGGTTACTTGGAGCTAACACTTAGAAGGCAGAAGCTCTTACTCTAGGAGTGACACTGGTCTAGCTACAAGTGGAAGCAGCTTGGCTTTCCAAGGTATTGCCCACAAACTGTTGGTGAGCCAGACTGGTATCTGACCAGGAAAAGCTGCTTGGACTAAATTCTTTACTACTTCTTCATTAATTAATGATTTATTAGACATGAAAGTGCATGGAAGAGTTAGACAATGTCAGAGACCAATTATTAGCTCAATGATTACAGCAATGTCTGGCACACGAAAGCCCCAGGTGCACTCTGAAACCATGGCAGGAGGACAGAGCCTCAGCACTGGCTACAGAAAAGGAAACTTGTTCACAGTAAGAGAGAGCATCAAGAGTGGAAGGCATAGAGCCCTGCTGTAAGTGGTAAGACAGAAGAGTCACCAGCATGGACACGGAACTGGTTTTCTTAGAAGACTGCCTGTCCTGGTCAGTGCTGCACCTTGGTACGTTTTGGCTTTCCTAATTACCTGGACCTTAGCAATTCAGAACAGACTATGTCCAGTGCCATCCAAGTTCTTCCTGTGTCCAGTATCAGCTGAAGTTTATACTAAGGGAGAACATTCCAGCACTGCTTACAGCCTACAGAAAGCACGGAAAGCTGAATTAAGAACAGTCATGGACAATGTGAAGAGTCAAAACTCTTTCAGAACAGCTAGGGAATCCCAGTAAATCGCACACATTCAAGGTCAGTGATGCTTGAATTGCCTGAAATCTGAAATTTGCACTATGGAAAACTACTGCTGGTTTCCTTTACTGCTTTGACTGCCAGCATTTCCTAGGCTGTCAGGATGAAGCTGCAGGAAGGCAGTGTCTGTGTCTGCAGTCACAGGGGAGTTTGGGTGCTAAGGGGAAAGGCAGGCTGCAGTAAAGGTCTCAGTCCCTTAAGCTGCCTCATCTTGGTGAGCTCTCTTACAATGGGAGGGGGGAAGCACCGTAAGAGAACAAAACAGTTGAGATGCAGTTTTAGGGTGCTTAACAAAGTCTGCAGCACTTAGAGCAGAAGGACGTCTCCAGGCTTAGAGAGGGCAGGACTGGTAGAAGAGGGAACGTTTTAAAGATAATTAACATAAGAATTTCAGTCTAAGAGCTAACGATTTGCCTTTAAGATACATAAGAAATGCGTATTAGCTAAAAGGTGACTGCTCCGCGTGTGTGGCTACGTGCATGTATACAGTGTCAGTGGAGCCTGCTGAACACAGCTTCACAGTGCTGCTAAAACTCTTGGCTAAGTCTTTTCTGTAAATGATTGAAGGACGAGAACCAAACTAACCACAGGAGTTTTGAATGCAAACAGAAACCGAGATCTAACTTGCCTGAAAGGTTCTTCCCTGATGTCACCCCTTGGCAAAAATAAACCAAAGCAACTTTACAGCGTGGTGCAAGGGAAAATGACATAGATTAGAGAGGGGGGTCTTACTGTGGCTTGTCTGCAAATCTCCAAAGCAATCTGGTGGATATAGGTAAGCTATTATAAAAGAGCAAATGAAACAAAGAGAAAAATAGTATTTCTTGCCCTGAGCCTGAAACAATGCCCTTGAATTGTGTGTTACAATCAATTCCTCAGCTCATGCTACAGATAACATCTTTTGCTGGTGTCTCATCAAACAAATGAGATCTGGCTGCTGAAATCTGTAAGTTAGCTGGAATTGATGAAAATATGAATGCACTTGCTTTGCTGAGCCCCCACTGCCTAAAGTAACAACTCCTTCTGAGACCGGAGCTAAGCTCTGACCCATGGACAACAGACCTATGTGGATATACAGTTAGGAAAGAGCAGCACTCTGCATTAAGCAAATGCTCTAATTAAAATCCAGAGTGGCAGAGTGTGGCTTCTGCTTATTAGGCACCAGTGTTCGATACTGGTATTTTGGGAACAGGGAATGATCCCAGCACAAACACAAGCTGGCACAGGGAAAACTCAATGGGCAGCTGCTGCTGGGCATCCTGAAATTCTCTCAGGTATCACAGAGCCTAAAACTCCTACCAAAGTAAACTTCTAAAAGTTTGGCAGTTTTTTAGGTGTAACTAAGCCTTGGCTGATGCTGAGCGTCAGTCTCTCACTACTTAGGTCACTGTGTCAGAATCATAACTCAGTTTTAATCAAAGGGCATTCAATAGATTGCAAACCAGGAGAGCAGAGATTCAGGCTTAATGCTGGGACTCAGACTGTGTGTCTGGTTTCTTTGTCAGTTAGTTTAAAGCTAAATTCCCCATCTAGACTTTTAGAAAACCAAAAGCTGTCCTGGTTGGGCAGATGAGAATAGCAGAGAAGTCACAGCAAGTGACTGACACTTAGAAAAACTAGGTCAAAACTTAGGAACCTAAATCTTGCAATTTAATTTGCACATCTGATTTGATGTACTTTCCTGTGTATACCCCAGGGCTTTCATTTACATGGAAGGCAGCAGAGTTCCCACTGATAAACCACAGATACATCACTGCTACTCAAACAAGTTGTAATGCTTCAATGGTGCAGCAAGATGGGCTTTCGGACTCAGCTGTGCTCTTCTTCAGACGTGCCTATTGTGCCTCTGCCACGTAAGGCCATGAGAACATGAAAATCTACCTGCAGAATAGGATGAGCCATATTTTTATTAGCAAAGGATAACCTGAAAAGAAAAGATTTGCAAGGGATTGTTAGCTTTGCTGAAGCCAAACTAAACAAGCCATAGAAGCCCATGCTTCAAATGATGGACTGAAAAAGTAGAGAGGACTACCAGTCTACAGCCTGTGCTTTCATAGGCATGAAACACTTGAACACTGATAATGGGATTTCTTAAAAAGGCAATCTGCATTGCACCTTGCCTCCAGGTACAGCAAGGCATTTCTATGCATAAAGTAAATTAACTTCTAGTGCATCAAAGATCCACAGAAAGAGCAGTCTGAATTTTGCTTTGCCTTGCTGTTCAGATTATCTCTCAGGGACTGTTTCCTTCATGGATCAAAGGGAGCACTGACATGGGAAAATGTGTCAGGATATGCTTACACCATGGACAGCCCTGTGCAGCCTCTGCTCTTGTGAGTGACTAAGAGGCTCAGCTCACACCTAAAGCACAGTGTGCAGCCACAGTATCCACACCAGCAGCTGCTCAACCTCTCAGTGCTCTGCCAGGGTACTTGAAAAGAAGGGCAACACTTTGGCTTCTTGCAAGACAAGCTGAGGACTGAGCCAAGAACAGCAACCAGGGGTTGGATTCAGACTTCGGGTAACTGAAGTTACTGCACTGGAGAGGCTGGCCAGCAAGCCACTAGCACTTCTCAGGGCAAAGACTCCCTTCACCATCATCATGCAGCCACTGCTTGAATTTCTTCCTGCTCCTGCACTCCATATGTACAGCACGGAGCAGAGCCACTAATTGTGTCTGTTCCAACCGCTGTTGATTACAGGCGTGCCACAATCTCTTCCCTGCAAAACCCCATCTGACAGAGGCTTTAATGCAGCACAAGGCAATTCCTTTTGACGGAACGTACTGGCACTGCCCCAGACCTAGTCAAGCATGGAGCAAACAAGCAGCCTGTAATTTGCTGATGCAGTAATGAAGTAAGAAAGATCCTTACAGATTAGCAGGCAATCAGGGAGAGTTTCACTGTATGCTAACTGCTTCTCTGCTGGCAAATGTGGGATTTGCTTTGCAGTGCTAATAAGGAAAAAACAACAACATGGTGCTCATGCCTCCTTCGTTAGAGCAAGCCTTTCAGTCGAACTGAAGAAACATGCTGCACACAACGCTAAAACACAGGATGACATTTTAAAAAGCCAAAGCAAATTCAGCACCGCATCTGCTAACAAGCACATAGCAGAACTCAGTACCTAAATGCAGATTAACAGCACATACAGCCTCTGGAAAATAGGAACACAATGTGGGAGAGAGTGAAAAGCAACGTGAATGATTTGTGGTGTCTGTGCTTTTATTTATGAGGCTGGACTGGCTGTGGGACAGGCTTGCTTTCCTGTCAGTAAGCATGCAAAATTCACCACCCTTCCTGCATTTTAACATCCTAAGTTTCTTCACTTTATCTCCCTGGATACATATTTTTTTCAGGGATAGTCTTCCAGAAATGTTTAGCTATCTGAATTTGAAGAAGACAATTCAAATGCTAAATGAGAAGTTTTCCTGTTGCTGGTACCCAGTGAAAAAAGTAGGAGAAACTCTGACATTGTGCTTTAAACTTTTACTAATCAGGCTTGTGGTGCCAATGCCAGTCAGACTTTTCTTTCCACTGCTTTCCCTGAAAATGAACTAATGACAATATTCAGAGAAGCCAAACCTGCAGTGTTGTTCCATCTGACCTCAAGAAGCCAAACGTTTTATCTGTGAGATCTGTCTGAGCTCAACAAACAGATTTTGAAGCCCAGAACGATGGAAGGACTCAAACCGAGAGTGGCATTTCTGACCTGCCCTGCAGAAGCATGTCAAGAAATGGCACTCCGTCTGTAGTTACCTTTTGCAAACTGCAGGGAAAGGACTCGGAGATCAGCAGAGTTAGTGGAGAATCAGAAAACTGCATTGCAAAACATTCTTCGTCTTTCCAAATCACACATTTCTGTAAGCCAAGTTTTAAGAAGCATTTTACATCAGCAAGATGAGGTGAAAATGAAGGTAGATGCCAATTAATCTAAAACCTGTGCTCAGCTCTCTAAGTACAAGAGAAGGGCAATTTACCCAACAGACACTAAACGTGGTTCCACAACAAAAAGAGGAAACTTCTACCTCTTCCATTTCAAAGTCCTCCAAAGTTTGAAAAGCCATTTTTAAAAACATTTATTCAATCTCGATGCATTCCTCTGGGAGCACAGGATGCAAAAGTACCAAATTTATTCCCTGCAATTTCCACATCACAGGACTTTATCTTACACAGGAGATGCACTGCGGGTCCTGCCTTCCCAAACCACGAAACCTCCAAAGCTCGCAGGTGCAGCCAGGAGACGCTGGGCAATTTGGATACGCTGCAGGCCAGCTGAATTGAGTGTGAAAGCAGAGATTAGTGCCCAGCACACACAGAGCTGCTCCCAGCACCTGCAGTGGCACTGCTAACAGCACTGGTTCTGCTGAGCATGTCAGAACTGCTATCAAGGGCTGCCATGTGTTGGGCAGCTCCACCAGATAAGCCTTCAGAGGGAAATCAATCTGGCACACCCATGGACAAGGGGAGCATATGGTAATTGCTGCTTGTAAAACATGATTACATGACAGGACCTGAACACAAAAAGCAGTTGTTAGCACTAGGTGATTTTTATTTGTGTGGCCACCAACCTTTCTTCTTCTATGAAAGGGTCCATGCCTGGTGCTTACTTTCAGATATGCAAAAACGTACACAAAGAAAAGACCAATCCTTCTTCTATGTCTCTGGCTAAATGGTTGATCAGTATTGTCTAGAAAGGGGAAATGGTCTAAGAGATAAGATTAATTTGAAAATTATATCATTGTCTTAAAATAAAAATTTGAAAGTACTTAACAGCATGAAGAATTCTCTCAGAAGTATCTGGGGGGTTTCCAGTAATGGCCAACCCTGATCTCACTCCCTCTCCCCTTTGACCAATCACCTCAAGTCAGGATACTAGATTTCCAAATATGAAAGAGGTGGACTAATAAACATACTGGCCTGGATGCCAGGGAAGACAGTACTTGTCATTTCATGGGTGAAGCATCTGCAGAACTCAGCTCATGACTGATGCTGAGGAGGCTCATAGGAATAGGCGGCTGCCAAACCTGGATGTTCATCTTGTGACCCCTCCAGAGTGCAAAACTCTATGCAACTGTGAAGATAAATTTCCCAGTTCAACAAAACTTAGGAAGCCAGTGGATAAAGAAGGGACCTTTCAGTACCTTCTTCTCCTTGGTGCGTACACAAGCACACTGTGTTTCTGTGTACTTCTCAAAGACTTTTCTTGTGCTTCAGATGAAGACTTCATTGTTAATTCTCCTTCTAACTTCTGACCCTCTCCCTTAGTGCAGCTCCTGTGCAGTTCAGACACTAATCACATGTGCACCCCACATTCCCTGCCAGCCCTCTCTCCCACAGCAGATACTAGACTTATAGAACCCCATTATCCCCAGCGGTGCTGCATCTGGATCTTCACATCTTGAGCCTGCTCTATACTCATGCTTTCTAGGCAGGTGAAAAAATTGATTCTTTCATAATGAATGCAAAATTCAGTGCTGACAGTTTCATCAAAACCATAGCTCCAGCACTTTCTAATGCTTCAGTGAAGGATTTTGTAATTTTCTTATTTCCTTTTCCCACGCAGTTTCCTAGCTTGCACACCTCTAAAAAGTTACCACTTCAAGCCCTTTCTATAAGCTCATTGACCTGATGGCATAACTGACAGTGGGAGTAGGTTCCTGTCCCTGCCAGGAACCAGAGGCTGAAATGCCACACACATCACTTCTACTCCCTTATAGTTAGGAATGACGAGACTCAGCATCCTCTTAGGAAGTCACAGATTTTACTTCTTCCCTAGGTTTCGTCCCTGTCTCTTCAAGCCAAGTGCTTCAGATCAAAAGACCATTTAAACACCCTGTAACACACAGGAACAGTTGCTTCAGGATCAGTTGTCTTTACTCAAAACTGCCGAAGATGCTGCACAGCTAAGAGAGACAAAGATGCATTCCATCTCCCTCTTATGCTTTCCCACATCCTGTTCCACAACAAACACTGCTATGGGAGCCACCTTTTTCTGGTAAATCCCCTTAAGTTGCTGAATTCAGGGAAACAAAGCAGATGGTTCAAGAATAATGCTAGATTCTTGAGGACAATGTACTTTTGTGTGAATATGGTTAATATCTAGCATGGGGCTTATATATATTGTCATTAACTTGAGCCAGGCAGATAGGAAATAAAATCTTCCGTGCTGAAGCAGGAAAACTGCAAGTGTCTTCGCTTTCCCTGACGTTAAAAATGTAAGGGAAACGGGAGAAAGAAAGTATGTGGGGTAAAGGTTAACCCCAGTCTTATGCAATTCAAGATAATTTTAGGTTCTGAATCGCAGAAGGGTCTGATTAGGCATTATTGTTTCCTACAGTCGGGAGAACAAAAGAGCTGTGATGGCTGTAAATAAACATTTCGCTTTGCACCTGGGTCAAAAGCTGGAAACCAACTGCCAGGCTTTGCTTTCCCCTCTGAACTGCAAACTGCTCAGCATGGGTTCAAAGCTGCTAAGGACCAGTGGCAGAAGGGCAGCGATGCCCGTTTCCTGTGCCTGTTGCCACACAAGTGTGCTATGAGAAAGCAGACAACAATCAAGGCAGTTGCAGAGAAGAATGAAGGAGGTTTACTAACCTAGGGAAAGGATGGCCTCTAAAGCGTGTCAGGACATTCCCACGCCTACAGACTGTGGGAAGTCTCTCCAAGATTAACTTCCTAGCAGTGCACTAAGTAAGCCGCGTTTGGTTCCTTCAGACAGAGTGAGGCTGAAGCTGATGTGATCAACAGGCACAATCTCAGGGTGCTTAGATACTTGACCTGACTCAGCCTGGCTCCAGGTGATTATTGATGCTAAAAAGAAGCGGTTTTATTCAAGTGCAGCACACGTTCCCCAATTCCAGTGGAAGTGTCAATACTTCCCTCAAAGCGCTGAGGAGCTACAGCTCTCCCACCGCCTACTGCTTTCCAGCACACAGCAAGGTCATGTCCCATTCTCAGTTCCCCCCACCAAGTCTTTAAGTAAAGAATGAGATAAATTGAAAAAAAAAAAAAAACAAACCCTTGGACATCAACTTTGGTGGCAAAACTGAAGCATAACAGACTCTGTCTGAAGTAAACAAAGTAGGGATTTTTCCATCGTGTCATAAGCTCTAGAAGGAAAACCAAAAACCATTCAAATCTACATGGGTATCAAAGACTAACTCAGTAAGACAACAACAGAGAAGATTCTAAACTTCTCAGCTGCTAAACAATACTTCGTGCTAACGGCAGTGGAGTGCTCCTGATCGCAGGGGAGGGGCAGTAAGCCCTTGCACTATATCTGCATTTGGAAAACAACCCCAAACCTCCTCACGTGGCTGTTACCCTATTCATGCTTTCCCCTTCCTTTCTCTTTTTGAAGAGTAATCTTGGCCACAACACAGATCTAAGGTTACCCAGGAACAGCTTTTACTGTCCATCCAAAGGTAAGCTGTTAGGAAAGTTAAATTATATTGAACTATAGCAGTAGAACTAAATATTCTCACCAACTACACTTTTGAATACTAAGAGACGAAAAATAGCAAAGCAGTATTAGGTATTAGGAGAAGAGCACGAAATTCCAAACCACAAATCTCTGGAAGGGAGAGGACAAGGATAGGGTCCAGTATTGCACAGCCTGAGAGACTGGGGTGCAAAGCGATTTGGGAGCTGAAAAGCACTTGGTTCATTACGATGGGAGTGAAAAATGTCTTTTGTTTTGCTTCGAAGTTGCCCAGGCTGTTAACAGCCACACAGTCACAGAACGCTATTGTCTCCCTTTCCCTTTGTTGCAGTTTTCTGAAAGAAATGTGCTGTAAGCAAACCTTTAATCAACTTGTTAATACAAATTAGACAGGTGGGGGAGCCAAGGATTTATTAGGAACTCCAACTGTTAAATTTCCTTTGAAGTGCTGGGATTCAGCGACCTGCACTATAAACCCAGAGGTGAAGGGATAAATCTGCTAAATTGAAAACACAGACACGCTAAGCTCCTGGCTATTTAAGTGATTACTTGAGGGATTTAGGGCGGAAATAGATGAGTTTAGATGACACAAGGAGAATGGGGAACCCAACCGAGCTCCAGTCATGGAGGCCTCATCTGCCACAGCTAAACACCTTGACTGCAACTGCTAGGGTGCTGCAGAGCAGTCTGGAACCAGCCTTCTTCTTACAACTCAACTGTTTCTTCCCAGTATCAACTCCATCTGTTTACAGTTGCTGTCACCACTTTGACTCCACTTGTATTTTGATTCCTCCTTGAGCTTCAGAATCAGATGCTTTGTTGATTGTAAATAGCAAACATGAAAGAATAATTATTAATGTAATTATCAAACTTATCATGAATGTAAAACCCAACAACTCTTCAATAAAACCTACTTTACTAGATTAAAGCTTCCCAAGAGACCCAGTGACATTTACACGTTTTGATCTGGAAAGGAATGCAAAATCATGCACATGACAGCAGTCACACCACCTAGGAGTGACTCCTGGCCGGGAAAGGAAAAGCACTGAAAGAGAGAGAAATTCCAGAACAATGGTGAGGGTGGCAGACAAAGCCCCATGCATCAAAGCAGCTCCTGAAATCTAGCACCAAGCACAGCAAGGGTGCCTGCTTGTACATAACTGACTGTGCTCAGCAGGTGATTGCTCCACATTTTGGCTCAGGAGGCCCATGAGTAGATGCAAGTCTTCTGTTACTACCAAAAACAAGCCTCCAAGGGGTTCTGAGAATGTGGGAAAAAATCAGGAAAGAGTTTGAGGGTGAAAAACAAAATCCATGCGCAGAAGGCAGAGGGAAGGGACTAAGAGGAGGACTGATCTTGAAAAAGAAGTGGAAAAAAATACTACTATTGGTAAGAGGTGATGTAAGAAGAGGCACAAAGGTACTGGAGAGAAGCAGAAGAAATAGGACAAAACTGAAATAGGGGGAGTGCAGTGTTGGAGAAGGAGATATGGGGGGCAAACTGAAGAGGGCAGCACACAAGCTAATTATCTACGTTCATTTTTCCTACAACTTTAGCTGCCCAAACCACTGATCTCACTTGCTTCAGGTCATACTCCAGAAGACTTGTCATTAACTCTCGAGTGACTAAACTTGCTTATTTTTTGAAAGGTTCCTGCTTTGCCAGCATCCCTGACAGTAACACAGACAGTGCCTGATGAAAGTGCATTGCCAGGTCTTTACTGCTGGCAGCACTGCCGTTTTAAAACTTGCACCTAGAGTCTGAGGAACTCTTTATAAGTGATTAACACCATATTTCACCTTAAACGTTGCATTAAATCAAACTGCATGAATATGCAATGCAATATAATTTGCCACCACTTCTGAAATGCCTTAATAGGTAATCTCTGTGAAAGAGTTCTTTCCATCATTACTTATTAAATAATATCCACTCATTGTTGCCAGAAATAAGGTGGAAGTGTTAGCTATAAAGAGTGTATCTTCCTTTGAAGGATATTCCTGGTGCAGAAGGGCACAGGGAGGAGCTGCTATGCAGCTGATTAAAGCCCACCACATGTGCACACACCAAAAGCTGCACTCATCTACTACCATGATTGCAGTACTTGGGAACATCAACACTTCCTCCCAGCACATGTGCTGATGAGGAGTCCAGTTGTACCCCGTCTGATGCCAGGCCCCCATGTATATGAACTATTCGGGTGCCCCTACACCCTTTGCACCTCATGACAGTCTGCACTTAAATCCTTTTTATTTGAAGACTGAGAAAAGTAATAGTTCAGGAACATAACTCCACAGAGTAAAGAAGTAAAAGCGAAGGCTCTTATTATTATCATTAAGCTATCACGACTGCCAACAATATTTTTTTTCCATTTTTATGAAGCCTGTGAAGGTTAAAAAGAAGAGGTCTAGACTATTTTGCCAGTAATGGAGGGCTTTAAAGCAACGATTGATTGAAATAGATCATTCAGATAAACACATACACACTGAACACAGACTGGAAAGACTGAGAGAGATGAAGTAAACCAAAAAGTAGCAGAGCAATGAAACTGCTCCTTCTACCGAGCTCTGAGGAATTACGGAGTCAGACTTTCTGTAGGGAATGTGCTGTTATTTACCACCCCTTCCTCTGTGCCTCTATGCACCACCACTCCACTTAATCACTTCAGGCACTGCCTTGTTTGGCCTCTCTGGCTCTACTTTCAGCTGAGAAGGAAAAGAATCTGCAAAATCCACTCTGAGCAAAAAAAGGTGAACTACTTTCTTTTAGTATCATGACTGTAGCTCACTGAGTGCTTCCTGGCAGTAAATATCTGATACAAGGATCACTGTAGCACGAATGGGGAGAGGAGATTTTGGAGAAGAGGAAAAGGTGGACGGTGCCTGAATGGAGAATCACGGTGTGATGGCAAAGGAATTTCATCTGAAAATGACTCAGGATTCTGTTATCACAAGGTTTAAGCAGCACAAACTTTGAGGTGTAAGATAAAGTACAGATGTTTTGCTCCAACATGAATCTCCATCTGGGCTGTTCACTGACATTAAACAGACATTTCTATTTTACAAGAGACTATGACTGCCTGATAAGAGAGACATGACCTTTCCTTTTCCTCTCTCTTTTCCTCAACAAAAATGGTCTACTATAAAATGTCGTGGAAGTGTAAGAACTTAATCTCAAATCTGTCACAGACCCAATAGATTCATTGCCAGCCCAGTTGCTTCCCCCCCCATTCTTCACATGTGGTAAATAGCAAATCAGCCTCTGCTCTCCCAGTTAAACCCATTCCTGAGCTTACCTTCCACAGCAGAACATGATGTAAAGGACAATACTTTAGATGAGCTGTAGATTGCTTTTTAATTATTTAGATTATCAAAATGAGTTCATCTGTCCATGGCAATCCTTGTGTGCATGCAGTGAACTATTTTCCTTAAACAAGTATGTGAGATCTTGTTTTGGATGAGATTATTAAATCTCTAAGACCTTTTACTTCAGAACACAGCAAAAAGTAGCAAATCCTTCTGGACATCCTCCAGAATGTAGCAGTCCAGTACACAGCCCAGTACCAAACAGCTCAGAGATCACACAGCAGCCAGTTTTCCACAGGCAGGTATTTGCTGCTGACCTGGAGCAGAGGGGTGCAGGTTGCTTAGGCACCTGAGCATCGTTTTCAGACTGGAAGAGTGAGAGCACCACAACCAGTGTGTCCAAGCCCGTTCTGCAGTCTTGCATCTCAGAGGTTGCTTCTTCCATACCCTACTTTGCAGTGAAATCCACTGCCTTCATTTTAAGTCTTGAAAGTAGATGGGACTGGAAGATATTAAACTTAATTGTCCACTTCCTATCTCTCCATGACAACCTGTATTTTGCTGAGTTCTTATCTATAGAGCAAAGTTTAATGAGTTATACTTGAATTCTACATGTGAATGCTCTGGCAAGATCCATCTACTACTTCTCATTATTTTGAAATACCTTCTTCAGGATAGAGGCAATTTAAATTCATTTTAGGGAGAAAGTGGACATATAAAGGATGCATAAAGAACAGATAATTCATTTGATCTTACCAGCCAGCTTTTCTTTTTGCAAATGGTACTATTAAGAAAAGCAGAATTCTTGACTTCCATTTCCCAGTAAGCCTTGATTAAAACAGAGCTATAATACCTGCCTTTTAATTGACTGTGGCGTTATTACAGACATTACCCATTCCAAAGAGATCAGTGGAGTATCTAAAATGTTAAGAACATAAGTTACAGGGACAATTCACCCTTACAATGAGCTCCACGTCCTCTCCTCCTGCCCAGGTGGCCCTGGTTGCCACTGACTTTGACAGAAGATCGAGAGGCTGCCTCTCAAACAAATGCAGTCCAGCACCAATTTGTGAGGTAGCATCAAGTTCAAGGACACACTGCCTCAGCTCCTGTCATTACAGCGCCTCTTTAACACCATTTTCCTCAGGAACCTGCAAAACCTTCTGCCTAATTACTAAATGCAAGTATTCCAACGAAAGTCAGGACAAGATACAAGGAATGTTAAGTACTCCTTAATGGAATTTAATACTATTCTGTCAGGATTTCTTTTCAGGAAAAGTCTTCAAAGCCCAGGCTTGGGCTCAAACCTCTTAAGAACTGCTCTGACTTTTAGTGGGAGCAAACCAAAAAGATCATGAAAAAGCTTTCAAGGGAAGAGTTCTGCACCCCAGCCAGCAAGGCCCAGACACTGCTGGCTGGGTGTGCTGCAGCAGGTTTCCAGTGAGCAGCTCCCTTCCAGCAGGCTGCCAGTTGTTTGCCAGCACTCACCCTGCACGTGTCCCTGAAGCTTCCCTGCTGCAACACTGCGAAAGCTGCAGCTCAGGGAACTTCTCAGGCATGCAGCACCACGATGGAATTGCACAGGAAGTGGGAAGAGACATCGGCCGGTATTACAAGACAGCAAAACATTATCATGCAGTGGAAAGCATCCAACTTTTAAAACAGCCCAGCCTTATTTATGTGCTAGCCTGCAAATTCAATTACAGGACTGAAAATTAGCTACAGGTTTTCTACTTAAAAGTGCTTGTACTCATTTTGGTACAGACTCCTTTCTGTCTCTACGCCTAAATTATTCTATTAAACACAGGAACACAGCCACAATCTTCTGCAGCTGCAAATCCTGCTCAGGGCTCTCCTAATGTGCACTGGTCAGATTAATATGTATCCCATCTCCGCTGAAACATCAGCATTTCATTTACCATTAACTTGATAAAGAAATGTCAAAGGAGGAGAGGGAGATATCCATGGATACATGCCTGAGAGGCTCAGGCAGGCAGACTGCAGCTGGAACTGGGCCACCAAGAGGGAAGGGAATCTGTGTTGTCTGCAAAGTGCCTAAAGAAAAACCTGTAGGCATTATCTCTGAGTACTGTTTTATTCACATATTTCCATTTAAAGGTTCAAAATCAATGTCTGCAGGAGGAATCATTGATCTATTTCTTCCCTCTCCTTCCCAGCATGCTTTGAAAATCTTTAGGATTATAGAACTGTTATAATTTTACTTAAACAGCAAAATAATATTAGCTAAAGAGGGATTTTTACAACTGTATTTCTTTAAAGCTCCAATGTGGAAAACAAAACAAAGGCCACTGTCAAGCTGGATGAAATTGATATTTTCTGTAACTTCCAAGTGCCAATTTCCAGCTATGAATGGCCATGTTTTGGGACATCCACAGTGTCACAGTTTAATGAGCTCCGATTACAAGATCTTCAACTCTGCAGTCAGTTTTCTCAACTGGATGGACGCACTCTGACTGGTCTGACTGCCTTATGGCATCCTGGAATAGGCTCTGCTGCAAAGACTTAGGAAACAAACAAATAAGAAAGGCCAAGCATGCTAACAAAGCTGCACTGTATGGATTACAGACTGAGCTTCTAATGGGATTATGCTTTGGAAAGGTTCTTAGAGAAATGAAGTTCCTGGTGCAGCAAGTTTGGGGAAAAACCTAATGAATTAACAGATGTTCACCTTACTGAACAGCAGACTGGGAATTTCTTACTAAATTCAAAAGGAAAAGTTTGCATATGTTGGCAAAATTAGATTTTGATCTTTACAAGCACTGTGTTAATGTGGATAATCAATTAATAATTGATGAAAGGCTTCCTCCAAATCTACCACGTTGGTCCAACTTATTATTTATTTATTTTCCACCTCAAAACATCAATCTTGGGCACTTTAATGTACAATGCCTATCTCTGGTGGGAAAAGTTCCATTGTCACAGCTAAGCAACAGCAAACTCTGGGGCACAAGGGTCCCTTTTCAGGAAGATTTTGTCACCTTGCCCTGTTTGTGCTAAGTACCAGGTGCAGGAGGAATCTCATCTTCCTCTCAACATTTGTTCTGCATCAGTAACTGCTGCAAAGGCCATCCCCATTCCCAAGGCTTTCAGAAACCTCACAGCAGCGTCCCACAGAACTGTGCTGTATGGCATCCTAGCGTACAGGATGAAGGCCAGCCACAGATCTGCTCCTGCAGAGCCACTTTGCATGTAACCCTCAAGCAACTGGAAATGCAGGGCTGCAACAAGACCACTACCAACAGGCAAAGCATTTTATCATTTCACTGCTAGTCCCTACACTGGAGCGGGGACTGTGGGCCAGTCCTGCACGCAGTGCCATATTAAACTAACAGCAACTAACATGGAGCTTAAGGAGCTGACTGAGGATGGCAGGAGGCACTGATCCTGACTGCTGACACAGAGCAATGCCTCAGACAGGAGGCACTGCTGTGATTTCAGTGGGTTAACCACTCACGTCAGCTCACTGAGCATTCAGCCATGCAGCACAGCAAGGCATGGAGAGAAAACATCTTGCTATAAGTTATTATGTCTTTGTTGCAGTAAAAAATGACAGCCCTTATGTGACTTTTGCCCTGGCCTAGGAAGTGAAGTGAGGATGCTGTCTACTGCTGACCGAGTCAGAGAAGAACCCACATAACGACATCAGGACTCTGGTTAGCATCAGCAACAGGGCAGTGAAATGGTGGTGAAGGAGAGCAATGACAATCCAGGCTATCAAAAAGGCACACTAACAGTTTTGGATTTCTGGACTAATGTGGCCCACCAGGAGTTAATCCACAACCTTTAGGTTTAACAAACTCATTGTCAGTTCTTTCTGTAAACTCTGTACCTGTGAAGTTTCATACACCAGAGAAAGCACAAACAAGAGTAAAGACAGGAGTTGGAAAAGGCTGTACAAAGTAGCCCAAAAGTTGGCCCTTTCTTGCAGAAAAAATCAACCCACAAAGCAGCCCAGAACACAGTCTAAATGCTGGTTTGTAACTGAACCAGATTACAGAGGGTGCTTATAGAAAAATGAAGATAGGAAGTCCCTTTAAGGACAGATAAGACTACTGCAGACTATGCTGAAGGAAGAACTCAGATTTCTAATCAACTTAGGCAAACTACGAAGCAAACTGCACATCTAAACCTGTGAAGAGTCATAAGAAAACCTCCTTAGATATATACTCCCACTGCCTGCTCCTTTTGGCAGCTATATGGAATGTTCCCCATTTGCTCACGAGAGTTCAAGCCCTGACCCCTAGCATGGAGCAGAGTGCAGAGGGAAGGGCACTGGAGTCAGTGTGATGCTCGAGGTCTCTGCTCATCAGCCTCCGCAACGCAGAAGAAGATGAAATCGCCTGAGGAGCAGCACCTGCACCACTTCAGCACACTTAACTCACTATTAGAGGCTTTAATCAAATTGGCAGAGAATTGAACTGGGACAGCTAGGGAGAGGACTCTCCTCTGCAGCCTGCCCAAGCCCTCTCCTGAAGAAGGCCACTCTGCAACTCCATTGCATGCCTGCCCCATAGCCTCTGCTAATGCAGCTCACAGGCCAGGGGATTAAAGGAGGCAGTTTCTGCTTTCTTCACCCAGTCAGTTTGAAGAGAGATGCTTCAGGAGTGCCTGAAGCCCACCACAGCCATCCCCCCCACAGGGATGTCACCCTCTGCAATGCAGGCGAACAACTGTGTTGTCACAGTTTAGAGCAGAGCTCCTCACAAACCCCATGGAGTTCAGTACTCCTGTTGGGTGCAGGGTTTCTGAACAGCTTTCTTCTAGCACTACTGAAAGTGTTTCTTGGCAAAAAAACAGAAGGTGAAATAAATGTCACATCCACACTTGCAAATACATGGAATATACAAATACAATTAATCTGTGCTACACGGGAACTCCACAGCTCTCGGATGGAAACGCAACCTGTCCCTGCAGGAATCTTAATGCAACATAAATAGCATTTTAGGATAAGTTACATCATCACTGTCACCTCAATAGCTCTCTCCAAAGTTGTGAAAGAGTGTTTTGGATTTATAGCACCATATGTATTAGCAAGCTATAACATAAAGTGAATTTATGCCACCATAAAAGCAGCCAAAGGATTCCACGCAAAAATCAACGCCACCTTGCCAGCACTTCAGTAGCAGAGCTCATTTCCCAGGGGAGTCAGAAAATAAGAATTCATTTCTAGACCAGTTCTCTTACACTGAAATCCTGAATTTTTCCAATGGTAATCTAAGCCTCACAGAACTCCACCTTTACTATAGATTAGCTGGGTTTTAACAGCAGTAATTTAACTCAGAGCTGTAAAGCCACATGCAAAATACTTCACAAAACTGTTCCTCACATATCAATCCATTAAAAAGTATTCCAGATAAGGGCAGAATTTAACAAGCCTTTCATGTCTAAAATAATAATTTCAAACCTGGTAAAAAAAAAAAAGAAAAGGCTATCTTGTTCAGATACAGAATATTCTGAAAGCTAGACAAAAAGAAAAGGAAATCATGTACTTTGGGAGGCTGATAAGAGAGCGTGGAGCAAGGCGGTACTTTCCACCTGGCCCCCAGAAAATTGGTTCAGCAAATTCAAATGCATATTAGCTCCTATTGGAAACTACTCAGATACTCCTCAAGATTGAGCACAAACACCTAAGGAAAGCCCTGCTCAACTGCCTGCACTCGGACAAGGTTGGAACAGCTGCAATACAAATGGAAATGTGGCAGCTCGCAAATTTGTTTAACACCTTTGCTAATTCTGTCTGTTTGCTGCTGAAAGTCCTTAACGAAATTGAATATTAATGCTATGTTCTGAAAGACATCCCAACAAACCTAATCCTCAGGTGTGCACCAACTAATTAAAAAGTTGCACAGATGAGAATTGGGTTACCCTGCCCTTTGTCAGCAGACTTGCACATCCAGCACAGATTTCCTGTGCTTAGACTGAAAGCAAGTTAATTACGAAGCAGAATGTAACCACAATGCAAATGTGATGTACTGGGAGAAAGGATGCAACTGGAGCTATGTAAAAGTGTGTATCTACAGGCTACATAACTACAATCTGCAGCTGTGGAAGTATCTGGGGTTTGAAATATCATACAACCAGCAGTGAAACACTGAAGACCTTCAGTAAAACTAAGAAAATAAAAGCTCAATTTTGACAGAATTGGTCACATTTGCCACTTTCAGGCAACAACTTCTGTTCTCTTTCCTCATTAGAAAATGATTTGGACACCTAAGAATAAAAGGAAGGAAGATGATGAGTACCAAAGGGTTGAGTCCAGACAATACACTCAAGCCAGCCTTTATCCTCTCTCTGGAGACCCTCTGAGATTATAGGAAGGAGTAGCTTTAATTTTTTTTTCCTGAGAAATGGATGACCAATGTCAGCAAATGATTTAGACAAAGCCTGGCTGTCAGACTCTAGTCAGAAGAACACTTCTCTGATGTTTTATGACTCCCATAGAACAGCTCTATCTATTTTATGCATTTGAATGCCCCAAACCAGCACTGACACAAGGGGGCCTTCCCTTCTGCTCACAAGAATTTGGACGGAACAAAACTGCTGTATAAAAACAAACCAAGCAACATTTTCTGCTTTACCATACTGGGTCCTTTCCTGAACCTGAAGAAGAGCTGAGTTATGGCTACTCACACCATGGCTGATAGGAACCAGTACTTTGCCACCCTGAGACGCCAGAGAGACACGCAGAGACACGACAGCACTTGCTGTTTGCCCAGATTATCATTTGCTGTACACTTGGGAGTGGAGATCAGAAATGCCATGTGCATGCACATGCTGCTTTTCTTGGAAAGCTAGGGCTGCTGCTCATATCCCTGGAAAGGAGCCTTCAGAAGCTTACAAAGGATCTACCTGAAAAGCAGAGTTTGGGGCAGAGAGGGGATGCAAGGCAAACTGGCTATTAATAACAATAACAAAGCCCTACCAAAAAAGCAATTTCTTTTTTCCCATTTTTCAGGGTGAAAGGTTACCTCCCCAGCAACCCTAAACGACACACTGGTTTGAATCTGCAGTGAAACACGAATCAAGGGGTTACTAAGGAGTCCACGCACTGAGCAGCCTCTGAGTGAGGCAGTCTGACCTTGGCATCGGGCAGTTGAAGCGCAGGTTCAGTCATGTGAGGCTGAATCGCTCCTGCAGCAGTGGCTGTGCACTGCCTGAGGAGCTATTCCCTTGGGAGAGCTGCTCACAAATGAACCACTGCTCCAGCCAGACCTTGGCACAAGGACATAATTAAAGGTCCTACTAACTGGAAGACAACTCAAAGTCTTCTTCCACAATTAAGTATGTCCTGCCCCCGTTTTTAAGCCAAAGTGTCCAACTTGCCTACGTTACAGGCAGGATTTTCTCTTGTAAGCTTACAAGTGTAGGCTTGCAATGTTTCTCTCACCGTGCAGCTCAGGGCTTCTCAGATGGCACACACTGCCACATCTAAGTGGAATGCAAAGTCCTCCTCCTCCTAGACATCCCTTCCTCTGCCAGTGCTTCTGCCAGTCCCATCGGGCTTCATACTGCTAACATCACCCTAATGCCTGAGAGCAGGAGAGCACCCGTAGGCAGTGGGGTATTTTTGCACATTAAAGGCCCAACTGAGACAGCTCCAGACATATTTAGGAGAGGTCCTCAGATGTCACCTCTCCTTTGTTCCCAAAGAGGCGTTTGTTCCTCCCTGCTTTAAAGGCTTTTAGAAGCAAGCAGACAATACAGACAATTTGAGGACATAAAAACTATATTCAAAATCTGCTACAAATGTCCCTTTTCTGAACCAGACCCAGAGCAGTAAATCCTGTTTCCAGTGAGATGTCAACCCCCCCTCCCCAATCATTTTATGACTCAACTTGCCATGCAAGCCAAAATTAGGTTATTTATGCCACTGGTAGTTTCTTTTTTCTCCAAAATGATGTGAGAGCGGTTTTGATTTCTCTGACTCAAAGGTACAGTTAAAAATTAAAACCGAAGCTCCATTTCCCTGTTAGATTCACATGATGTGTGACACATGCAAGATGGTCTGGTGTGTGTCTGCCTCCGTGGAGGTCTCACAGCTACAAGCCCCAGACACAGACCTATTCAGCACAGAGAGAAGGCTTGCAGGCTGCGTGGAGCACCTGCAGACACTGAAGCAGGGGGCCTAGGTGCTCTGCGCGGCAGTCCAGTGTGCAGTCAGCAGGCTGCAGCATCACCGATGAGAAATGAGAAATTTTGAGGGCAATTGAGCACAATGAATTTTCACAGTGGATCAACACAGAGTCATTTAGAATGGGTATTTCTGAGGCACTGATACAATGAACACATTTACAGTGTTCAATGGCCCTAAAAATCCACCCTTTCACCTGTGGCACAGCTACTGCTGCGAGTGGATTCTCAGCTGTTGTTTTTAATGTATATTTATGTGCAGGGTGCACAGGCAGACCTGCAGATACACACTCAGGCACACCTTCAGTGCACCAATTAGCTTTTTGGCACGCTATGAAAGAAAATACTTATCCAAACAGAAAAGTTTCACCCAGTTTTAAAGGCCCTGATGCTTTTTGACTCTTGCCAGTTGCAAAGTAAACACCTTGGCAATGGCAAACCTCACTTCAAGGATACAGAAAACATAAAAGTACCAAGCCCCAGGTACACTGAGTGGGATACCACCACCTTCTGCAGCTCTCCGGTAAGAGCGCATTGCCACTGCCCTGTGTCCTTAGCACAGGTACAGCAGAACTGGGAGACTCCAGCCACCAGCTAAAGATGCTGCAGACGTTTGGCACGTGTCTCTTCTCCCGTCTGGAGGAAAGAACTGACTACTGTTTGCTTGCACAGGGGCTGCACACCAACCGCGGGAGTTTGCTTTCCCAAGCAAAGCAGTGAAGGACACACTGCAGTGTCACTGAAGCTGTTCTCAGAAGACAGAGCAGGTCTGCCCATACGTTATTGCTAAACTATATAGTGGCAAATGATCACCATGGGACCATTTGAAGCGCAGGTGAATCCTCATTACTCTACTGTCCATTCCTTTGTGACTTCCCATGTGAGGTTTCACCTCAACACGAGGAGAAACTCTTTTACAGTGAGGGTGACACAGTGCTGTAGCAGGCTGCCCACAGGGGCTGTGAAGTCTCCTCTGGAAGCTTTCAAAATCCACCTGGATGCATTCCTGTGCCAACTACCCTCAGTAATCCTGCTTTGGCAGGGGTGTTGGACTTGATGACCTCTGGAGCTCCCTTCCAACGGTGCTTGGTGCCATGGTCTGGCCTTGAGCTCTGCGGTAATGGGTTGGACTTGATGATCTATGAGGTCTCTTCCAACCTTGGTGATACTGTGAGACTGTGACTCCCCCAGCTTAGGAAGCCAGAAGAAGGATACTTGGCTTGCTGACTCCCAGTGCCACTCCTCACTCTGACATACATCTGGAGGTCTACACCGTGAGCTTTAAGACATTAACAAAATATCCTGTTTGTTGTTCGACAGCTACTGAAAAAGTATTGCGGCCTCAGTGGCATCTCCAGTGCCAGCAAACAATACCTCAGTGACCACTAATTCTCCACAGCTACTTTCACGAGTGCTGGTATCTGACTCTTTCCTATTTCAGAGGTTTTTTACCACTTAGTGGAAGCAGGAACAAGACTGTAAACAGCCCTCCTAAATCTTGTTTCAATTAGTAAAGCTGTTGCAGTAGCTGCCATAGGTGGTTTACACAAAGGTATCTCCTGATCCACACAAGCCAGTTTATGAAGTCCCTAAAGGCTTTAAAGGCCCCAAGCATCTTCAGGATATTGATAGGCAGTCACTCACCGCCTCCTTGTACGTGTAACAGCCTGATGCAAATCCTCAGTGCCAAGGTGGTAATTAATCTGAGTGAATCTCAGCAACAGGCAAACACAAGCTGCCAGAAGCCAAGAATGGGAAAGCAGAACTTCATCTACAAAGCTGTTAGCTTTGTGACTTTGGAGTTGGACAGCTGAAATGCGATAGAGAAGACAGCTGAGGAGATACAAAGTACATAGATACAGATGCCATCGTTTGCAGCAACTGCAGTGTTCACTTCCACTGCCATCCCATGCCTGGGAGGATATTTTAAGACAGTTTATTTCTTGAAGTTCTCTGGGAGAATTCTGAGATCTGAACAACCTTCACCAGGGTTTTCTGTTTCTTTTCTCTCATCCTAACCATTGCTTTTTTTCCACACTGCCAAATATCTGTTGATTTGTTCTTGCTTCTGTGCTTCAACAGACTGGAAAATGAATCCGCAAATAAAAAGTTCTTGGTTTTGTTTGTTGCCTTTTTTTCTTAACAGCTTATGCCAGCGAAGAATAGGTTTTAGACAAGGTTGAGAGGGTGAAAAACACCAAAGAGAAAGAGAACAATTTTGGTTGAAAGCGAGTGCTGGAGATCACCTAGTCCAACCTCCTGTTCAGAGTATCTCCATCTAGAAGATGTTGCCCTGAGACATGTCCAGTCAGGGTGTGAAAGTCTCTACGAATGCAGATTCTAGAGAATTTCTGGGAAATTGCTCCTGGAGTTTGTTCACACTGAGAGTGCCTCCCTCTCTTCTCTGCTCTTTTCTAAGGCACACACAGACTCCAGTCTTCCCTTCACCTGATCTTCTCCAAGCTGAACCAACCCAACTGTCTCATCCTCTCCTCACTGCTCTCTATCTCAGCTGGCCTCCACTTGACTTGTTTCAGGAGGTGAATGACAGTGAGGTGAATGACAGTGAGGTGAATGACAGTAAGGTGAATGACAGTAAGGTGAATGACAACTGGAAAAGAGCTACTATAATTTCCTCTGGGTTTACAAAGGTTGCTCATGAGCAAGCGCAAGCACCCATCCCAGGGCAGCTCCAGCACCACATGTATCTGCATGCTACCTATGCAGATCTTGCTGGTTGGATCTGCTTTGCTGATAAACACCTTTATAAAATGCAGACTGTAAGTTGCTAAGGTTAAAGTCCCTGAAGAAGTTCAGCTGAAGCAGCAGGCTGCTACTGCACTCACCTCCTCAGTCCAGTAAGGTTCCCTTCCTCTGCAGCTAGTCTACTTGCACATCTTGCTGGTCATCTAAATCAGCTGTGACTGATTGCAGTTGCTGGCTTGACTCAAAGCTTCACATTAAAGGCTACCTACAAAATCTTCAGCTACAAAGAATTCACAGCAGAACGTCTTACAATGGACTGAGGTCCATGGAAAGCAAGCAAATGCAAGGAGACAAAGCCATTGTACTATCTAATTGCAGTTAGCAGCTTTTTGACTCTGCGGCACTCCTTTCCGGAGAGCACAGCACAATTGGTGCCCACCTGTCCTCCTTGCCAGCTATTAGAGCTGATGGTGCAGACAAGGAAACTGGGAAAGCTCAGTGAGAGAGCAACATGCAACAAATGAACGTTTTTTATATTGCTACAAAGCCAGAAGACAACGCAGAGGCAGTGCAGTGCAGGCTAAACTGGTGGGGCTGGAGGGTACATGGACTTAGAATATTCTGGCAATGAGAAGGCTTGGGTAACAAAAGCAAACTGATACAACTTCCAGAACTATGCTACTACTCTCAGCATGTTTCAGCCACCTCAAAGCTCCGGCATTAGTTTGCAGTCAACAAGTGAGGAGGAGCTGCCCTGGGAGGGATCCAAAGGAAATGATTAAGCACTCTTACAACAAAGGCAGCAAACATTAGTCTCTCTGGTACCAAAACAGCTTTTACGGGAAGGGTTCTCTACATGGGTGAAGCACTGAAGACTCATCTACTGCCTCCAAGTGTTCCTGTGGGATCAGCCCTGGCAGAGGCCGGGCGGGGGCAGGCACTTCCCTTCCCACAGCTCTCTGGTCCCACGCCGAAACCTGGAGAAGCTGCAGTTTTGCACTGTCCACAGCATCTGCTGATGGAAGCCCTGATGGAGAATACCAGAACACCTTTCATTCTTGTCATTTCCCAAACAGGCTGTCAGGGGATTGAATGGGGTTTGGAGGCTTGCAAGGGCAGGAACTAGGTGGCGCAGCGAGGGCTCGGGGCACGCTGTACACCACAAGGCTGAGGTACTTCCTCACATGGATTGTTAGAAAGAGTTAGAGGTCCGAGAAACGTCAGACAAATACAGCAAAGCTTAGGGACCTTTTGTGGTAAAACAAAAGTAACCAGTCTGGCTGCACCAGCTGCATGCACAACTATGTTTCCAAGGCAACAACTCACAACCCTTGCAGCTACAAAAAATCGCATGCACGGTGGGGGAGCTGTGAAATCAGGGAGACTCCAGCTACCGCAGACCACGGGAAAACGGACTGGAGCAGAGAAGCAGCAGGAGCGCTGGAATGATGAAACTCACGCTGCTTTTAACAGGTGCAGCCTGGGAGGACATGGGCAACGTTTTGGTGCAGTCCTGGCTCCAGGTCTGTCACACCAGTGTCCCTTTGCCTCCTGGGTTCCAGATTGCCTGCTCACTGATGCCACAGGAAGCGCTGCCAGCCAGAAGCTGTTTACTTGCAATGGCACAATCCTGCCCAGGGTAATTGCTGACTTAAGCAAGTGGCTCTTCCCAGTACACTGGGATAAACTATGAGTTTATAAACATGGCAAGGAAAGAAATCCCATTGTTTTACGTGCAGTATTATTGTTGTGCTTATGTGACAACAAAATGTTGAAGTTGGGATTTAAAAAGCAGTGTCTTGCTTGAACTCATACATAAACATATCAAACCATTCAAACCCACCTTGCAGGTTCACAAACAGAACTTCCCAGCTGTTGAAAACTTGCAGCTGCCCAGTCACCAGCACCTGAGCAGCCAGTGGGAAGCTGGGCTGTGCAGTAAAGGCAACTGCCTGCACCATGCCTAGGGTGCAGAGAGAAAAAGGCTCTCTAGAGTGTCTGGCATCAGACATCCCTCCAGTCACAGCAGAAGCTAACTGCAGCACAGGCTCAGCGCTGAGCAGCACAAGATTCTTTTGGATGCACTGGACTTTATGTTCCGTAGCTGGATATGTTTGCGTGCAAATCATCAACAGAGAGCAGTGAATGTAGGGAGCCAAAAGCACATCACTGAACACCATGGAATCATAGAATCATTTGGCTGGAAGAGACTTGTGAGATCATCAGGTCCAACATTCAACCCAACGCTGCCAGGTCACCACTAAAGCATAGCGCTCAGCACCACATCTCCATGGCTTTTCAGTACCTCCACAGATGGGGGCTCCAGCACATGTATGGGCATTTGGTAAGAACTGCTAATTTGAAAAGACAGCAGGCATGTCTTGCCTCCAAAGCACTTGAGTCTGCACTGTGAGCACTGGGAAAGGGTAAAGTCCAGTTAAGGAATTTATCAGATATATATAACCACCGGCACTAGCACTTGGTACAAAGGAAAGTCACAGAGCCATAGAAAGGTTTGGGTTGTAAGAGACCTTAAATATCACCTAGTCCCAAATTCCTGCCATGGGTAGGGATGACTCCTACTAGCCCATGTTGCTCATGGCCCCATGCAACTTGGCTTTGAACATCTCTGGGGTTGAAGCCTCCAAAACCTCTCTGGGCAGCCTGTTCCAGTGCCTCACTATCCTCATGGGTGGACAGGTAAATAGGCACTAAATGGCTTTGCATGCTGGTAAACAGGAGTCTCCTCTGTTCCAGTTGTGTGAAGGCAGGGCAGGAGGACTTGCATTTAAAAAGAAACAGAAGCACACCTTAGTTCAATGCTTCAGCAGAACCCTCGGCCGTGTTTCTGTGCCACTGGATCTAGTCTCTGTTTGGTCCCTCCTGAAGGCACTACTCCCCTCATGCCTTACTGATCAGTGCAGTGTTACAAGTGCTGGATTTAAACCATTTGCATTTTTTGTACATAATGAAGTTTCCAGTCAAATCCCAGTTCTCTGTCCCCTTCACACCATTGTTTCCTGCTGCGTGAAGGTGCTCAGGACACACAAACAGTGCAGCCTGATGGTGGAGCACATTTCTGCTGTCTTAGTAACGTTTCCTATATAGGTGCTGATCAAAGAGAAAGTGACAAACTCTATAGCCTGATCCTGCTTCTCCCTCTCATCAAGTGAGTATAAATAAGAGATGACTACAAACATCTCTGCAGACAAACCTGGGGAATTTTTAGATCAAGATCATTGTTTTTTTTCTTTGTTATTTATGTGAGTAAAACCAGATTTTGATTGCAAGGGAACAATTTACAAAGACAGCTTTAGATTGACTAATGTGAGCTGTGATCTCTTCCATGGCTTTTTTCTGTTCATATCCATTTCCATTTCAACAATGAAATCTGAGACATCAGATTCATGGCTTCAACAACCATGACAGCAGCAGGACACAGGCCAGTGTTTGCAGCCCAGTCAAGCACTTATATTATGGAGATATTCAAGACCTGCCTGGATATGTTTCTGTGTGACCTGGTATAGGTGGTCCTGCTCTGGCAGGGGGGTTGGACTGGATAAGCTTTTGAGTTCCCTTCCAGCTCCTCATACTCTGTGATTCTGTGATTTTGGTAGTGAAGAGCCTGTAGGATGACATTCCCTGCTGTATACAATACCTGCAGTTACTGCAGGGTGAAGGCAGGCAGGACAGCGTGCATGTGCTCGTCTGCAGCAGCTGCTCAACTGACTGGTGACTTCTGGTGCACTGTGAAGCACCCATCACTCGCTGTTAAAATATTGAAGGTGTTGCATGCTGTACCATGCAACCCCTGCACATTCAGTGATACACAAGCCTATAAAAAGCAATATGGATACAACCTTACTAGGATGTGATCTTTTCACAGTCTGCACTGTACCATTTTCTCCTGTGTTTGTTACAATGGCATCGAGGTGTGGTTTGTGCATTGAGTTCATTGTCCATTCCTCTGTGTGCCTTGACTCCAGACACACTTGGGTCAGTACTTCTGTATTTCCACACAACCCACAGCTTGGCCTGATCATACTGAAGCTAAGAAGATCCTACAGTGGCAGAGGGCTTGGACTCGCTCTTCCTAGGGAATATTTGCATTCCAGAAAACACAAACGGCTGCAGAGCCCCACTTTCCTGCAGTGAGTACGGATTTATTCGCTGCTGAAGTATTGTTAGCAGCTCAACAGAAGGGAAAATATCAATACGGACTCCGAGAACCAAAGCAGCCCCTATATAAGAATGTCTTGGATGATGAAGCTTATTGTTCTCTGCTTTCTAAAATGCCTCTGTGTCTCCTATAGATTTTTCCATATATTAGTTTTCAGCCACTTCTACTGGACAACGTAAAGCTTTCTTAGTTGCAGTCAATAAATGAAAATATAAAAGTCTTTCTTTACACTAGCAGCCAGGGGCTCTACTGCAGTCCTTGTAGTGCAATACATCATGGCCCTATGGCTTTCCTCAGGTGTTATTCTCCCTCTTACACCACCACCAAAGTGTCTAAATCAAACCCAACACCTGGAGACTTTCCTAAACGAGTAGACGTCACTCTGCCTGCCACGCACCCAACCTACACAACTGAGCAGGAGCTTCACAGTCCCGGGTAGAGAAGGACAGAGCCCCGCTGGCACCACCTCCTGTTGTGCACTGGAGTTATTTGTGCTGACATTTGTTCTTCTGCATGCACAAAAAGAAAAGATGATGTTTGTAATTGCCTGCATCCCTCAAAGGGAAGGAACCCAACTTATGCTAAATAAATAGATCCAAGCAACAGTAACTGCTGGCAGAAGTGTTAGAATTAAATCGCCCTAAGCCTTCCTAGCAGCATCTGCCCAGATTGAACTAGATTAGATGCTAAATCATCTTCACAATTCAGACACGTGATATTTTATCTGTTTAATAGGTTCCCCATTTCTTTGCTCTTTACAACTGCAACAGCAATTACTAGTACAATGAATATTGATATGACATAAAACCAAGTAATTGGCCCTCACACTGCTCTTAAATATGCAACAGACACTTAGACGCTACCAATGCTGTGAGTAACAGCATAAATGATAAGGCCATGGACAAGAGGTGGCTGAAATGTCAAGCATAACAAGTCCTCAGCAATAAGGAGAGACTCTTAGGATTAGAAAACCAGATGTGCATGACAGAGATTATAGGGAGTGAAAGACAAACATTTGTTCTTTCAGCATCTAACAACAAACTTCACAGCTACCTATGCACATGATTTCTTCAGGGAAGCATCCAGACACACTTACAAGTGCCAAACAAATGTGAGATTATTTGCAGACACGAGGCACTGCGACACTTGCAGACACACACACACCATGCACCAACTGAACACAGCTCCCCGCAGAAGCTCACGAGAACTCAAGCTGCAAGGGCTCTGAGCCTTCTTCCTCTGCTTCTTCACATGGCACATTCATGCATACCTGCTCATCTGGGGCTTGTCTTAATTTCAGCTAATAATTAGTGTTCCAAGACACATTAGGGATGAAATCGGTTGGGATGTGTGATTTGTCTGTTGTTTCAGGGTAATGAACATAGTCTAGCAGGTATAGACTAATATTCACAGAATCACTGAATTAACCAGGAAGAGACCTTCAAAATCATCCAGTCCAACCTATCACCTAACCCTTCCAATTAGCCAGACCATGGCACTAAGTGCCTCAGCCAGCCTCCTCTTAAACACCTCCAGGAATGGTGACTCCAGCACCTCCCTGGGCAGCCCATCCCAATGCCAATCACTCTTGCTGTGAAGGACTTCTTCCTAACATCCAGCCTGAACCTGCCCTGGCACAGCTTGAGGCAGGTTCTGTCCCTGGGTGCCTGGGAGAAGAGACAAACTCCACTTTCCTTCAGGTAGCTGTAGGCAGCAATGACGTCTGCCCTGAGCCTGCTCTTCTGCAGGCTGCACACCCCCAGCTCCCTCAGCCTCTCCTCACAGGGCTGTGCTCCAGGCCCCTCCCCAGCCTTGCTGCCCTTCTCTGGACACATTCAGCACCTCAACATCTTTATTAAACTTAGGGGCCCAGAACTGGACACAGCACTCAAGGTGTGGCCTGAGCAGTGACGAGTACAGGGTAGAAGGACTTCCTGGGTCCTGCTGGCCACACCATTCCTGATCCAGGCCAGGATGCCATTGGCCTTCTTGTCCACCTGGGCACATTGCTGGCTCATGTTCGGCTACTATTTACCAGCACCTCCAGATCCCTCTCTGTCTGGCTGCTCTCAGCCACTCTGTCCCTAGCCTCTAGCACTGCATGGGGTTGTTATGGCCAAAGTGCAGAACCTGGCACTTGGCTTTGTTAAAATTCATGTGTTGGACTGTGCCCACCTGTCCAGCCTGTCCAGGTGCCTCTGCAGAGCCCTCCTGCCCTCTAACTTTGCTCCCAACTTGGTGTCGCCTGCAAACTCACTGATGCCGGACTCAATCCCCTCATCCAGATCATCAGCAAAGATATTAAACTGGACTGGCCCCAGCACTGATCCCTGGGGCACACAGCTAGTGACAGCTGCCAGCTGCATGTGGCACCATTCACCACCTTTTTTTTTTTTTTTACAAGAAGAATATTCTAAAATAAGGTAAAGTTTAGGTGGATCTCATGAGTGTGTGGTTTGTATTTAAGAACAATGGAGTGTCCTCTCTACTGCAGCTTACACCATCCAGTGACTTGACCTCCTCAGCAGAATGTCAAATCTTGAAGCATGCTGTCATACAGAATACTTCCAACTTCCACAAGTTCCCCAAGCAATTTACAAGTGAAATGCAACTTAAAATACAATGCACCTTAATTCAGTCTTCTCATTGCCTGATCTAGGGTAGGGTGTCCCTGCCCATGGCAGGGGAGTTGGAACTAGATGATCCTTGTGGTCCCTTCCAACCCTGATTGATTCTATGATTCTATGATTGCTACTGGTAAGCCATACACTCTTGTTTGTTTACTATGAATGGAGACGGAACCAGAAAACAAGACCCTGAACACTGAGTTACTGTACCACTGCTTTGTAAATGAAGTCAGTTTGCTTGCCTCTGTTTGGTTGTTCTCTACCCTGACAACGTACATAGCCATAACCTAACCATCTGCTGATGGTTTCAGACAGGCTACTGGAGGAATCAGACATATCTAAACAAGAACAGGGGAAAGCTTTGCTTAGTGGACATGTGCACTCACTCAACACTGCTCAGCAGTAGCGAAGATGTGCTTTAAGAGACAGACCAACGCCTGCACAAAAGCCAAGGCAGGCTCCTCACAGATACAGAGAGATGTAGGCTTTTCTCACATTATGGCTCTCTAACATTCTTTGCAAAGCCTTGCTGTATGATACATCCATCAGAAGTTGTCTTGAAATCAAACCCACAGTTTTAAAGGCAGGCCAGCACGTGGGTAGTGTCTGTGCAATTTAGCATCTGTTAACCTGCCAACTATAGCGTTTGTAAGTGTGCAGGAGGATCAGTTCCTCTTCCAGAAGCAGCATAACGATGCAATCAGATGTGTTAAAATAAATGTGATGAAAACAAACCAGCTGAACCCCAGTAATTCATTCAGAGCCTACATGCAACAGGACCGTTACGAGTTGGCTCAAGAGACTGATAGCTTTCAGCACCAGATTCCAGCCTCCCAGCACATCTCGTATCCAATGCCCATGTTGCCCTCTGTTACCATGACCTCCCACCAGCACTGCTTCCATGCAGTGATACCTTGAGGATTCCCATCCCTTCGATGGCAGCCACCATCAGCAAAGAAAACTGCTGTAACCCACTTTGGACAAGAGTCGCTGCACTTAATTATTCCAATGTAAGCTTTTGTCTGCTTCTCTGAAATTTTGCCTGCACTGAGCCTCAAAGATGCCTTTTTTTCCCTGTCAGCAGCACCTCTTTCTCATGATTGATACTCTGGCGACCAGTCATGCCTTGTACAATGCCAGCCCCCAACTGCTTTACTTGGGAATTTTCGTAACTCCCAACAACGGATACACTGAGGTGAGGAGCAGCACAAAACTAGTAAGCAGTAGAGAAGTTCAGGTGTTAATTTCATGTCTCTACAGTTTGATGGCTCCTGTCTCACTCTGGTTAATGAAATCGAGATCTATGACATACTTACAACAACTCCTTACTCTCTGCACCATTTTGTTGCTTCCAAACGGGTGGCTGTGCACAGACACTATGTTACTGTCACAGATGAAATCTGTTTGAGGACTTCAGTGAATGTTTAGTTTCACTGCATCAGGTCATTTCCTTACACTACTTTACTTCCCCTGCCACACAAAAGAAAGGCTGCAGAATGACACATTCTTGTCTCATACAGTCCCCCAGGCCATTCCCTTGCTGTGATGACAGGGATTACCTGTGCTGCCAAATGCACACACACACACACATATGTACACCACACCCCTACCCCTGTACATTCTTAGACATGCACCACCAATGCTTACAGACATGGATGAAAAAAATAAGGCATGTTTCCAAGCAGCCACTGCAGTCCTGTTGCTGGTGCTATGGCATGCAGCTCCCAGTAACTCAATGGAGCTATATCCCAGTACAGAGAATCTTTATTTGCAATGGATAAAGACAATTTCCTCTGTTGCAGCTTCTAGCCTACAAATCTTGCCACCTTCTGCCACTTGTGGATCACCTTGTTTTCAATACTTGGACAAAATGCATACCTACTGCGTCCCTGCAACATTCCCTCGTTTGTGGCTGCTGGTGCTTGAACATCTCATGCAAATCCCACAAAGTCCATGTCATGATCCTAGGAATGAAGCCAGCCAGAACTATTTGCCACTTCATAAGATCTGAGAAGTTTCGAGACTAGAGCTCAGCTTGGGCTGCCAGACAGTTACAAATACAACTGCTGAAAACAATTCTTGTAGCTGGACTCAAGGAGGTCCTTGAGATTTACATCGGGGCTTAGATGTCTGAATTTGTGTAAAAACCACATTCCCATCATCCAAACTGTTTTGTGGGAATAGCTGATAAGTATACATGTGGTAAGTCTGCATGAGACAAGTGTGCCTGTGATAAGTATACCTGAAATGAGACCAGATGTGGTAAATATACGAGAGACAAGAAACAAGGGCTTTGGCACGAAATCCCTGGAAATGCACCAGCAACTCCACTGGAATTGCCACTCGCCTTTGCATCTACAAGGATCCAAAAGCAAAGCCTCTGAACCTCCTCCAGCCCCCTTGTTCATTTCCTTATATCCTCCACACTGCTCTCTGCACCTCAAGTCTACACATCTGCGTTAAGATGGGTTGGTAAGTTTCAACAGTCTCTTGGCTCTGGGACTGCTCTTTTGTCCTACCCAAGGACTGCCTTTAAGTGTAGTACTCTGGTTTTCAAAGAAACTTCTGTTTATGGCTCCTCGCCTCCTTCTTGTGGCTCTCTGAATTCCCTGTAGCTCTTTTTCAAAGGAGGCTCTCTGTGCTTTCTCTTCATCACTCCCGAGCTAAGTTGCAGGCAGCAGCATAAGCCCCCTCCTAAGCGCTGTTCTGTGACCTGCATCTCTCCATGCAGTTAGAAGCACTCTCAATCCTGTTCTCTCAGAACTGATTTCTGACCTAGGTTCTATAGAGGCAAACTAATTTCACATTAGCTTCAATATTGCTTCCACTAATCTTGAGCAGCAACTATTTACCTTCCTCTAGCACTGACCCCCATTCTTCCCATAATCAGATTGCTTCTGTATTTTGGGATACAACTTTTCCATCACCGTTTCATTCTTCCTCTCTTATTGCCAGTAACTTCACTCTATAAATAAAACCACATCTTGTGCACCAAGGTCTCAAAACTCACTGTTAATTGCTGCATTATTAATTGCTAAGTCAGTCAGTGGCAACAGGGAATCCAGCTGCAGGCTCTGGAGGGCCCAAAGGATTGTCAGAGAAGTAGCTTTTTTGCCAGTTACGTCTGCTTGCTTGCTTTCTGTGTGGGAGGGCAGTCTGTGTTATTTTCCTGAAGACATGTGAGCAGGGACAGGCTACACAGAGACTGCACAGAATGGACTCAGCACACACCGAGAGAAGCACACTTTAGTTAGATGTCACTAGACTGGCCTAGTAATGGCTATTGAAGGCACGGAGGAAGAATGCAACCACTACAATTACAGCACCAGACAGGCCAACAAATTAAGTACTAGATACCTTCACAGTTATCCAGCTTTGCCTGTCCTGTCTTTCTGCTGATGCAATATTTAAATGCTCCACACAGACTCATGCATGTGCAGCATGACAACTGACTGGCAGGAGGTGATTTGTTTTCCTGAGCGATGCCAGTATGATCCTCACTCACAGCCTTTTATTGATCCTTGAGACAAACATCACCCTGCACGGGTTTCCTTAGACAGGCTCGCTCCTGCTAATTACTGCTCACTCAAATCTTTTGGTGTTTCATTAAGGTGAACAAATTGGAAGAATTAAATAAACAGTCCATGTCAGCTGCCACTGTGGCATTCTCATTCCTGGTCCTTAATTCCCCAGAATGCCAATGAGAACAGGGTTTTGCATCCCCTCCTTTCTTTTCTTTTTTCAATATTTCTGACATCAAGTCACAACAAAGTGGTGCAATGCACCTTCAGAATTGACTAAATCAAGTTGGAAAATAGTCTGAAAGATTTGGCTGACTACATCCCAAATCCTTCTGGACTCCAGGGGGAGTTCCTCAACCTCGCTGCAGATACATGCAGTTTCATCACCCTCTGCAATGAAGTGAAGCCCGTTGCTTTTCTCTCTTCACAAGGAAGGGGGTGAGGGACTAAATGGCAAAATGCAGTTGTTATGGAAATTCCAAAATGAGTAACAATAAATTGCACTGATAAAAAATTTGAAATTTGGTTTTGTACCAAACAAAGCAAGCAGTAAAAAACTGCCTTTCTAATTTCCTTTACAAATAAAATAAGTCTTTTCCCCCCTTATAGGTAAAATCTGGAAATAAAAAAAAAAAAGACAAGTAACAATTAACTTATTCCTTACTCTGAGTATAACTAATTTTGGAAGGCTGTAGAGCACTGAAGACTGGAATTAGAGAACGTTCCCTACAGTCAGGAATATCTAATAGAAGCTCAAGATTCAAGATGATTAATAACAGCCAGGGCACTTTTTCCTAATGACTCTTTTGCTCTGTGTGTTCTCAGGCTGCTGTAAATGTCTACATCTCCCTAGGCATTTTTAGCAGCTTTCTCAGTATTAATGCAATGATCAGAGGATCACAGGATGTCAGGGGTTGGAAGGAACCTCTGCAGATCTTTGAGTCTAACCTCCCTGCCAGAGCAGGACCATAGAATCCAGTGCAGGTCACAGGAACACATCCAGACAGGAATGGAAAGTCTCTAGAGAAGGACACTCCACAACCTCCCTGGGGAGCCTGTGCCAGTGCTCTGTGACTCTTACAGTAAAGAAGTTCTTCCTCATGTTGAGGTGGAACTTTCTGTGCTGTAATTTACATCCAGTGCTTCTTGTCCTATCCCAGGGCACAAGTGAGCAGAGGCTGTCCTTCTCCCTTCCTTCCTGACCCCTAGCCCTCAGATACTGACAGACATTGATCAGACATCCCCAGGGCTCTCAGCCTCTCCTCATCAGGCAGTGCTCCAGTCCCTTAGCATCCTTGTAGCCCTCCATCAGACTCTCTCAAGTAGGTCCCTGTCCCTCTGGAACTGGGGAGCCCAGAAGTGGATGCAGTGTTCCAGGTTAGGTCTCACTAGAGCAGTTTAGAGGGGGAGGAGAACCCCAGAATACCACTTGGCCTTCTTGGCCCCAGGTGCACATTGCTGTCCCATCAAGAGTTTGTTGTGCCACACCTCTTCTCATCGCACTGCCATCTAGTCACTAGCAGATTTCCTTAGGACCTGCAGTGAACCGTTAGGTAAACAGAAAGCAGCAGAACTCAAAGCAAGCTGCTGTTTTTCACAACTTCCAGCTTTCTGGGTCTAGGAATATAATTCAGCAGCTGCTTAAGTACCTTTACTTCCCATCTTTTCCTTCCCCGCGGCACAACCTTTGCCAAAAGAAACGTCAAGACCATCCAGAGCTAAGCTGCAATAACTAATGGACTTGGAAGGGTTCTAGACTGAAGTGCACCTTCTCTTTTCAAGACCACCACGCTCTGTGTGTGATACGCTAAACAGGGAAAGACAACAGCAGAGTGTAGGGGCTGGGGACAGGGGTCACTCTAGTTTTCAACAAACATCTGCTCATTTTCAGCAGAACAAAGCACAACCCCCAAGAGTTACACTGATGAGCACCACTATCAGTTGAGAGCTGCAAGAATTAACAGTGATACTGACACGCATATAGACGGTCTGGAAACCAAAGAAGAACAACTGCAGAAGTGAGGATGAAATTACTGATTTTTCATCCTGCCTTCCTCCTCTAACCCCCTTTTGCTCCCCTTTCTCTTCAGTTTGCTATCTTCTTCTCATCTTTATCTGAAAGGGACCTATCAGCTATTATGTGCCTGACTGGTAGTGATGAGCCTGCCAAAATGTGACAGCCTTATCTACAGCACAGCCCTGCAAATTGCCAACCATTGATCCAGCAGTCTGTGCCAGCTGATCAGTGCAAAGCTGTTTTGATTTCTTTTCTTCAGGGAATGAAATTAACTTCTGTGATGGTTTGGGAGTTACCAGCCCCCCCACTCTTATGAAATCACCCAGACTAGATTCAGCCAGCTGGAAGTTAGGGAATGAAGTGCTATTTACAGCTTAGCACAGTAAACAAGCAGGTATACAGAAATATATACAGTTACACAAGTTTAAAGTCATACAGAAACACAATACCCCTCCCAGAACAATCAGATTGCCAGGAGGGCTCCCCACCCAAACCTCCTCTGCCCCCCCTGCCCTCTTTCCCTCCCTTCAGAAATAACCAGATCAACCCACGTATATCTCATGTGATAAATCTGGAGACCTGAGGTGAGATGTCAAGAAGACGACAAGGAGGTTCGAGGAAAAAGGGTTGTGTCAGATTAGAGTTAAGGCAGAGTCAGCCCCAGAGAGCAGATGGCCAGAAAGAAGGCACAGCCAGCAGCGAGAGTGGAGCAGCGTGCGAGCAGTGAGTGTCTTATCTATATTTTGGCTAGCTGTGTTTCTCAGCAGAACAATGGTGATGCAGGCTACTCTTGGGTTTGCTTTTTTCTTCTTTCTCACAGCTGAGGATTTAATTCCTCTCAGTAAAATATTCCAATTAGCCTCAAACCAGCACAACTTCTCCACTAGCCTGCCAGTGCTATTCCCTAGCCAAATAAGAAGCCTGAGAATTAGATTTCAGTTAGATGAACCAACAGGACATCCCTTTCTGTCACCAGAGTTACGGCCGTGCATCCATTCTGAACTGTGAGGCAAAACACTGCGACTGATTACAATACTCTCTTCAGCTTTGATGGACATCAACGTCCTCCAGGTACTCAGTTTTGCATTGCCAGGTCTCCATGACCTTACACCACAGGAACTTTGCAAAGCAGCCTTGCTCTGTTATTCCAAAGACCTTTCACTCTGCCCACTCTGTTCCACTGCCAGGAGGAACAATGTTTTCTTTAGTTTCTTCTCTCCAAATGATGTCCTTACACCATCCCTTGACAAACTGTATTTACTTGCCTTTTGAAAGCAGAAAAATAACAAATCCTACAAGGGCAATCCTGTGGTTCTGCTTTCACATCTACATGCTGCAGTTACTCTACATTTGCCCCTCGTGCGTGCATGCTTCAGCACCCAGAGCAGAGCGCAGACACGCAACCAAGACCAACAGTGCCACTGGGCCGAGCTATCCAAACGGGGCACTTCAGAACCTCTCTCTGTTCAGCTCTGAAATTAGATTGTTCCTGCATGGGCAGAGGTTCACAGGCTGACAGGATGTTAGGGTTTGGAAGGGACCCAACGAGATCATTGAGTCCATTCCCCTGCCAGAGCAGGTTGACAGCTTTTATTTCTTTTTGATAAACTAATCAGTGACTCTGATGAATGAAAATAATAGCCTAAAGGTTGAGAAAGGACTTGGTGACTCTGCAATCAGAAGAGATCTGTAAGTGAAAGGATACAGTGTCAGTCCTAAAGCTTAGACTCTCGCTTTAACTTACAGCAGGATTTAGTAGAAAAATCAAACTGTTTTGTCTCTCTTTACATCCAGTTGACTATCTAAACTGATACATTTGGCTTTCTTTGCCCCTTTTTTTGTTGTTGTTTGTTTGTTTAGGGTTTGTTATTGGTTGGTTGGGGCTTTTTTTCCCCTCTGCAGCATTTCTGTTTCATCCTTTTGTAACATCATCTCCTTTCATAGAATCATAGAATGGTTTAGGTTGGAAGGGACCTCAAGGATCATCCAGCTCCAACCCCCTGCCATAGGCAGGGACACCTCCCACTAGAGCAGGCTGCTCAAGGCCTCATCCAACCTGGCTTTAAACACCTCCAGGGAGGAAGCATCCACAACCTCCCTGGGCAACCCGTTCCAGTGTCTTACCACCCTTACTGTAAAGAACTTCCTCCTAAGTAATTCTCTAGTAGTCCTAAGTATTTCTCTAGTTGGTGCAACTTTCTGCAGAAGCATGCTGTTTGATTTCATTTTACCTCTGCAGACACTTTTGGATTGCTTTCTATTTTGTTCTGAATTCCTGAAATGTCTTCTGGAACTTTTGATTGACATCACTGCAAAGTTTTGGTAAGTCAGAGTATTTATCAGCCTACACGTTGTTGCAAAGTTATCATTCCTTGAGCCCTTCCTGCCTTCACAAAGCAAGCTTACGTGTTTCAGGAAACCCACTCCTCCTTCCCAGTTGCAAAAGATGCGTTGCCTCTTCACCCAAAATACTTTGTATTGATGGACATCTTCTGGCTCCAGGCAAGTCTAAATCTGTATAGCCAGCTCCAAAATGTAACATCAGGACGGAACTCACACCTCTCATCACATCAGAGAAAGATGCAAAATATGCATCATGGCAGCTGAACTCTTCAGTGGAAAGGGGGTTTGCCACACTGCATAACACTTCCTTCTGCCTGCTGTGTTACCTTCACTGAACTTCAGTGCATGGGATAAATCAAAGGGGACACAGGCAACCAGCAGTTCACAGGCAACCATTTTCACAGTATCACAGTATCACCAAGGTTAGAAGAGACCTCATAGATCATCAAGTCCAACCTGTTACCACAGAGCTCAAGGCTAGACCATGGCGCCAAGTGCCACGTCCAACCTTGCCTTGAACAGCTCCAGGGACGGCGACTCCACCACCTCCCTGGGCAGCCCATTCCAGTAGCCAATGACTCTCTCAGTGAAGAACTTTCTCCTCACCTCAAGCCTAAATTTCCCCTGGTGTAGCTTGAAGCTGTGTCCTCTTGTTCTGGTGCTGGCTGCCTGAGAGTAGAGAGCAACCTCCTCCTGGCTACAACCACCCCTCAGGTAGTTGCAGACAGCAGTAAGGTCACCCCTGAGCCTCCTCTTCTCCAGGCTAAACAACCCCAGCTCCCTCAGCCTCTCCTCGTAGGGCTGTGCTCGAGGCCTCTCACCAGCCTCGTTGCCCTTCTCTGGACACGTTCAAGCATCTCAATGTCCCTCATAAACTGGGGGTCCCAGAACTGGACACAGTACTCAAGGTGTGGTCTAACCAGTGCAGAGTACAGGGGCAGAATGACCTTCCTGCTCCTGCTGGCCACACCATTCCTGATGCAGGCCAGGATGCCACTGGCTCTCTTGGCCACCTGGGCACACTGCTGGCTCATGTTCAGGCGGGTATCGATCAGCACCCCCAGATCCCTTTCTGTTTGGCTGCTTTCCAGCCACTCCAACCCCAGCCTGTATCTCTGCATGGGGTTGTTGTGTATTGTGTGAACTGTGTTCTCAGTTCCTCTATGCAGTTTCGAGAGAGATCTCGTTCCTGTCCTTCTGGGAAGAACATATTTAGCATTGCTGCAGCACTGTTTCTATCTCCTCTTTTACATTTTATTCATGCTTCCCATCTCTCCCCTCCTTTGAGCTTGAAATCTTCACTACACTTGGAAAAACACACAAAAATACAAAGATGCTGAAGCAACAAAACCCACTTCAGGACTGAAAAGCCATGCAGCAGAAAAATGAATTAGTAGGGGATTAGTGTACAAATTAGCAAGCACAGCTAATTCACATTGGTAACTCATGGAAATAACTCCACTTCCCCCAGTTCCCCTGGTGAGGAGCACAGACTGTCAAATCTTCCACAACTGTACAAGTCCTGTCACTTATGCTTGACCACTTTGTAATGCTAGATGGAGAAAACATCATCCACATCTACATAAAACACTTGTGAAGGACTTAACTGAGAGCAGAGAGTAGCTGAGAGTATCTAGTTAACCAAAACTAAATGAGCTTTTAAGCGCTACCTTAGTGGTACTCATTTCTCACATTGGCATCCTCTCCTGGCTACTGGAAATGCATTTGTTTATGCTTCCATGGGAATATCACTGCAAAGCTTGTAATTTCTCATCAAGACTTTATTAGCTGACTGTGGATGTGATGGGGTTTAACTGCAGCCTGTGCTTGAGAGTTTGCTGGGTCCAAGTAAACTGCAGTTACAGGAGTTTTCTTCCACTTTCTTCCCACTGCTTTCTGCATTGGTCGCAACCTTGCCAGAACATTTCAGCCAGCCAGAAAACTCTTACCAAAATAAAAAGTCACTGACTGACTACAAGCAACCTGTCAAAGGAAAGACTCAGTCCAAATCAGTAGCAGAAAGAGAAGAGCAGCAGAATTCAAGCCAGCATTTCAGGCTCTGAAGGTCTAATGCCCTATTGACAGGAAGCTCAGAGAACAGCAAAAGGAGAGCACAGCTCAGCTCCATGGTCTTCCACTGCCCACCTACAAAATTAAGCTTTGTTGAAAGTCTAGGGCAGCAGCTTCCAAAGCTCCTGTGCCAAAGCTGCCTTTCTACCCTACTAGTTTCTTTGGAAAGCCTTACAAAGCCTTTCCATACCAACTGCTTAACAAAACAACAAGGCAGTGAAGAAAATAAATTAAAATACTGGCAAGTTTCAAACAGGAGTGAGAATATCATCAATCCTTGCCTTCAACACAAGGACTCAAAAAATGACTCAGTATAATTTTTTACTGATATTATACTTTGGGGAAAAAACATCCTGAGACAGACTAGAAAGGTAAAGAGCTAGAAGAACAATGCCATGAAATGGAGATGCAACCTGCCAGCTTCCTTGCTGTTTCAGTATCATGCCTGTGACCTCTCTGCAGCCTAACAACTCTCCCTTGGCGAAATGACTCATAGGAAGCTACTCCAATTTTATGCTATTTCAGCATATTTGTAGCTTCCATACCCATCCCAACTCTTAGGTATGAAGTCATTGGCAAACTATCCAACAGGCCACTACGCTGCATCACCACACCGCTTGGTGCCTCAGAGTGCTTGACAGGGGCAGGAATGAGATCCTGCTCCTGCTGTCATATCCCAAGTCCTGAGCTGGTGTAAACTCCTGACACCTGCCTCTGTTTAGAGTACTGATGCCAGCCAGATCTCAGGCAAGACAGAAGCAGCAGATATTAACCTTCATGAGTGATGATGTCTACTGAGCTTTCCTGGCATTACAGGATCACAAAAACAGGAAGAGGGAAATAATATTTAGAGTGTCTTTCTTTGCATGCAGATGGAAAAAAACAAAAAAACAAAACATTTTGGTTCCCCAAAGGTTTTACACATTTTAGTAAAATACTTGGTATAAACCACTTGTAACTCCACCAGTCCTTCTTTACACTGAATGTGACCATAAAGAAAGAAGCTGATTCCTAGCTCATTTTTATTACCTTTACCCTCAGCATCACTCAGTCTACAGCCACAAGGAGCTTTGTACTTTTTTGTTTCTGCAATGTCTGTTTTGCTCTTCAAGATTAACACCCATCCAGAGTGCCTTTGACTGCACACACATGCACCTCCACACAAACACACACATAGCAGCCTGCTGGCCATGTGAACTCCACCACAAAAGTGAAATTAGCAAGATAAGACTTTTAATTAGCTTAACACTGGCATATCTTTCTCTTTGCTCCCACTGCACCCTTGAGCTCCTAATGAAGCTCTGGGAACACAGATAACTGCAGAGGCTGTCCAGTGGGCTCCCAGAGCAGCCTGCTGAAAGAACAGAGCTTCTCTCCATTACAAGCTTCCGTGAACAGGCTGGAGAAGATAAGCGTCTGGGGTCATGAGCCCAGGCTTCTCCTGAAAGTGCTGGGGAATCCTCCAGGCTGCGCAGCAGCAAAGAGAGGAATGGGCAGCGGTGTGGTCCCTGCCAAGAAAGGTCCATTTAGTATACAGATCTAATCACTCACTCTGGTCTGGAGCTGAATTAGATGTCTCAAGTGTTGCTTGCCTTTGATGGCCAGCCCCACCGCAGTTCTCCAGGTGATGAGGGTTATGTCTGTCACCATTCTGCTCCTACAACTTCCCGCCGAGAGCCAGCAATGCCCCTGCTGGCCCATTAATGCCACATGGCAGCCTTCATTGTGCTCATCCACGGTTTTCCCATGAACTCACATCAAAATGGTACAACTTTCCAGCACTGCCTACTAATTAGTTTGCACCCTGAAGCAGAAGGATCAGTAAATAATGTCTTGTGTATTTATTAATTTTATTTACATGCTACAAATATCTAACTCTTGCCAAATCTAAGGTATTTAATTGACGAGGCTGTGTTCTGTAAAATGCCACATCTCTCATTATAGCTTTCATTCTTCCCTTCTAGTACTCAATATATGATCAGAGTGCACTGGTGAGATGTGAGGCAGAACACTTCGGTGAGAGAAACACTTCACAGCACCATTTCTGTCCAGCTCCTGCAAACCACACGTTGACCTGGGCAAGTCACAGCAGCAACATCAGGAGGGCCAGAGAGTGGATTTCAAGCTATGTGGTGCTTGCATAGTCTCTGTTGTGACACTGTATCACCTTTATTGGCTGGAATGAGTTTGTCCACTTGGCAACAGCAGCCCGATACAAAAATGCTGTGTGCACCAAACAGCCCCTGACAAAACCAAGCGACTAAGCTCTGATACAAGACCCTGCAACTAATGGTGCTGTGGAAGTGTGGAAGAACGCTACACAAGACACCAAGAAACACTGAATTTTGATTGCAACTGGTTAGAGCTGTGCAAAGTCTGCAATTATTTTCCATGACACTTATTCCTATATGAAGCCCTGGGTCAGTTCAGCTCTCTACATGTTAGTCCTCTTTCAAATTTTGATGGAGGGATAGAAAGGGTAAGAAATAAACAGGGTTTGACCCAGCTCAGGGGAAATGTGACACATATCAATAATGGAGAGCTAAATTAATCTTAAAATTACCAGCAGGTTTGACAGTATAATAGACACATAAGATTTATTTATTTATTATCTTTTCCTCTGGAATATATCAAGCCTGCAGGGTTTCTGCTTACACCTACCCCTGTAGTTGGATCTGTCCCTCGCCTGAGTAAACTACAATGATTCCCTTTTAGTCAGAAAATGCCTGCAAAGAAGCAGGTTTGCTGATTTCCATGAACAATACTGAAAGATTCATGCATGGCAGAAAATCCACCTATTTTGAACAGGCCAGCATTAAGCACTTCTATCAGTAGTACCTTCTTGGCTGCAATTCAGAACATCATTTTATGACAAATAACCAAATCTCTTTGATATGAAAAGATAACATGCTACTGAGGTGAGCTATCATAGTTAGAGAAGCCTGAAGCTGTCTAATTTCTGAGAAGGCAATGGCAGAGTTTCTTAGCTCTAACAGACAGGAAAGAAAGAAGGGTGGAGTATATGAGAAATGCTTACACCAGAAGTACAGGAACTGAAAGCACAGACTGCACACAGGTATATTCTGTGTCCAGAATCAAGCTGCCTGCTTGAACAGCAGTGAATGTCTCAGAGGCCTACAATTTAAAATATTTATGAAACCAGACAATTAAGAACAAATCATTTAGATCTGGTATTAAATCTATTCCGCTGAGAAGTAGCATTTTGCATTTTAACCACTGCTTTCACCTTACTACTCATAAGTTACCGTTAAATAATGGTAATTATTTGCCATAGCAACTGTAACAATGTGTAATTTATATGTAGTTTTGAGGTCCATTCCATTAAGTGGCAGAGGTAGCCTACAATGAAAATCACTGTCCTTTCAATCAAGCAGAGTGTGTCTTGCAACAGAGAGAGATGGTTATTGGTCCTCATTTTGCAAAAACACTTCATCTGGTGTTCTCCAAACCAGAGTGTTATTTCTGTTATTGATTACAGTAGAGTAGATCCAAGCACTTACTTCAGTTGGAAAACACAAAGTCAGTAGTTTGGATGGTTGCCATTCATCTTAAAAACAAACAAATCTCAAGGTAGAGGACTATTTATATAGCAATATTTAAAGGCAAAAGTTTAAAGCAAAGAACTGTCAGGGTTTTTCAGCCATGCCCATTAGCATGTAGGAACACTCACATTAATCCATTCATTTCACCACTAGTGCCAAAGCTACAAAAAACACATCTGAAAAATGAAAGCGTCTTGACATTTCCTCAGATCTTTTCATTTTAGCTTCAGACATGACCAGTGTTTCTCCCTGCTGCATGCAAGTCCTTAAGAGGAAATCTATTTTGTCATAAATGGATCAGAAAGCCTGGTCTAGACGTTTTCAGCTTTTCTCCACAGCTACGCAAATCTGAGCCAGTCACTGTGGGTGTAAGGGCTGGGGGAGTACAGGAAGCTGCTGCTGTGGTGCCAGAGCACATCACATGCACTGAGCATTGCAAACCTGAGACAACCCTTTGGGCCCACCACAAGAATCCCCTGATCAAAACTGAACAAAAAGAGTGCAAGACATATAAAAGCCCTTAGAAATTAGGTAAAAGAAAATGAAGGAGTAAAGGAACATGAAAGACTGGGAGAAAGCAGGCAGAGTTGCTGGCAATTAATTAACAGGTTGGAAAAAGGAAATCCAGCAGTTCAACCTTGGAGACAGAGCCAGGAAGAGGCTGAGGAGAGTGTTTGGCCTGCTTTGAGGAGTGACAGCAAAGGAGTGAAGCAGCAACCCAAGGATAAGAAAGTGCAACAGATTTTCCAAGTGCCTCTGCTAAATGACTCGAGCTCTCCATACACTGCTGCATGGTGCTGCTGCTAAGGAAGCCCTCACTGGTGCCCTGGAGGAGAAACAAAGTGCTCATCCTAGCATTCTTTATTTAGTTCCTACTAAGAGCTCACAAATGGGCTGGTTTAGTGTGAACAGCTTTGTTCACACAAAGAAAGTCTGCAAGTGTGCTTTGCCATGAACCCACACTTAACCAGGTTAGAGGCTTCTCCACTCTCACATTAGAGAAGGAGTATTTCATAAGCAAAATTTGGCACAGACTTTGTCACGATGAACCAAACAAAACGCAACGCCCTCCCCCCCCGCCAAAACCCAAAACAACACAAACCCAAACCCGATAGAAGACTGAGGAACAACTCTAAAGCATTTGTACAAATGCAAAGTAAAATATAAGATGCAATCTGTAGATACAAAGCTATGCTACCCTTTACACATCCAACATAAACCCATCAGGAAACAAACACCAAACCCCCACCTTGTGTCACTGCACTTTTTCACAAGTTCAAGTGAACATGATCCCGCAGCAGTCCAAGAAATCTTGCAGCCATCCAAATATTTAGCTGGGGCTCACATGACTCTAGAACTAATGCATGTCACTGGACCACTTCACTCATCCAGGGGAATCCTTTTAGTCGGGTTTGGATAACAGCTGACTACGATCTGCAACATACCTGCCTAGCCAGGCTGTGTGGCACAGACGTTCTCAAGTAGCTCCCCACAAAGCCCTTCTGCCGAGCGAGTGTATTTGTGGCTGTCTGGCATTGCACTTGCACCACTTTCATTTTGCATATCAATCGCTAACAAGCGTTAATAATAGTGGCACTTTCTGCAGGCATTAGATCAATCTGCAGGGAAATGCCTTCCCAAAGAATCATGCATTTCCACCAGACATTGGACTATAATGGAGTTAAATTATTTAAATGTACTTACAAATACAAGCAAGGCACTGAAACCATGTACCAATATTCTAGGCTGCCGTGACAACAATATAGAACGCGTTCCTGCCAGGCGTGCTAGGAATGCAAAGAATTCTGCCTCGCATACAGAGGAGCTTTGAAACTCTGGGCTCAGAAAACTTCCAGCTTCTCAGTTTTCTTTTGTGATACTTCAACACATCTCTTCTACAAACACAGAGTGGCTGTCAATGGGTCCGTGGCCAGGTGGGGGCCAGTGACAAGTGGAGTCCCTCAGGGATCAGTCCTGAGACCAGTCTTGTTCTTTGTGGGTGCCACAGACAGAGGCATTGAGTGTACCCTCAGCAAGTTTGCTGATGACACCAAGCTGTGTGGTGCAGCAGACAGCCTGAAGGGAAGGGATGCCATCCAGAGGGACCTGGACAGGATGGAGAGGTGGGAACAAGCCAATCTCAAGAGGTTCAACAAGACCAAGTGCAGTGTCCTGCATCTGGGTCGGGGCAATCTCAAGCACAAATCCAGGCTGGGCAGTGACTGGCTGGTAATCATAGAATGGTTTAGGTTGGAAGGGACCTCAAGGATCATCCAGCTCCAACCCCCTGCCATAGGCAGGGACACCTCCCACTAGAGCAGGCTGCTCAAGGCCTCATCCAACCTGGCTTTAAACACCTCCAGGGAGGAAGCATCCACAACCTCCCTGGGCAACCCATTCCAGTGTCTCACCACCCTCACTGTAAAGAACTTCCTCCTAATATCTAAATTTCCCCTCTTCCAGCTTAAACCCATTCCCCCTCGTCCTAACATTACTAGACCGTGTAAATAGTCCCTTCCCAGCTTTCCTGTAGGCTCCCTTCAGATACTGGAAAGCCACTATAAGGGAAGCAGCCCTGAGGGGAGGGACTGGGGGGTGCTGGCGGATGAGAAGCTCAGCATGAGCCAGCAGTGTGCACTTGCATCCCAGAGGGCCAACCAGATCCTGGGCTGCATCAGGAGAAGTGTGGCCAGCAGGGCCATGGAGGTGATTCTCCCCTTGTACTCTACTGTGGTGAGACCCCACCTGGAGTACTGCATCCAGTACTGGAGCCCCCATTACAAGAAGGATGTAGACGTGCTGGAGCGTGTCCAGAGAAGGGCCACGAGGATGATCAGAGGGCTGGAGCACCTCTGCTATGAGGAGAGACTGAGAGAGTTGGGGCTGTTCAGTCTGGAGAAGAGGAGGCTCCCAGGTGACCTTCTTGTGGCCTTTCAGTGTTTGCAGGGGGCCTACAAAAAAGCTGAGGAGAGACTTCTGATTCCACGATTCTATGATTCTAGGTACAATGAGTTGGCCAGGCTTGATGTAAAGTGAAAAAAAACCCAAACAACAACAACAGAAACCCCAGAATGGATGAAATCAGCAGCAAAACCTACTGCAGAGGAAGATGAAAGATGTTGGACAGAGAGCTGCAGAAAGACTTTTGCAGTCCCTCACTCAGAAACAAGTAAATTTTATTTCCCATACAAAAAGCACCACGATGACATGGTGCAATTGGCAGCTGAGGGAAACCATAATCATAATGTAGCCATTGGACTTGGACCTGTGCTGTTATATCCTGTTGAACACAGACGCATTTTCCTTTCAGTACAGTGTTTAGTACAAGAAAAGCAGGTTGAGAAAAACATTTCAGCATGGCTAGGGGGAAAAAAGAAGTAACAAAGAAAGCAAACAAAGACCCAGCAGGATGACTTTTAGGGTTATCAGCTAGTAAGTCAAACCCTGGAGCTAGAGGGTAAGTGGTAGAAGGCAAGGAACAGGCTATAATAAAGATGATCAGAAAATGGACAACACGGACTAAGTAATAAGCACTTGGAGTCTCTTGCCTGTATTGTCATCAACTGTGCCCTTTGTACTCAGCATGAGTGATCAAAGCAAAAGCCACACAAGAGACTTGGGCACTATCTTACTACAGCCAAGCCGTTTCAACATTTCTCTCTCAAACTCCCTCCTCAAGAGGAGCTTTAAGACCCATTGCAGTTACAGACCAGCCAGAAGATGGACTTCATTTTTGGTATTTTCATCTGGCTTTTGGGCCTCCAAAAAGATCTTTAACACAAACACGGCCTCCATCTCCTCTATGTGCTCGATGTGCTATGAAGGCTTCCAAACGTTAACAATGTCAATTTTTAATTCAAAATACCTCCTATTTAATACTTTCCTTAGAGCTCTGCTTCTAGAGGGATGTGATTACATGCCACTCAGAGATTTAAGAGATTGCAGAAGGATTTAGTATATGAATCTTAATCAAAGCTATAAAGCAAATGCAGAAAAATCTTCCTAAAATATTCAATGCAAACGTTACACTTTTCAGTGCAGCCTTACGGTCCCCAAACAAATGGGGCTGGAAATGTTGGGTAACAGCCCTTAACTTAGTAAAAAAGGATAAGGACAAGTTATTAGTTATTTTTTTTACAAGTTTTTCCACACTGCCAGATGGAAGGTGCTACAATTTCATATGGCCCAGGGCTCCTGAAGAGGAGAAGAGCAGAAACACCTGAAGAGGTATCCATCCTGCCATCCTGTGCTAGTTTGAGCCTAGCTA
>WAAF01001201.1:39587-52178 GCA_013400475.1 Tricholaema leucomelas | reverse complement strand
TGGTTGATTCTATGACTCTATGATTCTAAGTACCTCAGATAATGCTGAACACTGTATGAATTATTTACCGTTATGGTAGCCTCATTTATGTGAGGGTCCCTATCAGAGCCAATACTAATCCTTCAGCCTTGGAGAAAGTGCTTTACACTTAAAACCAAACCAAATAGCACTACACTACACATCACTTCAGGAGAAGACAGCTTGCAGACATTCCTTTTGTTCAGCACAAACTGTTTGTTCTGGGAATAGCAGAGAGTATCAAATCGCTGCAGCTTGAGGCAAAACAGATTGGAATCTTTATATTATAAAGAGCCAATGTGAAAGTCTCATCTCTAAGCCTGGGTCATAGCCACAGGGCTAGCAGGATACTCTGAGATAAGACTCATCTTTATTTTCCTGATGGTTATTTCTTCATTAAAAAATTGCAAAGGGGCTGAAATGTGGACTGAAACAGAGGCATGGCTTTTGCCTGTGTTCACAACCACCTATATATCCTGTTGGGAATAGTAATATTAAATTCCACTAATAGAATAGGATAGAATAGAATAGGATAGGATAGAATAGGATAGGATAGAATAGAATAGAATAGAATAGAATAGAATAGAATAGAATAGAATAGAATAGAATTGAATCAAGCAGGTTGGAAGATATCTCCAAGCTCATCCAGTCCAACCTAGCACCCAGCCCTATCCAGTCAACCAGACCATGGCACTAAGTGCCTCATCCAGGCTTTTTCTGAACACCCCCAGGGACAGCAACTCCACCACCTCCCTGGGCAGCACATTCCAATGCCAATCACTCTCTCTGACAACAACTTCCTCCTAACATCCAGCCTAGATCTGCCCTGCCACAACTTGAGGCTCTGTCCCTTTGTCCTGTTGCTGGTTGTCTGGGGGAAGAGACCAACCCTCACCTGGCTACAGCCTCCCTTCAGGGAGCTGCAGACAGCAATGAGCTCTGCCCTGAGCCTCCTCTTCTGCAGGCTGCACACCCCCAGCTCCCTCAGCCTCTCCTCACAGGGCTGTGCTCCAGGCCCCTCCCCAGCCTTCCTGCCCTTCTCTGGACACCTTCCAGCACCTCAACATCTCTCTTGAATTGAGGAGCCCAGAACTGGACACAGCACTCAAGGTGTGGCCTGAGCAGTGCTGAGCACAGGGGCAGAAGAACCTCCCTCGTCCTGCTGGCCACACTGCTCCTGAGCCAGCCCAGGATGCCATTGGCTTTCTTGCCCACCTGGGCACTGCTGCCTCATCTTCACCTATTATCCACCAGCACCCCCAGGTCCCTCTCTGCCTGGCTGCTCTCAGCCACTCTGTCCCCAGCCTGTAGCGTTGCTTGGGGTTGTTGTGGCCAAAGTGCAGAATCCTGCACTTGGCCTTGTTCAATCTCATCCCATTGGCCTCTGCCCACCCATCCAGCCTGGCCAGGTCCCTCTGCAGGGCTCTCCTACCTTCCAACAGCTCCGCAGCTGCTCCTAGCTTGGTGTCATCTGCAAACTTAATGATGCTGGGCACAATCCCCTCATCCAGATCATCAATAAAGATTCTATAGAATCACTACATTTAATATTACTATTCCCAACAAGATCCTCTTTTTCCTTCTGCAGTGAAAAAAAAAAAACCAACTCCAAACAACAAGGAAAAAACCCAAAAGGTGCTTCATGCTGAAGAACTTCCTCATGTCTAATCTACACCTGCCCTCCTCTAGCTTGGATCCATTCTTCCCAGTCCTATCACTACCTGACATTCCTGTGTGATCTGCCCTAGGTGATCCTCCTCTGGCAGGGAGGTTGGATTGGAAGCTCTCCAGAGGTCCCTTCCAACACCTAACATCCTCTGATCCTGTGATTCTGTAAATAAAACTTTAATCATAGTACACAAGGGAGTCTTGCCTACTCCCTGCAAGTCCTAACATATGCTCCTTTCAAACCATTCAGGAGCTCAGGGATCTGCAGAGAAAGTTCCCTGCTTTGGGTTAACAGTAACAATAATACTAATACTGATAACACTTGATCATAGAATCCACAGAATTGCCAGGGCTGGAAGGGACCTCAAGGATCATCCAGTTCCAACCCTCCCTACATCAGCTTGCCCAGAGCCACATCCAGCTTAAAAACCTTCCACCACCTCCCTAGGCAACCTGTGCCAGTCTCTCTCCACCCTTATACTGAAGAATTTCTTCCTAATGTCTAATCAGAATCTGCCCTCCTCTAGCATGGATCCATTTCCCCCCCAGGCCTATCACTCACTACCTGATGCCCTAAGAAGTCCCTCCCCAGCTTTCTTGCAGCCCCCTGCAGATACTGAAAGGCCACAAGAAGGACTCCTCAAAGCCTTCCCCAGACTGAACAACCCCAACTTTCTGACTGTTCTTGCAGGAGAGCAGCTCCAGCCCTCTGATCATCCTTGTGGCCCTTCTCCGGAAACCTTCCAGCACCTCCAGACCTTTCCTGTAATAGAGGCTCCAGAACTGGACACAGTGCTCCAGATGGGGTCTCACCAGAGCAGTGCAGAGGGGTAGAATCCCCCCTCCCTCACCCTGCTGCCCACACTGCTCTTGCTGCAGCTCATTTGGGTGCCCATGTGCCATTTTGAGTGCCTGCACTGGCAGCACATGCTGGCTGACCTTCATATGAGCTGAGGATGGCTGCTGACAGCTCCACGGCTTGCCCAGCAAACACAACTCGTTACATAAAAACAGGCAGCAGCCAAAAGCTGTGCTCTCCTTTTGTGCTACGCCCAAGGTTAGCACAGTGAGCCAGTGAGACCAGATGCACAAACTAGGGTAGGTGCACTACATAACTGCTTGGAGAGGCATCTAAATCCATCTGGGACAACTTCCTAAAGGTAGGCAACTACAAGCACCTGAGTGGATTTGAAGAAGCACCAGAAAGCATTTCCCCCTTCTCCTTCTCTTCCTTCAAAATCTCCTTTCCCTTTCTTTTTTTTTTCACAGTCTACTGATACCATGGCATTAGGATTTCTTTCTACTAACAAAGGTCAGAGACAAAGAAAAGAAACGAACAGGGATGCAGCTGAGGATGGCAGATATAACAAAGAGGAGCAGAGCTATTCCAACTGGCATCTTCATTCAGAAAGGGACCTAAGACAGGAACCTGTCATAAGTAATCATAGAAGCAGAGAATGGTTCAGGTTGGAAGGGATCTCAAAGCTCAGCCAGTTCCAACTTCCTGCCCTAGGCAGGGACAACTCCTACTAGAACAGATCACTCAGGGCCTCATCCAACCTGGTCCTGAACACCTCCGGGCAGGTTGCGGAGCACAGAAGCACCCAATGTGATCAAAGATCAAAGATCACATTGGGTGCTTCTGTGCTCCACAACCTCCCTGGGCATCCTGTGCCAGTGTCTCACCACCCTCACTGCAAACAACTTCTTCCTAACATCCACTTTCAATCTCCTCTCTGCCACTTTAAACCCATTCCTCCTCATCCTGTCATTACAAGACCTTGTCAAAAGTCCCTCCCCAGCTCTCCTGTAGCCCCCTTCAGATATTGGAAGGCCACTCCAAGGTCTCCTCAAAGCTTTCTCTTCTCCAAGCTGCAGAGCCCAAACTGTCTCAGAGGAGAGCTGCTTAGAGCAGAGCTGCTGCAGCCCTCTCAGCATCTTGGTGGCCTCCTCTGGACAGGCTCCAACACTTCCATGTCCTTCTTGTGCTGGGGGCTCCAGAACCGCACACAGTACTCCAGGTGGGGTCTGAGGAGAGCAGAGCCAAGAGGCAGAATCCCCCCCCTTGCCCTGCTGGCCATGAAAGTCCCCACCTGCTGCTAACTCTTGATTTACAATTTAACACTGAATACCAAATATAGAGTTTTATGAGTAAAAGAAGTAATCAAAAGCTTAACTCTGTGCTCTTCACTGGGTTGTACACAAGGTTTTCCCCGCAGGACTAGCCCTTCATTGTGTTCTATGTACTCCTATAATGCTCTCATCACAGCAGTGCCCATCCATATTTACACTCTGCTCCAGCAACACCTGCTCTCCTGGAAAAAACAAAAGTCATCCATCTATTCTCTGCAGTGCCTCATAAGAGTTTAGGCTCCAAGTACTTCATTCAGGGACTGAAGAGACGCTCTTACTACTTGAAGATTTCTGCAAGAGCTAAAAATGGAAAAAGAATAGCAAACAGAATCTGAAGTTCAATTCCTGTGTATCAGGGCAGGGATGCAGCCATGTAAAGTTCCTGTTTCAACAGGGAAATAACAATAGTTCATCTTCTGGCAGCACCTCTCCTTCTTGAAGCTCTTATGTGGTCTTCATGGCACTGAGATTTGACTGGCTGACATATGATGTGCAATTGTGCCTGTCACAGGGTAAATTTTGGCTCCAGAATTAATATACTTGTCCTCATACTTAAAAACAAAACATATAAATAAAGTTGAACTGGAGAAACAGCATCCTTGTAAGGAGCTGTAACTGAGAACCACAGAATTGTCTAGGCTGGAAGGGACCTCAAAGGATCATCTGTTTCCAACCTGCTGCCACGGGCAAGGGCACTTTCCTCTAAATGGGGTTGCCCAGAGCCACATCCAGCCTGGCCTTAAAAACATCGAAGGATGAGGTTTCCACCACCTCCCTAGGCAACCTGTGCCAGTCTCTCTCCACCCTTATGCTGAAGAATTTCTTCCTAATGTCTAATCAGAATCTGCCCTCCTCTAGCATGGATCCATTTCCCCCGTAGCCCTATCACTCACTACCTGATGCCCTAAGAAGTCCCTCCCCAGCTTTCTTGCAGCCCCCTTCAGATACTGAAAGGCCACAAGAAGGACTCCTCAAAGCCTTCCCCAGACTGAACAACCCCAACTTTCTGACTGTTCCTGCAGGAGAGCAGCTCCAGCCCTCTGATCATCCTTGTGGCCCTTCTCTGGACACCTTCCAGCACCAGATCTTTCCTGTAATAGAGGCTCCAGAACTGGACACAGTGCTCCAGGTGAGGTCTCACCAGAGCAGTGCAGAGGGGCAGAATCCCCTCCCTGGCCCTGCTGCCCACACTGCTCTTGCTGCAGCGCAGGCTCTGGTTGCTCTCTGGGCTGCAAGTGCACACTGCTGGCTCCTGTTGAGCTTCTCCTCCACCAGCACCCCCGAGTCCTTTTTCCTCAGGGCTGCTCTCAAGCCATGAGGATGAATAGTTGTCCCACTCCAAGTGCAGACAAAGAGAAGAGGAGCTTTAGCAAGCAGAAGAGCGAACTTCTTCAACGTGTCCCTCTGTTTCTGATACTACCTCAAGGCATGTTAGTGCCAGGCACAGATGCCCCTCCAAAGGACAACACATCCATCAAGGGCCAGGGAGGTGGTGGAGTCACCGTCCCTGGGGGTGTTCAGGAAAAGCCTGGCTGGGGCACTTAGTGCCATGGTCTGGTTGATTGGCTGGGGCTGGGTGCTAGGTTGGGCTGGATGATCTTGGAGGTCTCTTCCAGCCTGGTTGATTCTATGATTCTCAGTACCTGCCTGTTTAGCATCTGATAATAGGAGCACTTCATTCACCTTAGGTGGACTCCACGATGCATGATTCTGAACATGTTACTTGAAAACTTCTGCAAGAGCTAATTGAAAAGTTCCAACCTGTGTTGTGCTCCTGTCCAACCTTCTATTCACATCATAGAACACAAATGTTAGAGAAGACCATCTCCATTAAAGTCCAAACCCCAGAATCACAGAATGACAGAATGTCAGGAGCTGGAAGAGACCACCAAAGCTCAGCCAGTCCAACCCCCTTGCCACAACAGGATCACCTAGAACAGATCACAAAGGAACACATCCAGGCAATTTGTTGAATACCTTCAGAGAGGGAGACACCACCACCCCCCGGACAGCTAGTGATTGCATTTTGTAGTCAAAACATCTAGACTAGGTTGGATGAGGCCTTGAGCAACCTGTTCTAGCAGGAGGTGTCCTTGCCTATGGCAGGGGGTTGGAACTGGTTGAGCTTTGAGGTCCCTTCCAACCTAACCCATTCTGTCATTCTACAGTTCTGTGGTTCTAATTGGCCCAAAAAGGAGAAGAAGCAGTAGCTTATAGTTAATAATCCTTGACAAAGTGCACCATATTCTCATAACCTCCTCCTGTATTTCCTTCTTTAGGGACAAAGAGTAATAACATAATGGGTACCTCAAATATCTACTTGAGGCCCACTGGCACCATGGATGATCAAGAACAATAGGAAGCGCTGCAAGAAATAAAACAGGCTAAAGTTTAAACGAGTTTGTCAGTTTCTCTGGTCTTTTCTGGAAGACAACAAGATCACCTAAGGGCTTGGTCAGGCTGGGTTGTTTTTTTTTTGCTGGCTTTATTACCCAGCAGATGGAATGGCAAATGTGTGACATAAGGAGAAAGCTATCTCATATGCCAGTTTGTTAAACAGATTGTATTCATCATCTGACCACTGTTAGGAAGGCAATTGAAACCCACAGGCTTCTAGCTTCTCCATAATGAATGTTAAAGATGCAAATATGGAGCCATTTCTCACCCTTCAAACTGACTGTCAGAATCACACATGCGGTTGAAAGCTCTGCACGAGCCAAGGTGAGCTGGTACAGGCAACCAGCCGCTGTCTGAAGTTCCTCCATGGGACCTTGTGCTGGTTTGAGACAAACAGGCAACCAGCAAGAGAAGAAGGGGACACAGTCTCAAGTTGTGCCAGGGCAGGTCTGGGCTGGATGTTAGGAGGAAGTTGTTGGCAGAGAGAGTGATTGGCACTGGAATGGGCTGCCCAGGGAGGTGGTGGAGTCACCATCCCTGGAGGAGTTGAAGCAAAGCCTGGCTGGGGCACTTAGTGCCATGGTCTGGTTGCTTGGCCAGGGCTGGGTGCTAGGTTGGACTGGATGAGCTTGGAGGTCTCTTCCAACCTGATTGGTTCTGTGACTCTATGAAATTGGAATATTTTAGTGAGAGAAATTAGATGCTAGGCTGTGAGAAGGAAACAATGCTGATGTCTGCTGCACTCATAGGCTTGCTGAGATGTGTAAGAGCAAGAACATAAATATAGATAAGACAGTGTGTGTGTGTCTCTGCCGGTGCCTGTGCTTTCTCCCAGGCCTTTTTGCTGTGCAACCCAACTAATTCTGCTTCTAACCCCCCTTGCTGATCCTCACAGCTCACCTTGCATGCAAGGCAGACTCTGGGGTGGAAAGAAGGTGGGAGGGTGGTTGGGAGCCCCTCATGGGGACTCTGATTTCTGAAAGGGCTGTTGTGTTTCTGTATTACCTTTAACAGGCAACCTGTGCCAGTGTCTCACCACCCTCACTGCAAAGAATCCTTTCTTAACATCCACTTTCAATCTCCCCTCTGACACCTTAAACCCCTTCCTCCTCATCCTGTCATTATAACACCTTGTCAATAGTCCTTCCCTAGCCCTCCTGTAGCCATCTTCAGATATTGGAAGACCACTCCAAGGTCTCCTGGAAGCCTTCTCTTCTCCAGGCTGCAGAGCCCCAACTCTTTTAGTCTGCCCTCAGAGCAGAGCTGCTGCAGCCCTCTGAGCATCTTTGTGCCTTTCATCAACCCAGATCCCAGGTTTCTGTGTGAGACACCCCAGTTTTTGGTGTAATTCACTTCTATGTTTTTGCTGGCTCTGCAGAAGGAAACCTGGTGCTAGGGGCAAACACCTTTCTCCAGCTCACTGTATAGTTTACCATCAATTGCTACAACTGCTACAATTGCAAACAGGATCGCAGGCTCACAGGATATTAGGGGTTGGAATGGACCCAAAGAGATCATCGAGTCCAACCCCCCTGTCAGAGCAGGACCATACAATCTAGCACAGATCACAGAGGAACACATCCAGACAGGCCTTGATAGGCTCCAGAGAAGGAGACTCCACAACAGGATGCAAAGCAAGGTAAACCTGTAGGAGCTGAGGCAGTGGTGCCAACACTTTTCAGGTGTATGATGTGTGTCTGCTTTTCATGCTTGAGTCAAACCATTGCTAGTTTTGGGGACAGCAGGGACTGCCTTTGCTCCCATAGGGTCAAAACCAGTGATGGTTCTTTGGCACACACCACAGGGCACAGAAGGCAGTTCTAGTTAATGCAGACAGTGACACTTCAGAGGCCCAGGACATAGCACCTTTATTGTCCTCCTACCTACAGGCATGTTCAAAGATCTCCTTGAAGTCTTTTACTACAGGTTTTGAGATTGACAGAGATGTTTGTTCTGGTTCTGTACATGGGGTGGGGAATTGTTGGAGTCTGTCCAGAGAAGGGCCATGAGGATGATCATAGAACTGGAGCTGCTGTGCTATGGGAACAGGCTGAGAGAGTTGAGGCTGTTCAGTTGAGAGAGAAGAAGGCTCAGAGGAGACCTTATTGTGGCCTTCCAGTATCTGAAGGGGGCTTCAAGAAAGCTGCTGAGGGACTTTTGAGTATCTGGAGGTGGCTGAGAGAGTTGAGGCTGTTCAGTCTGGAGAAGATAAGGCTCAGAGGAGACCCTCTTGTGGCCTTCCAGTAACTGAAGAGGGCTACAAGAAAGCTGCTGAGGGACTTTTTAGAGTGTCAGGATTGAGCGGAATGGATCCAAGCTAGAGGAGGGCTGATTCTGATTAGACATTAGGAAGAAGTTCTTCAGCTAAGGGTGGTGAGAGACTGGCACAGGTTGCCCAGAGAGGTGGTGGAAGCCTCATCCCTGGATGTTTTTAAAGCCAGGCTGAATGTGGCTCTGGGCAACCTGATCTAGTGTGAGGTGTTCCTGCCCATGGTGGGAGGGGGTTGGAATTGGACAGTCCTAGAGGAATCTTCCTACCCTGACAGTTCTGTCATTCTATGGTTCTATGATTCTATGGTTCTACGATTCTATGATCAGTCTCCTTCCCAGGGCACACTAACAGATGTACTCACTACTTTCACTCTTGCGTTACTATATGACGCAATTATGTTTGTGCTGTTCGTATTGCTGTGTTTCAAACGGCATTTGAAGTGCAACCTCTCATCCTCATTAGCAAAATTCACCTTTAAAGCTTCCTTCTTATTAAGCCAAACCCAGGGAGCTGGCAACAGCAAGGATAAACCGCACGGATATGCTGATAGGGGTACTTGGAAACAGGAATGTGTAAGGAACGTAACTTTGCTGCGAGCCTACAGCAGCCTGTCCAATGCATATGCTGCCTGGCACGTCAGCAGTTGTACTACACTTTAAATCAAGAGCAGAATCCCTCTCCCTCAGGGAATCTCAAAGGTTAGCACCGCTTCAAACACTTGTAAAGCGAGCGCCGTGCAGCTGCCAGGCAGCGGGATCAGAGCTGCACACAAAGCTGCCACAAAGTGTCAGTCAGGCGTACTTTAGTGAGAAATGTGCCATTTACTGCTGGCACCATTAGGCCAGGGATGGCAACAATTAGCACAACTACGCCTGCTAGAGTCACACTCCCTTACCATTCACATTAACAATCAAAGCAATCACAGAATCATAGAATCGACCAGGTTGGAAGAGAGCTCCAAGCTCAGCCAGTCCAACCTAGCACCCAGCCCTACCCAATCAACCAGACCATGGTACTAAGTGCCTCATCCAGGCTTTTCTCCAACACTTCCAGGGACAGCGACTCCACCACCTCCCTGGGCAGCCCATTCCAATGCCAATCACTCTCTCTGCCAACAACTTCCTCCTAACATCCAGCCTAGGCCTTCCCTGCCACAACTTGAGACTGTGTCTCCTTCTTCTGTTGCTGCTTGCCTGGCAAAAGAGACCAACCCCACCTGGCTACAGCCTCCCTTCAAGTAGCTGCAGACAGCAATGAGGTCTGCCCTGAGCCTCCTCTTCTCCAGGCTGCACACCCCCCAGCTCCCTCAGCCTCTCCTCACAGGGCTGTGCTCCAGCTTGCTGCCCTTCTCTGGACTTTCCAGTACCTCAACTTCTCTCTTGACCTGAGGAGCTCAGGCTCCTTTGTTTTTCAGCTGAAATATTTCCTTTTGCAATGAGGTGGCACAATGAATATGGAGATACTTTCTGCCCAGCTATGTTGGCGCTTGCAGTTCATTGCTCCATCTTCAGCTTCTCATTTGCAGGATTTGAATTACAGATACTCCTGTAAACTGCACAAACACACCCAACACTCAAACACCTTCTCCTTCCAATCCTGAGTGCTGGTCTATATTCAAGTAATTCCATGCAGGAATTGAAACACTCTGGAAAACAACTCACGAGCTCGAGAGCTCAGTGAATCTGACAGCTGAGGGAAAAAGCCTGCTGAATGCAACAGGGGGCAGAATCACACAAACACAGATGTCCAGTTGGAAAACACCTCCAAGCTCATCCAGTCCAACCTTCCACCCAGTACAACACTAAACCATGGCCCTAAGCACCAGCTCCACAGGCTGCTTAAACACCTCCAAGGATGGAGACTCCAGCACTGCCCTGGGCAGAACATTCCAAAGGCCGAGAACCCTCTCTGGCAAGAAAGATTTCCTAGCATCCAGCCTCAACCTGCCCTGGGGCAGCTTGGAACCATTTCCTCTCCTCCTGTTCCTTGCCACCCAAGAGCAGAGCCTATCCCCTCCTCTCTCCAACCTCCCTTCAGGGAGCTGCAGAGAGCAATGACCTCTGCCCTCAGCCTCCTCTTCTGCAGCCTCAACACCCCCAGCTCCCTCAGCCCCTCCTCTAGCCCAGCCGCTCCAGGTTTGAACACACACTATGAGACTGTCCTTGCAAATCACAACGTAGACACTGAAATCACAAATTGAAACCAAAGAAAGGCAAATATTCTTCTCTTAACATAAACCAGAAAGAATAAACTATAGATTCTGTCTGCAGATTTGGATCCTACCAGCCCAATTTGAAGAGCTGTGGAGATCTAGGCAATGAAAACCTATTTCTTAGGTTGAACAGCTTTTCAATGCCTCTGTGGTATGTAAAGCTGTTATACTCCCAAACAAGAGTCAATAGGACACCTTTCGTGCAGTTACAGTACAGAGTTCTTTCCACTGAATTACTTAGCCTAATTCTGAACCAAGATGTTATAGAATCACAGAATCACAGAATGGTTTAGGTTGGAAGGGAGCTCAAAGCTCAGCCAGTTCCAAAACCCCACCATAGGCAGGGACACCTCCCACTAGAACAGGTCACTCAAGGCCTCATCCAACCTCGTCCTGAACACATCCAGGGAGGTTGTGGAACACAGAAGCACTCAATGTGATCTTCAATCACATTGGGTGCTTCTGAGCTCCAAAACCTCCCTGGGCAACCTGTGCCAGTGTCTCACAACCTCCCTTGGCAACCCGTGCCACTGTCTCACCACCCTCACTGCAAACAACTAACATCCATTTTCAATCTCCCCTCTGCCACTTTAAACCCATTCCTCCTCATCCTGGTATTACAAGACCTTGTCAATAGTCCCTCCCCAGCCTTCCTGTAGGCTCCCTTCAGATACTGGAAAGCCACTCTAAGGTCTCCTTGGAGCCTTCTCTTCTCCAGGCTGCAGAGCCCCAACTCTCTCAGCCTGTCCTCAGAGCAGAGCTGCTCCAGCCCTCTCAGCATCTGGGTGGCCTCCTATGGATTCACTCTACCAGTTCCATGTACTTCTTGTCGTATATATAAATATAGATAACTTAAATATCTCTATCTGAAAGAAATTCTCTCACTTGTTGTGAAGTTTGTAAAAAACAAACAACATTCCCAGAGAAGAGAATAATTCAGGGGCATATCAGGTTTTAGTTAGCTGCAGTGGCTGTGAGCTGTTTTGCACACAAGGGACGGGAGCTGTGCATGACACGAAAGCTTTTCATTTCCTCTGGTGTTATTCTTTCAGCATCTATTTTAAAAACTTCTGGAGGGCATTGTGGATTTCAGTAACTGAAAGTGGTAGATACACACCTTGAGCAAGACCAGGATGCTGTTGGTGCAGAAATTGTGTCAGTCATGGCAAGTAATCACCTTTAGCTGAGCAACTACCAGTTTGGTGGCTGAGATGATCAAAGATGTAATGCAGAGCAAAGGAGCAGTGTGGCCAGCAGGACAAGGGAGGTTATTCTGCCCCTGTACTCAGCACTGGTCAGACCACACCTTAAGTGCTATGTCTAGGTCTGGGCTCCTTGATTCAAGAGAGATGTTGAAGTGCTGGAAGGTGTCCAGAGAAGGGCAGCAAGGCTGGTGAGGGGCCTGGAGCACAGCCCTGTGAGGAGAGGCTGAGGGAGCTGGGGGTGTGCAGCCTGCAGAAGAGGTGGCTCAGGGCAGACCTCATTGCTGTCTACAACTACCTGAAGGGAGATTGTAGCCAGGTGGGGTTGATCTTTTCTCCTAGGCACCCAGGGACAGAAAAAGGGGGCACAGTCTCAAGTTGTGGCAGGGGAGGTCTAGGCTGGATGTTAGGATGAAGTTCTTGCCAGAGAGAGTGATTGGCATTGGAATGGGCTGCCCAGGGAGGTGGTGGAGTTGCCATCCCTGAAGGTATCATAGTATCACACAGTAACACCAAGGTTGGAAGAGACCTCACAGATCATCAAGTCCAACCCTTCACCACAGAGCTCAAGGCTAGACCATGGCACCAAGTGCCACGTCCAATCCTGCCTTGAACAGCTCCAGGGACGGCGACTCCACCACCTCCCTGGGCAGCCCATTCCAGTAGCCAATGACTCTCTCAGTGAAGAA
>WAAF01001201.1:27613-39430 GCA_013400475.1 Tricholaema leucomelas | reverse complement strand
GCACACTGCTGGCTCATGTTCAGGTGGGTATCAATCAGCACCCCCAGCTCCCTCTCTGTTTGGCTGCTCTCAGCCACTCCGACCCCAGCCTGTAGCTCTGCATGGGGTTGTTGTGGCCAAAGTGCAGCCCCTGGCACTTGGAGCCATTGAATGCCATCCCCTTGGACTCTGCCCATCTGTCCAGGCGGTCGAGGTCCTGCTGCAGAGCCCTTCTGCCCTCAGAAGGTGTTGAAGCAAAGCCTGTTCAGATGTTGAAGCAAAGCCTGGCTGGGGCTCTTAGTGCCATGGTCTGGTTGATTGGCTAGGGCTGGGTGCTAGGTTGGACTGGATGAGCTTGGAGGTCTCTTCCAACCTGCTTGATTCTGAGATTCTATGATTCTGTAATTCTATGATTCTAGGGCAATGGTCACAGGCAGCTGACTCACCAGTCCATCTATTGCAATACTCTACCCTCCTCTCTCCATCCCTCACTGATGAGCCCAGGATTGCTTTAAATGGCCTGGCTCTTTCTAGGCTTTTGCCTGCTGCTCAATAGGGTATTTCAAGATTGGATTGCCTTAAGAAAGTTTATTACAACTGCTAAGGGAACTGGAGCAGAAACTCCTACAGAGATATTTCTGCTTTTGCCTGACCTACCACCTAGCCACACAGCAAGGTGGGCACCATGGGGGCCCTGCTGTGCCCTGGGAGCCCTTTCAGAATAAATTGAGCTGGAACTGAATTGTAGGGAAAGGTCATGAAAAATTACTTCATGAATTGCCATGGTTTCCCTCTTACTTATCCATAACATCTTTGCACCCTGTGTAACACTTCAAACAGCCCTGCTCAGCTAGGAAAAAGCAGTTCACAAACAACCTGTGTTAGATCTGATTTGGGGTCAGCATTTAGACTCAGAAGGTGAATGCAGGCTCACTATTCTTTGCTATAATAGTACAGGTGTTGTACAGTTGTATCTACTTCTATCTCTATATTTGCACCTTCTTCATTACATACTAACTCCTGGTGGCGAGAGCATGTTGCCCTTTTATGTCCTGTATCCCACATTACTGAGAGTCTGTATTTCTTATGTGGAACTAGAAATGAATCCATCCAACTTGAAGCCAAGCCTAAATCATAGAGTCATAGACTCACAGAATCAGCCGGGTTGGAAGAGACCTTCAAGCTCATCCAGTCTAACCTATCAGCCAGCCCTGTGCAATCAACTAGACCATGACACTAAGTGCCTCATCCAGGCTTTGCTTGAACTCATCCAGGAATGGTGGTGGATGCTCCCTCAGCCTCTCCTCACAGGGCTGTGCTCCAGGCCTCTCCCCAGCCTTGCTGCCCTTCTCTGGACACCTTCCAGCACCTCAACATCTCTCTTCAATTCAGGAGCCCAGAACTGGACACAGCACTCAAGCTGTGCCCTGAGCAGTGCTGAGCACAGGGGCAGAAGAACCTCCCTTGTCCTGCTGCCCACACTGCTCCTGAGCCAGCCCAGGATGCCATTGGCTCTGCTGCCCACCTGGGCACTGCTGCCTCATCTTCAGCTACTCTCTCCCAGCACCCCCAGCTCCCTCTCTTCTTGGCTGCTCTCAGTCACTCTTTCCCCAGCCTGTAGTGCTGCTTGGGGTTGTTGTGGCCAAAGTGTAGAACCCTGCACTTAGCCTTGTTCAATCTCATCCCATTGGCTTCTGCCCACCCATCCAGCCTGGCAAGTTCATTGTTTCCCTTGGCAGTTCCAGCTCAACAGAGGATTTGATCATGTTTCACATGCTCTCCTTTAAGTCTTTAAACACATACTGAACAAAATCCTTTCCAACAACATTCTGCCCAGAACACAATCAGCTCTCTGGCTGCTGATCTTTGACCAGGGCCTTCAGTCCTCTGTCACAAGTCCTAATTCTGAACTTGTGGTGTTGAAGATTGAATCCCAAATAATTCATCAGAAAACTTCCCTCACTGTTTGCCCAGAGAGGAGAGAATTTTTTTAACACCTCTCCACAAAGTTTGCTATGTAAAACCCTTCAAAGTTCCATGGGAAAAGAAACCTAACAAAAGGAAAAGAGGAAAAATGACATGCTGCAAATTGCTCACTGCCAGAGATGTCTATCAAAGGGATCACTTTCTGAGCTCCAGATGGCAGGTCTCCTACAGGAAGCAGCTGGTCCTTTGGCACAATGTCCCCACAAAGTGCCACTGGCTAAGGCCATCTGTGGTAATTCAGGGCCACCGCAGGAATGTTGAGCTGAAATTGTTTCAGCTCTACAAGCTAAGCCTTTCCTCTCCAGCAGCCCAGTGAGGGCAGCCAGCCTGACTGCTTCATCACCTCCCACGCCAGGGACGCTCTCTTCTCTGTGAGGGGGCATGTGGGTGTACCATGTGCTCTGAACTGCTTCTCAGGTTACTACATCTGGTGTGCCCCAGGGATCAGTGCTGGGCACACTCCTGTTCAATATCTTTATTGATGATCTGGACCAGAGGATTGAGTCCAGTATCAGTAAGTTTGTAAATGACACCAAGCTAAGAGCAGGTGTGGAGCTGTTGGAGGGTAGGAGAGCCCTGCAGAGGGACCTGGCCAGGCTGGATGGGTGGGCAGAGGCCACTGGGATGAGACTGAACAAGGCCAAGTGCAGGGTTCTGCACTTTGGCCACAACAACCCCAAGCAGCACTACAGGCTGGGAACAGAGTGGCTGAGAGCAGCCAGGCAGAGAGGGACCTGGGGGTGTTGGGAGAGAGTAGCTGAACAGGAGCCAGCAATGTGCCCAGGCAGGCAGCAGAGCCAATGGCATCCTGGGCTGGCTCAGGAGCAGTGTGGGCAGCAGGACAAGGGAGGTTCTTCTGCCCCCGTGCTCAGCACTGCTCAGGACACACCTTGAGTGCTGTGTCCAGTTCTGGGCTCCTCAATTCAAGAGAGATGTTGAGGTGCTGGAAGGTGTCCAGAGAAGGGCAACAAGGCTGGGGAGGGGAGGGTCCTGGAGCACAGCCCTGTGAGGAGAGGCTGAGGGAGCTGGGGGTGTGCAGCCTGCAGAAGAGAAGGCTCAGGGCAGAGCTCATTGCTGTCTGCAGCTACTTGAAGGGAGGCTGTAGCCAGGTGGGGTTGGTCTCTTCTGCCAGGCAAGCAGCAACAGAAGAAGGGGACACAGTCTCAAGCTGTGCCGGGGCAGATCTAGGCTGGATGTTAGGAGGAAGTTTTTGGCAGAGAGAGTGATTGGCATTGGAATGGGCTGCCCAGGGAGGTGGTGGAGTCACTGTCCCTGGAGGTGTTGAAGCAAAGCCTGGATGGGGCACTTAGTGCCATGGTCTGGTTGATTGGATAGGGCTGGGTGCTAGGTTGGACTGGATGAGCTTGGAGGTCTCTTCTAACCTGGTTGATTCTGTGATTCTATTATGATTCTTTGATACATAAGTTGGTAGATTTGGTTTATTAGTTGGGCCACCCTCTTCAGTTTCTTCAAGCAGTGACACACTACTGCATGTGTAAACCAGGAAGGAATCCTATGGTATTCGTGTGTGCAAGAATGAGAGGAGGTCATCATTTATGCACAGTGCACAACTTCCTGATTTCTTTCCCTGATTCTTTAATTCATTTCTTAAGCAAAATATATTTTAAGTTCCATGCGATGTGATTTATGACTGTTGCTAAACTTAACACATCCCATAACTAAAAACCTAAGCATGAATCAAGGCCAGGTTGGGTGAGGCCTTGAGCAACCTGTTCTAGCTGGAGGTGGCCCTGCCTATGGCAGGGTGTTGGAACTGGCTGAGCTTTGAGGTCTCTTCCAACCTAAACCATTCTATGGTTCTGCAATTCTATGTAGTGACATAAACACTTCTCGTTATTGGCTACTAATATGTGACAGGTAGGCTACATGAATAAGCTATGATCTTTGATCACATTTGGTGATTCTGTGCTCCTCAACCTCCCTGGAGGTGTTCAGGACCAGGTTGGATGAGGCCTTGAGCGACCTGCGTGTCCCTGCCTATGGCAGGGGGTTGGAACTGAATTATCCATGAGGTCTCTTCCTACCCAAACCATTCTGTGATTTTATGCTTTCTCTTATTTTTGATCAGCATATTTGGTGCACAGTTCCAGCTTGTTTCATGCTACAAATTCTCTGGAACCTCAGAGAATCACAGAATCATAGACTGTTAGGGGTTGGAAAGGACCCTGAAAGACCATCTAGTCCAACCCCTCTGACAGAGCAGGATAACACAGGAACGCATCTAGGCAGGTCTTGGGTATCTCCATAGAAGGAGACTCCACAACCTCCCTCCTTAGGAGAGGAGACAGGTAGTTTGTTTTCCACCACATTTGTAAAGCCAGACAATGTCTAGGCTCTCTTCCTTTCCTATAGAACTCTCCCCCACGTTGGGAAGAGGCTGTCTCCTCATTAGAGCATTTGTAAAGCCCACCTCAGCTCTCCAAAGAGCAATTAGGCTCAGCAGGCGTTGGGCAGAGTCGCTCTGCGCTAGTGTGCAGGGCGCTCTTCACTCATTGTTTTGATCTTCCTACATCTCCTATCTCAGACCACACAGAATGCCATTCCCTCAAAACTAGCACACCTCCTAGCTTATGTAACTGCTGTAATAGCTTAGGAAACAGACAATGACACACAAAGTCAAGCTCTGCAGGCAGGCTGTGGAGCCCCGCTCACTCCACACATCAGTGGTACCAGCTGCAGCCCAATTAATGCCACAGTGCACAGGTGTTCCCAGAAATGAGGAGCCACAGCAAACTCCCCTTCAGGGGTCTGAAAAACAGCACAGCTTTTTACATTCTTCAGGGTCCCAAACATCAAACAGATTGATGAAATGAGAAAGAGGAAAACTGACAGGCAGAGGAATAACAATAACCTGAATTGAAAATGAGAATCATAAAATAGAATCATAGAATGGTTTAGGTTGGAAGGGACCTCAAAGCTCAACCAGTTCCAACCCCCCTGTGCCATAGGCAGGGACACCTCCCACTAGAACAGGTTGCTCAAGGCCTCATCCAACCTGGCCTTGAACACCTCCAGGGAGGTTATAGAGCACAGAAGCACAGAATGTGATCAAAGATCACATTGGGTGATTCTGTGCTCCACAACCTCCCTGGGCAACCTGTGCCAGTGTCTCACCACCCTCACTGCAAACAACTTCTTCCTAACATCCAGTTCCAATCTCCCCTCTGACACTTTAAACACATTCCTCCTCATTGTGTCATTAGAAGAACTTTGTCAATAATCCCTCCTCAGCCCTCCTGTAGGTCCCCTTCAGATCATGCAAAGCCACTCCAACGTCTCCTAGAAGCCTTCTCTTCTCCAGGCTGCAGACCCCAAACTCTCTCAGCCTCTCCTCAGAGCAGAGCTACTGCAGCCCTCTCAGCATCGTGGAGGCCTTCTCTGGACTGGCTCAAACATTTCCATGTCCTTCTTGTGCTGGGGGCTCCAGAACTGCACACAGTACTGCAGGTGTGGTCTGAGGAGAGCAGAGCCAAGGGGCAGAATACCCTCCCTTGCCCTGCTGCCCACACTGCTCTTGCTGCAGCCCAGCACAGGGTTGCTGTCTGAGCTGCAAATACATGGGCTCATGCTTTACCTGTACGAGGCAAACTCAAGACCCATGAAGCATTTTAGGACTTGAACATGAAAGCCTCCTGTTGCTATGATTCTCTTAGAGGAGCTCTTTTAACCTGGGCATATAACATCTATCATCCAAAAGGCAAAACACATTTCTAAATGGGTTGGGTGCTAGGTTGGACTGGATGATCTTGGAGGTCTCTTCCAACCTGGTTGATTCTATGATTCCATTATTCTATGATATTCTAAAGCTTCACCCTTTCAAAGCAATCTGCAGCAGAGATAGTTTGGGGTAGAAGTGCCTCAGCTGTCTACAGCTTTTGGCAACAATTTGGTGTTGCTGAGCAGAATGGACTCTATCCACACTAAAAAAAAATCAAGTAGAAAATGTGATCACCTCCTTAAAGAGACTTGGAAAAGCTCACAACTGTAATATCCTGCTGAGCTAATTGAAAGGCACAAAACAAGGAAAATAATCCCATGGAAATATATTGATGAGGAAAACCCTCACATTAAATTAATCTTAGTATGCAATCTGTTTGCTTAAAAAAAAGAAATCCACCTCATTTTCATGCTAAGGAAATAACCAAGTTGAAGATTTGGAGAGTTAGATTCATCAATAAAACATTATTTCATTACACCAATAAACTTACTCTGACAGAATGAGCAAATGTGTATTAATTAATTAAACTGCCAGAGAGCCAAGAGAGTCCAGCACAGCTGTCAGCATGGCAGAGTCATAGATCAGCATTCCCCTACTAAAAAGAAGAGCACTTATACTGAGTAACAGACCCTTCACAGAATCACAGAACAGCCTGGGCTGGAAGAGACCTATGAGATCATCCAAGCCAACCTCCTGCCATGGGCAGGGATACCTCTCACCTAGCCCAACTTGCTCAAGGCCACATCCAACCTGGCCTTCAACATCTCCAGCCAGGGGCACCCACAGCCTCTCTGCACAACCCATTCTAGAGCCTTGCCACCCTTCTAGTGAGGAATTTCTTCCTCAGTGTGATGGTTTGGGTGTTCCCTGCCCCCCCCACACTTTGGAAATCACCCAGACTAGACTCAGCCAGCTCTGGGAATAAGAATGAAGCTTATATTTACAGCTTAGCTCAATAGACAAGCAGATAGTTGCAGTAGATACAGTTATACACAGAAATAGACAAGGTAAAAGGTAATACAGACACAACTCCCCTCCCAGAAACCTGAGTCCCCAGGAAGGGCTTCCAACTGCCCCTTCACCTTCCCCCTACCCCTCTCAACCTTACCACAGTCCCAAGGAAGAACGGAGGTTCGGCCAGGGGGTTAGGAAGCAAAGTGGATTAATTAAAGAAACAGAGGGTGAGGTTAGAGATGCAGCTCAGAGCTCCCCAGCAGAAGTGCCTTTATGTTTTGATTCTTATTCTTATATCTCTCAGCAAGCCTATGAGTGAAGTAGACATCACCATTGTTTTCCTTCCACAGCCTATAATCTAGTTCTTCTCACCAAAACATTCTAGCTAGCTTCAAACTAGCACACTCAGATTCAATCCAAACCTCTTCTCCTTCAGTTTCAATCCATTTCCCCTTGTCTTGTCCCTGGACACTCTTGTAAAAAGTCCCTTTGCANTGTTGCTGGTTGCCTGGGAGAAGAGCCCAACCCCACCTGGCTACAACCTCCCTTCAGGTAGTTATAGACAGCAATGAGGTCACCCCTCAGCCTACTCTTCTCCAGGCTAAACAACCCCCCCAGAGTCTTCTTTTCTCCAGGCTGAACAATCCCAGCTCCCTCAGCCTGTCCTCCTAGCAGAGGTGTTCCAGCCCCTGCATCATCTTTGTGGCCTCCTCTGGACTTGTTCCAGCAGATTTGTGTCCCTCTCACACTGGGGACACCAGAACTGATTCAGTACTCCAGATGGGATCTCAGCAGAGCAGAGCAAAGGGGCAGAATCCCCTGTCCTGCCTGCTGCCCACCCTCCTCCTGCTGCATCCCAGGATATGTTTGGCCTTCTGGGCTGCATGAGGGCACTGCTGGCTCCTGGGGAGTTTTCATAATAGTAACTCTGCACACAGCAGCTTGGCTGCAGAGACAGCACAAGCAATAACAATTTGGGTTACACTATGAACCTTTTCAACTGAAGGCAATATTTACCTTCAGTGCTGTGACAGCCAATGCCGTGGAAGATCACTGGCAGATGGTCAATCGCCTTGTATGGTATTCTACTATTGCAACTGGCAGTGCAGCGAGTTTTCAGCTCAGGAGTAGATAGTCATTAGAAACAGCATTAATAGTTACTGAATAGGCCATTTGTTTGTAATCTGATAAGGTAGCAATGGTCCTACCAAATGGATAGGTCAATAAAGTGAGGTAGGTGTCCAAAACATCAAGGCATTGAAAATAACCAGAGTCTGCTACATTTGGTAGACTATGGGACAATATTGGCTTCTAAAAGACTCACTACAACCACAGGGCAGGTTCAGCATGGATGTTAGGAAAAAGTTCCTCAGAGCAAGAGTGATTGGCATTGGAATGGGCTGCCCAGGGAGGTGGCAGAGTCGCCATCCCTGGAGGTGTTTAAGAGGAGGCTGGATCAGGCACTTAGTGCCGTGGTTGGTTAATTAGAAGAGTTAGGTGATAGGTTGGACTCGATGATCCCAGAGGTCTTTTCCAAGCTGTTTAATTCTGTGATTTGACCTGGATGAAGTATTCCAGGTGGAGTGTCTGCAGAGCAGAGCAAAGGGGCAGAATCCCCTCTCCTGCCTGCTGCTGCTTTGGTGATTCTGTGCTCCACAACCTCCCTGGGCAACCTGTGCCAGTGTCTCACCACCCTCACTGCAAACAACTTCTTCCTAACACCCAGTTTCAATCTGACAGTTTAAATCCATTCCTCCTTGTCCTGTCATTACAAGACCTTGTCAATAGTCCCTCCCCAGCCCTCCTGTGGCCTCCTTCAGATACTGGAAGGCCACTCCAATGTCTCCTCAAAGCCTTCTCTTCTCCAGGCTGCAATGCCCAAACTCTCAGCCTGTCCTCAGAGCAGAGCTGCTGAAGCCCTCTGAGCATCTTGGTGGCCTCCTCGGGACTGGCTCCAACACTTCCATGTCCTCCTTGTGTTGGGGACTCCAGAACTGCACACAGGACTGCAGGTGGGGTCTGAGGAGAGCAGAGCAAAGGGGCAGAATCCTTTCCCTTGCCCTTGATGTATATCTCACCGAGAGATGCACAGACCTATCTCCAGCATTATGCAAAGCAGTATGCACAGACACACACATCCAGCAGAGGAAGAATCTGTTTAGACCAGAGATGGGCTCAGTGACAAACTGAGAGTTTTGTACCTTCTCCTAAATGAAAATGACAAAACAGTGCTGACAAAAAGCCTTCCAGAAAGAGTGTCAGTTCTTTCTCAAAAAGCAAAGGTTTGAAAACAGTGAGATGTCCCTTGTTCTGCTGCAGCCTTTTGGAAGAAGCCTCTTCTTTCAACGTGACTATTCACACCTGCCAGAAGGGCAAGTCCTTTTTTGGTGCCCAGACCATTACAGGCCTGTAACAACCAGCCTGGCCTTAAACACCTCCAGGGATGGGGCCTCAACCACCTCCCCGGGCAACCCATTCCAGCCTCTCATCACTCTCATGCTCAACAACTTCCTCCTCACGTCCAGCCTGACTCTCCCCACCTCCAGCTTTGCTCCATTCCCCCCAGTCCTGGCACTCCCTGACAGCCTAAAAAGTCCCTCCCCAGCTTTTTCGGAGGCCCCCTTCAGACACTGGAAGGCCACAAGAAGGTCACCTCACAGCTTCCTCTTCTCCAGCCTGCACAGCCCCAACTCTTTCAGTCTGTGCTCACAGCAGAGCTGCTGCAGCCCTCTCAGCATCCTCGTGGCCTCCTATTCCATGTCCTTCTTGTCATATACATGAATACAGATAATAACTTCTCTGCCCTGCTCTGGACACGCTCCAGCATCTCCAGATCCTTCTTGTAATGGGGGCTCCTGAACTGGCTGCATTACTCCAGGTGGGGTTGCAGCAGAGTGGAGGGCGAGATTCCCCTCCCTGGCCCTGCTGGCCACACTTCTCCTGCTGCACCCCAGGCTCTGCTTGGCTTTCTGGGCTGCAAGTGCACACTGCTGGCTCATGTTGAGCTTCTGGTCCAGCAGCACCCCCAAGTCTCTCTCCTCAGGGATGCTCTCCAGCCACTCACTGCCTGGCTGCAAAGTCCTTACAGTAGTGAAGATTTCAGATGAACAAAGTGAACTGGGGAATCAAAAAATCAACGCTTCAACTGAGTCTCAACTGTGAATTTAGCATCTCTGTTGCCTTAACACTTAACACACACACCACATAGCCTGATTTATCTCTGTAGCTCTATAAATATTACCTAATTAATCTTTCCCCATTGTAGTTTCACTCCACAGCACATCTTAATTTTTCTTTATAATTGAAGCTAGAGATTTTAACTGGCGCAGAACTATGTGGTAATTCTAAGGAGAAAGCTCCATGAACTCACCCTACTTAATTTGGATAAAACCACAGCTGAAAACTGAAAACAGGCTAGTGGAAAGCTGCATATTTACAGAGTGAACACTTTCCTGACTCCTATTGAAAATCAAATGCACGTTGGCAGTTACAACACTCAGTAATCCTCTTCCACTGGAACTTTAATGAGGGAATTCGTGGTTGAAGTTGGTGCTTCAGAATTGCTGTGCTAAAATGTCAAGCACTGACTGATTGCTGTCTAATTACAGACCCATAAACAACTTTATGTGGCTACAGAATGACTCCCTTAGGTCTTCAGAGTGTTGCCATCCAGACTAATTTCAAGAGAGGTGCTTAAGTGGTGCATTGTATTTGACATACAAGTTCCTTGCTGGGCATTTTGGTGTTGGTGCTGGTCAAAATCTGGATGAGATCTTTGCAACAAAAGCTTCCTCTCCTGCCTCTAAAGTTCATTTGATTCATTTATTTTTCACTGCTGTTGAAGCTGAAAATTGCCCCAAGAGATGTGGTGGCTTTGTGAATATGTAAGTGTTAGCTCAAGACAAGAAAAGAAATCAATGAGGATGATCAGAGGGCTGGAGCACCTCTGAGGGAGTTGGGGCTGTTCAGTCTGGAGAGAAGGCTCCCAGGTGACCTTATGGGTGGCCTTTCAAGTATCTTAAGGGGGCCTACAAGATAGCTGGGGAGGGACTGTTTAGGCTGTCGTGGAGTGATAGGACTGGGGGGAAAGGAACAAAGCAGGAAATGGGTAGATTCAGACTGGATGTTAGGAAGAGGTTCTTCACCATGGGGATGGTGAGAGCCTGGAAGCGGTTGCCCAGTGAGGTGGTGGAGGCCTCATCTCTGGAGGTGTTTAAGGCCTGGATGAGGTTGTGGTTATCCTGATCTAGTGTGAAGTGTCCCTGCCTATGGCAGGGGGATTGGAACTGGCTGATCCTTGTGGTCCCTCCCAGCCCTGACTGATTCTATGATTCCACGGATTTACCGCAACTCAGAGAAGGTTTAGTGTGAATGCTCAGTGTGTGACTTCTTACAGCACTGAAACCCTACCCCACGTACTGTTTACAGCATTATGTATCTCTGTAAGGGTGTGAAACCACTCTGAGCTCGTTGGAAATCAGAAATCACCTCTGCCTCCTTCACAAAGGGGCAAGGCAAAGTCTGAACTGTGTCAAAACAATGACTCTTCTCTCCAGGTGGTGTAAAACAGAAGCAAGTAAAGACATGAGGAAGTTTTTTACTGAGGAGAGGGGGAAAGGTAGATAGTTGTTTCTAGCAGCTTCATTTTGGAGCTACCTTACAAAGTCTTTGCTTACAGCTTTAGACTTCCTGAAGCAGCTAAATGACAACACAGACAAGCAGAAGCTCAGCTGGAGCAGAATGAATAGATTTGCTCTTCAAGGATAAATTCCTCCCACAAAACACAAAGTAGATATTGATACTAATGTAGAATTTCCTTATCACTCATATATTTTAATAAAGCTGTTATTAGTAAAATCAACACAACTGCCTGACCAACCTGAGCTCCTTTCATGATCAGGCTCCTGCCTGGTGAATGTGGGGCAGGCTGTGGATGGAGTCTACCTGGGCTGCAGCAAAGTCTTTGACACTGGCTGGCACAAGCAGCTCCTGGCACAGCTGGCAGCTCATGGCTTGGACAGGTTCACTCTGATACGGGACAAGAACTGGCTGGAGGGCTGGGCCCAGAGAGGGGTGGTGAATGGTGCCACATCCAGTTGGCAGCTGGCACTAGTGGTGTGTGTGCTACTTTGAAGCTAGCTAGCATGTTTTGGTGAGAG
>WAAF01001201.1:0-27067 GCA_013400475.1 Tricholaema leucomelas | reverse complement strand
TGTGTCCAGGTGGGCAGCAGAGCCAATGGCATCTTGAGCTGGCTCAGGAAGAGTGTGGCCAGCAGGACAAGGGAGGTTCTTCTGCCTCTGTGCTCAGCACTGCTCAGGCCACACCTTGAGTGCTGTGTCCAGTTCTGGGCTCCTCAATTCAAGAGAGATGTTGAGGTGCTGGAAGGTGTCCAGAGAAGGGCAGCAAGGCTGGGGAGGGGCCTGGAGCACAGCCCTGTGAGGAGAGGCCGTGCCAGGGGAGGTCTAGGCTGGATGTTAGGAGGAAGTTGTTGGCAGAGAGAGTGATTGGCATTGGAATGGGCTGCCCAGGGAGGTGGTGGAGTCGCTGTCCCTGGAGGTGTTGAAGCAAAGCCTGGATGAGGCACTTAGTGCCATGGTCTGGTTGATTGGACAGGGCTGAGGGCTAGGTTGGACTGGATGAGCTTGGAGCTCTCTTCCAGCCTGGTTGATTCTATGACTCTTATTAATGTCTTACTGTTGTTCTTAAAATGGAATATGACTTTAAGTAAGAAATGACAGCAGTCTTTAAGGACACCTCAACTGTTTGACACTGTACAACCTAATCCATCGTCTATTGCTACACCTGGCATTTATTTACCAATGCCATATCAAACAGCCCCTCTCATTTCCTGTGGACACATTTAACACCCTCCAGGGAAGGAGCCTCAACCACCTCCCTGGGCAACCTCTTCCCTTGCTACACTACCCTCATAGTAAATAACTTGATCCTAACATCCAATTTAAATCTGTTCATCCCAAGCTTGAACCCATTGCCCTCACCCTGTCACTGCAGGCCTTTGCAAACAGTTTCTCTCTCTGTGCTTCCTGTAGGCTCCCTTCAGGTACTGGCAAGCTGCTATTAGGTCCCCCTGGAGCCTCCTCCTCTCCAGAGTGAACATTCCTAGCTTCCTCAGCCTGTCCTCATAGCGGAGCTGCTCCAACCCCCTGAGCATTTTCATGGCCTCCATTTGGTCCATGTCTTTCCTGTGTTAGAGCTCCAGAGTTGGATGCAGCACTTCAGGTGAGATCTCCCCAGAGCAAAGTGGCAAAATCCCCTCTCTGGCTCTGCTGGCCACACTTTTTTGGGTGCAGCCCAGGATATGATTTGCCTTCTGTGCTGCAAGCTCACACTGCCTGCTCATGTCCAGCTTCTCATCCACCAGTCCCTTTCCATGGGGTTGCTCTCTAACACCTCACCCCCTAGCCTGTAGTGATAGTGAGGATTGTTTTGACTGTTTTGGTCTTACTCACTGTGTTTTCATCTTGGAAGATTGACTGAACTCTCATTTAGATCTAAATAATCTAAGTCTGTGATGCTTTGCACAACCATAGTCAGAGCTCATATAAATCACAGCATCACAGAAACATGCAGGTTGGCTAAGCCTCTCAGGACCACCTCCCTACTCTACAAGACTCACCTTAAACCATCTACCTAAGCACCACATCCAAACCACCCTTAAAGACATCCAGGGTAGATGACTGCACCACCTCCCTGGGCAGCTCATTCCAGTGCCAAAGAAAATTTTCCTCCCCCTCTGAATATGCCAATCCACATTGGTGCTGTGACTAAGAATGAAGCTGGTAAAAAAGATTCCCATCTGCCTGCCCCTTGACTGCTCATCCCTGCCTTCAGGAGCATCAAAATCTCTCTACCTGAGCTGTGCTGTTACAATTTATGGCACACTCTCTCTGTAAAGCAAATCCCGGAATTGCTGTTGGTTAAAAACAAGCTTGAAACGAATTTAGAAATTAAATCTGCTTGATCTATGCTGTTCCAGTGGAACAGAAAACATACAAAACGCTGTGCCTTCAACATTTGGAATCAAATCTGCACTTCTGAGCTTGAGCTGGTTCCTTCCCTCCTCTATGCCTCATCTTCTTCATATCTTTTGCAATTTTCCCCTCTGGCTTACTGAGATTTCCTTGACAGTAGCTAATAAATCATTGCTGCTGAAATTTCCACGGAGCTGGAGCTTCACAAATTGGTAGATAAATACAACTACCACCTTCATGGCATGCATATATGGATCACAGGCTCACAGGACATCAGGGTTTGGAAGGGACCCAAAGAGATCATTGAGTGCAACCCCCCTGCCAGAGCAGGACCATACAATCTAGCTCAGGTCACAGAGGAGCGCACCCAGATGGGCCTTGAAAGTCTCTAGAGAAGGAGACTCCACAACCTCTCTGAGGAGCCTGTTCCAGTGCTCTGTGATGCTTTTGAAATGAGAAGAAACAGCATGGTAAGATCCCCTGAGGAGCCCTGCAATGACCCCTTCTCCCACGCACTGCCACCGTAACTCCCCGGCACTGATTCGCTGTCAGTAGCACAGTTGTTGTGCCACAGCATGATACAAGAAGGGTTGTTGCAAAAAAAAGTTCTTCACCCCAAGGGCTACAGAAGTGAGTTTTTTCTTATTAATATCCTTTTATAATGCTTTCAGAATTCTCTTCAGCCCCATTCCTTCCTTCTTCTCTTCACTCCCATTCCTTCCTTCTCTGCCTCTTCTGCCTGCTGTAACCCCCTTTGCACCTGACTGCAAGGTAGAGAAGCCAACAATGGACAAGGTTGGCAACTCATTTTCAAATGGTCAGCCCTAGAGAAAATCCATAATCCTTAACAAGGCATCAAGATACCTTGTTCAGTTCTTCAGAATGCTTCACACGTTGCCTTTTGAGAAGAGAAGCAAACTCCTCTCACACTTGAGCTGCTGGCTCAGGATTGCAATGTTTTCACCCATTGAGTATCCCAGGGCGCAACACCCTCCTTGGCTAGTGAGAACCCCCCGTTAACTCTTGGAAAGAGAAGCAAAACCTTCTCACTTGTGGTGCAAAATGGGAGAGGAAGGTAGATACCTAGGGGGTCATTTTAAACAGTACTATGTTCATGCCCTTCTCAGCTGTGTGACCAAATTTCACAGCAATGTTCAGACTGGCAAAGCCCCTCGGGATCACCAAGCCCGGTCGAGAACCCTACTCTGCAAGGTTCAGCCTAAACCATATCCCCAGGCACCACATGCAAACACATCCAGGGTTTAATTTGCTCACCACCAAGCTCCTTCCAAGAGGCACTGGTACTTGCAGAGGTCAGGAAGAGTAATGTACCTTTTGCTCAACCCTGTGACTCTGTCACTGCAAAAGGGAGATTTATGGACTCATAAAGAACAGAAGAGATATAGATCACCTTTGAGCTGAGAGGACTTCTAGACTGGATGTTCATAGGATTATGATGTTAGGGGTTGGAAGGGACCCAAATCGATCATTGAGTCCAACCCCCCTGCTGGAGCAGGACAATACTATCGAACACAGATCACAGAGGAACACATCCAGACTTCCCAGAGAGACTGACTTGCCACTGGAATGGGCTGCCCAGGGAGGTGGTGGAGACGCCATCCCTGGAGGTGTTCAAGCAAAGCCTGGATGGGGCATTTAGTGCCATGGTCTGGTTGATTGGCTAGGGCTGGGTTGATTGGACAGGGTTGGACTGGATGAGCTTGGAGGTCTCTTCCAACCTGCTTGATTCTATGATTCTATGACTTCAACAGACATTAGTCCTAAACTGGCATTACAAAGGTCATCAGTTGACTAAACAAGAGCCCACATCTGAAGTGAGGCTGGCCACTAGAGCTATGGGTAACCTTCTCCAAGAAGGAGAAAACCTGTAAGGGTGAAGACAGTAAAAGTCTGAATAACAGTATGGGTCTTGTCATGTCCCTTCTGCCTAAAATCCTCATTAAAATACCTACACCATGACTTAATGACAACTTTAGTTTCACTCCTCACGCTTACAACCTCTTCACATCCTATTCAGGTCAGCTGAATAACCAGTAGCAATTTTTTTCTCCCTCATGGTTTCTCTCTGTTATATTCATCAGTTAATTTCTGTATTTTATCCCCAGCTATTGACAAATACATTTTACTCCATTTAACTATTGACTCTCTCGTTGGTTTCTCACCAGGTTTTTGTTTATTGGAAGCCAGTGCCATACCTTCGAACAGACATATGTCTCAAGAACTGGCTAGAAGGATGGGCCCAGAGAGTAGTGGTGAATGGGGCCACATCCAGTTGGCAGATGGCACTAGTGATGTTCCTCAAGGATCAGTACTAGGCCTGGTCCTGTTCAACATCTTTATTGATGATCTGGATGAAGGGATTGAGTCCAGCATCAGTAACTTTGCAGCTGACACCAAGCTAGGAGCAGGTGCAGAGATGTTGGAGGGTAGGAGAGCCCTGCAGAGGGACCTGGACAGGCTGAATGGGTGGGCAGAGGCCAATGGGATTAATTGAACAAGTGCAGGCTTCTACACTCTGGCCACAACAACCCCAAGCAGCACTACAGGCTGAGGACAGAGTGGCTGAGAGCAGCCAAGAAGAGAGGGAGCTGGGGGTGCTGGGAGAGAGTAGCTGAAGATGAGGCAGCAGTGCCCAGGTGGGCAGCAGAGCCAATGGCATCCTGGGCTGGCTCAGGAGCAGTGTGGGCAGTAGGATGAGGGAGGTTCTTCTGCCCCTGTGCTCAGCACTGTTCAGGCCACACCTTGAGTGCTGTGTGCAGTTCTGGGCCCTTCAATTCAAGAGAGATGTTGAGGTGCTGGAAGGTGTCCAGAGAAGGGTGACGAAGCTGGTGAGGGTCCTGGAACACAAATCCTATGAGGAGAGGCTGAGGGACTGGGGTTGTTTAGCCTGCAGAAGAGGAGGCTCAGGGCAGACCTCATTGCTGTCTACAACTACCTGAAGGGAGGTTGTAGCCAGGTGGGATTGGTCTTTTCTGCCAGGCAACCAGCAACAGAACAAGGGGACACAGTCCCAGGTTGTGGCAGGGGAGGTCTAGGCTGGATGTTAGGAAGAAGTTGTTGGCAGAGAGAGTGATTGGCATTGGAATGGGCTGCCCAGGGAGGTGGTGGAGTCACTATCCCTGGAGGTGTTGAAGCAAAGCCTGGATGAGGCATTTAGTGCCATGGTCTAGATGATTGGATAGGGCTGGGTGCTAGGTTGGACTGGATGAGCTTGGAGGTCTCTTCCAACCTGCTTGATTCTATGATTCTATGATTTCTGTGTGTTTTTTCTTTTACTTAATGATTGGACTCAATGATCTTAAGAGTCTTTTACAAGCTAAACGATGCTGTGATAAATGCACATTAAAATACTTGGGGAAAATGAGGCAGCTTTGTTAGATAAGCTCGTAGGAACATCTGTTTTCCTAGAGGAAACATCTGAAATGCAAAAGAGATAAATTTTGTTGAAGAAATTGAATAAAAGAACTGAAAACGAGGCATAAATTGCTGCTTTGGGAAGCCCTAAGCAGAGAAAACTCCAAGGCCTATCAGCACAGCAAATACTGCAAGCGGCGAGGGTACCAGAAAGCAGCACATTTGCCTTCCATAAAGTCGCATTCACATCCATCCTGCCTAAATTCTCTCCTGTCCTCCTCCAGCAAATGACCTGAAATTACAAGACACAAACAGCTTTGGCACTGTTCTGATCTTAGAATGTAAATGATTACCAAAAGCCAGAATACCCCACTGAGAAGCAAGAGACCTGGGGCCCTGGACACAGACATCCTTGCTCATACTTCAAGGCCTCCTGCAGTGTCGTGCACATGGATCCGTTCTCCCGCAGCGAAAAGAAATCTGGATGGGTAATTAGCAGTATGCATAAATAACTTCTGTGGGAGAGACATCTTTTGGAAGTAGTAACTGGCACACTGTCTAGCTTTGATTTGCACTTACGTTGCGTGACAGATGCATGGCTGGAATGAAGAAAACATTCATTGCCTCAGCCTGCGGTGGGACCTTAAATAACTTGGCTGGGAAGAAATGGGAGCAAAGTGATTATTCCAATTACCAAAGGCTCAGAGGAATATATTGAGCCATGAGAAATTTACTTTCATTTAATAAACTGCTTTAAATTAGAACTGTAAAAAACAGCAAGAGAGGCAGAACCTGCATGAATTTCAGCTGCCCTAAGTGCAGCAGCACAGGGCAGCATCATGCACAGAGCAAATGGGGATGCGTTTCTCTTTCCAGTCCCTGCTGACAAACACCAATTAATATCTCTAAAGGATTCTTGCTAGATTTGAAAACAACAAGAACAACATTTGAACTGACTTTGAATATCATTTACCTATTGTTTAGGTTTATTGACATACACTGCCCTTGCTGCTGTTCTCTGGCGTTTGCCCATTTCAGCAGTGTGCCAGAAATGAATTGTTTCAGTGCAATCTGAAACAAAAGAGACCAATGCTCTGAGTTCAACAAAATCTGTCTTTTTACAAGACTCACTTCATTCATAGGGAATATCTGATGTTCAAGAAGATCCAGGATGGAGCACTTAGTGCCATGGTCTGGTTGATTGGATAGGGCTGAGTGCTAGGTTGGACTGGCTGAGCTTGGAGGTCTCTTCCAACCTGCTTGATTCTATGATTCTATGATCATCAAGATTCAGTGTCTGCACTTCATTCCATTAGGCATTCCTCATAAATCACAGAATCATAGATCACAGAATGGTAGGAGTTGGAAGGGGCCCTTCAGAATCATCAAGTCCAAGCACCCTGACAGAAGCAGGACCACCCAGGACAGGTCATAGAGGAATGCATCCAGGTGGGCTTTGGAAGTCTTTAGCAAAGAAAACTCCACAACCTCTCTGGGCAGCCTGCTCCATGTTTCCAGCACCCTCACACCAAAGAAACATATAGAAATACATATCACACCAAAGTGATATAAAGAAAACGAGACCCCACAACAGGCAGAGTGTTATCAGGAAAGATATGTTTAATTGGCTCTGGGTGACAAGGGGAGGTCCTCCTCCAAAGCCTTTGCACACCTTCACTTGGTTCAGGTAGAATATTTATGCTACAAATGCATGCATATTCAGTACAGGGCTAGGGTTATTACAATCAGTTCTTGGAATAGGAGGAGATACTACAATTAATTCCTGGAACTCATTCCCATAATGTCCCACCTCTTTACGCATGCTCACTCCCACCTGGCGGTTCTCTTTTGGGGCCTTTGGGAGGAAGGTCGACATCTTCCTCACTCTGACCTCTCTACCTTTTGGCCACCTGGCATCAGTTGTGGGTCACATTCTTGGCTGGAGTTTCCAATGTTCTCATCTTTGAATACAGTATTCTTCTTCTTCTCCATGAGAGTGTTTCAAGACCCTCTCAAGTTTAACCCAGCTCCTTTGTGTTTATCTGATTGATGATGCTTTATATCAGTGCTCACACAGTTAGTGATTTAACTAGGTTGCTACACTCTATGTTCTCTAGCCCTTTTTCCTGTGGGAATGGAGTGAAGAAGGATAACAACAGGTGGATGCTGACCTTGGTTCTCACCAGCTGCTGGCTAACTTATCTCAGAAGGGACAGATAACAGACACCTCGTTAATGAGGAAAATGAGGTGTGGTTTATGCTGCTGGAGTGGGTTGTCCTTGACTAATTATGCTAATGTGTAGGCCTGTGCTTTGTGCCCTGAGTGGATACATTGAGAGCCAAATGATCAGTAAAGGTCTCTGGCATAATTCACATTGAATCATCTGGAGTCCATGTGGCTTTGCTTTTGATCACACTGATCTGTGAGGCTTTGACCACATTTCCTGTGGCAAGCAAGCAAACAAGCAGCTAATTCTGCAACATTTTCCCACACCAGAAGTTTCTCCTCATGTTGAGGAGGAACCTCCTAGATTCCAGCTTACACCCTCTGTTCCTTGCCCTATTACTGGACACTACTGAAAAGAGTCTGGCACCTTCACACACACACACCCCTCAGATATTTATAGGCATTGATGAGATCCCCTCTCAGCCTTCTCCTCTCCAGGCTAAACAGCCTCATTGCTCAGCCTTTCCTTAAGGAGAGATGCTCAACAGGAACAACAACAAAATAAATCAAGTGATGCAAATGAAGAAGCAGCAGTACAGACTTGGCTCATACTTCCAGTCCATATCACATTCACCCTCAAGTAGGTTATCAGAGAAATTCAGGTAGCATTTCCTTTACAAAATAAAATCACAGACAGATTTGATTTCCTTTTTTTTTTTAATCTTCCTCTTAGAAAAAAAAAGTAGTAGCAATGTTCAATTTTTGTTGCTTCAATGGTGGAACTACAAAGATCTCCTTTAACTTAGGTCTTTGGGGGTTTGCACATTTTTTTTTTTTTTTTAACAATTTAATGTGTTCTGAACAAATCCAAACCAGTTTAATAAAAATATCTTCTGGCAAACTGGTAACAATTTGGGTGAAAAGATGCTTTGCAATCCCACACTTCCACCGCTTAATAGTATTGATATGTAACCTGAAATGTCAGCAATACACTGCTGGAAGAAAAAGTACAGTGTTAATTATATGGTGTCCCCTTCTTATCAGCAAATATTTCTGTTGTATGTCTGGGAAGATAAAGAAAAGCAGCACTGATAAATCATAGAGTCATAGAATCAGTCAGCTTGAAAGAGACCTCCAAGATCATCCAGTCCAACCTAGCACCCAGCCCTGGCCAAGCAACCAGACCATGGCACTAAGTGCCCCATCCAGGCTTTGCTTCAACACCTCCAGGGACGGTGACTCCACCACCTCCCTGGGCAGCCCATTCCAATGCCAATCACTCTCTCTGCCAACAACTTCATCCTAACATCCAGCCTAGACCTTCCCTGGCACAGCTTGAGACTGTGTCCCCTTGTTCTGTTGCTGCTTGCCTGGCAGAAGAGACCAACCCCACCTGGCTACAGCCTCCCTTCAGGTAGCTGCAGACAGCAATGAGGTCTGCCCTGAGCCTCCTCTTCTGCAGGCTGCACACCCCCAGCTCCCTCAGCCTCTCCTCACAGGGCTGTGCTCCAGGCCCCTCACCAGCCTTGCTGCCCTTCTCTAGACACCTTCCAGCACCTCAACATCTCTCTTGAATTGAGGAGCCCAGAACTGGACACAGCACTCAAGGTGTGGCCTGAGCAGTGCTGAGTCCAGGGGCAGAATACCCTCCCTTGTCCTACTGGCCACACTGCTCCTGATACAGGCCAGGATGCCATTGGCTCTCCTGCCCACCTGGGCACACTGCTGCGTCATCTTCAGCTGCTATCTAGCAGTACCCCCAGATCCCTTTTCTTCCTGGCTGCCACTCTGTCCCCAGCCTGTAGTGCTGCTTGGGGCTGTTATGGTCAAAGTGCAGAACCCTGCACTTGGCCTTGTTCAATCTCATCCCCAAAATATAAACTACTAAAACACCAAGGGCCATATCCATGCAATCTCAGTGCAGTAGTTCAAATCACCAAGATGTGACCAAACATAAAGTTTTTGCAAGTGAAAATATCCAGAAGAAAAGGTTCAGTAGCATAGAACAGATACAAAGAGTACCCCTTGCATAGTCCCATTTGGTATTGATTACATCTGAAAAGTGCTATTCTATCCAATAATTGAAGGGATGTCTCTGATAAATAATACAACACCAACTAAGCTAAGCAGAGAAGGCTTAGCTTGCCAGGACCGCGGTTTAAATACCAGCACCCAGCTTCTCTTTCTCACAACTCACTGCAGTCGTGATCAATACTCTATAATAACACTTCTGTGTAAATTACTCTACTCTCTTATCTGCAACATCTAATGAAGAAAACAGACATTAATCTATTTTTACAGATTTTATTAGGCCTGTTGTAAGCAGTGCTACAAATGAGGCTTTGCTATTTGCTCTCAAATTGTTCCCCAGAAGCAAAACACAGATCTGAACGCTTCATTCAACCGCTTGTCTCCTTCCTCATTGCCACTCGTCTTCCCTTTCCAAATGACTTTTAGTGCCTACACTTTACTGAACCTTGACCAACAGATTACACTAAAAATATTAATTTAATAGCTGCTGGTCCTTATAAATCCTTATATAAAAAAAAAAAAGAGCTGCTTGAACTTCAGCAGTGATCTGGAAATTGCTAAACACTAATAAAAGTGGAATGTGTAAAATGTCAGAGGTTTAAATCTCTCTTTAATTACATGACAGGTACACTCTGTGCCTTTGAGACACAAATGAAGTAGAATTGCCTCTATTCATGGGAATCTGGGCAACCTGTGCCAGTGTCTCACCACCCTCACTACAAACAACTTCTTCCTAACATCCACTTTCAATCTCCCCTCTGCCAGTTTAAACCCATTCCTCCTTGTCTTGTCATTACAAGATCTTGTCAATAGTCCCTCCACAGCCCTCCTGTAGCCCCCTTCAGGTACTGGAAGGCCACTCCAAGGTCTCCTCAAAGCCTTCTCTTCTGTAGACTGTAGACCCCTAACTCTCAGCCTGTCCTCATAACAGAGCTGCTGCAGCCCTCTGAGCATCTTGGTGGCCTCCTCTGGAGTGGCTCCTACAGTTCCATGTCCTTCTTGTGTTGATCTTTGATCACATTCAGTGATTCTGTGCTCCACAACCTCCCTGGAGGTGTTCAAGGACAGGTTGGATGAGGTCTTGAGCAACCTGTTCTAGTGGGAGGTGTCCTTGCCTATGGTTGGGGCTCAGAACTAGATGATCTTTGAGGTCCCTTCCAACCTAAATCATTCTATGATTCTATGATTCCACTATCACCAACAACAGTTTACTTGCAACAGCTCCTCAAGGACTTTTTCTTCTGTCAGTGCAAAAGCAACCAAGCTGTGATGTTCAGAGGCATCATAGAAACTTAACAAAATTTGTACCTAAATGAAACAAAACAAAAACCCAAAGTGCAAAACAATCAGCTGCCTGCACATAAGATGCTTCTGAAAGCCACAAGCACTGATGAAAGAGAGTCTGGGTACAGAAAGCTATTTATTGATCAGTGTTTACCGCTGCAGAGGTGATAACCACGGCTGAGTATCAGGCATTTAATACAAACAGTTCACGACACCCACAGCAATTAAGTGACCAATGCAGCTCAGGGGTTTTTCAAAACTGAAGGTTCATAGCAGATGTTAATCCACTAAAAGGATTACAGGCTCCAGGCCATGACAACGAAATAATAGAATCATAGAATCAACCAGGTTGGAAGAGACCTCCAAGCTCATCCAGTCCAACCTAGCACCCAGCCCTGGCCAGTCAACCAGACCATGGCACTAAGTGCCCCAGCCAGGCTTTGCTTCAACACCTCCAGGGACGGTGACTCCACCAACCTCCCTGGGCAGCCCATTCCAATGCCAATCACTCTCTCTGCCAACAACTTCCTCCTAACATCCAGCCTATACTTCCCCTGGACCAACTTGAGACTGTGTCCCCTTCTTCTATTGCTAGTTGCCTGTGAGAAGAGATCAACCCCCACCTGGCTACACCTCACTACAAGCCCCACACAGTACTGCTTTCCAGCCCGTAAGAAAGCATTAGATTAAATGCTAATAAATAAATACATACATAGAATCATAGAATTAGTCAGGATTGGAAGGGACCACAAGGATCAGCCAGTTCCAACCCCCCTGCCATGCCCAGGGACACCCTACCCTAGAGCAGGCTGCCCACAGCCTCAGCCAGCCTGGCCTTAAACACCTCCAGCCATGGGGCCTCAACCACCTCCCTGGGCAACCCATTCCAGCCTCTTACCACTCTCATGATGAACAACTTCCTCCTCACATCCAGGCTGAATCTCCCCACCTCCAGCTTTGCTCCCTTCCCCCCAGTCCTGTCACTCCCTGAGAGTCTGTAAAGTCCCTCCCCAGCTTTTTTGTAGCCCCCTTCAGATCCTGGAAGGCCACAATAAGGTCTCCTGGGAGCCTCCTCTTCTCCAGCCTGCACAGCCCCAACTCTTTCAGTGTGTCCTCACAGCAGAGCTGCTTCAGCCCTCTAAGCATCGAAGTGGCCCTTCTCTGGACAGTCTCCAGCATCTCCACATCCTTCTTGTCATAGGGGCTCCAAAATTGGATGCAGCACTCCAGGTGGGGTCTCAGCAGAGCGCACTAGAAGGGGAGAATCACCTCCCTGGCCCTGCTGGCCACACTTCTCCTGATGCAGCCCAGGCTCTTTTAGTCTGCCCTCATAGGAGAGCTGCTCCAGCACAAACATTAAATATGTTAAAGAAATATGTTAAAATAAACCTTAAAATGTTTCATTTAAAAATCACTTCCCTGTAGAAAATGGAAGAAAAGAGAGTGATGTAAAAGAAATTCTCTAAGCACAAGACAGTACAGGTTTGAAAACACACATACATGGTTCCAGAGACACATGGCACCGTACCTGGTGACGTGGGGAACTGCCTTCACACAGTGGTAATGGTTACAGAGACTGTAATCAAGATTGCAGTATGTGACAATTGATGGGTGGAAGGAGAAGAAAGGAAAAAGAGAGAGAGAGAGAGAAGGAATGAGAATGATATTAAACCAAAGAGCAGCATGTAGCTGTATAACAAAGACAAAAACTAGAAACTTCATGGACATAGGGAGAACCCAATGCCTCCCCCAGCTCACTGCTGACATCTCTGAACTAAATGGATTGTTTCACAGCCCTAGTCCTGACATCTGGTGTGCTAGTTTGAAGCTAGCTAGAATGTTTTGGTGAGAAGAACCAGATTACAGGCTGTGAAAGGAAAACAAGGCTGATGTCTACTTCACTCATAGGCTTGCTGAGAGGTAGAAGAACAAGAATTCAAACATAGATATGGCACTTCTTCTGCTTGGGGCATTGCCTAAGCTGCACTTCTCTCCAGCGTCTCTGCCGTCTCTCTGATTAATCCACTTTGCTTCCTAACCCCCTGGCCAAACCTCCATTCTTCCTTGGGACTGGGGTAAGGTTGAGAGGGGTGGGAGAAGGTGTAGGGGGATTGGGAGCCCCTCCTGGGGACTCAGGTTTCTGGGAGGGCTGTTGTGTTTCTGTATTACCTTTTCCCTTGTCTATTTCTGTCTATAACTGTATCTACTGTAACTATCTGCTTGTCTATTGAGCTAAACTGTAAATATAAGCTTCATTCCATTTCCAGAGCTGGCTGAGTCTAGTCTGGGTGATTTCCAAAGTGTAGGTAACAACCAAACCACCACATCTGGTTACTTTCTGCTTGCAACTGCAGTGGAGAAAGACTGCTCTCCTGTGCTTGTGACAGCTCGGTCACACCACCCTCCATCCTTAGAGTATTACACACTGTGGAAACAAAGTCCCACCACTGCCGCCAGAGTGCAGTTACATCTTTGTTGTTGAGTGTGGGAATGGAAACTGAAGAAGGATAATAACTGGTGGATGCTGACCTTGGTTCAGCTGGCTACCTTATCTCAGAAAGGATAGATAACAGACACCTCATTAATGAGGAAAACAAGGCATGGTTTATGCTGCTGGAGTGGGTTGTCCTTGACCAATTATGCTAATGTGCAGGCTTTTGCTTTATGCCCTGAGAGTATATATTGAGAGCCGAAATGATCAATAAATGTCTCTGCCATAATTGTAGTGGAGGGTCCGCAGGCCCAAATAGGCTTATTCGTGCCTTGCCTTGCCTGGACACGTTTTTCTGCCCAAACCAGAGGTAAACAGATTAAATGGACAAGAGGGGCACAATAGGCCTGGTGCCACAAAGTCTGGCCTGCCCAGGGTCCAGGTTGTATAACGCATTATGTGACTGTGTAAGCCCACGTGCTTAGCTTATGGCCCACCAGGTGCAAGGCCTATGCTCTTTCCATATTTGGGGGAAGTAGACCTGTGGACCCTTCCTAATTTGGTGTGTTTTGGCTGACTGCCAGAGGCCTGTTGGACAATATCGTGGCCAAAGGACCATCAACCTTGGCCCACATCTGATAAATAGGGCAATCCAGGTAAACAAGATGCTCTTGCCACTCTCTCTGCTCACCTCTCCCTGCTCACCTCTCCCTGCCTGCCTGCTGCTGGGGCTACTACCTTTGTCTGCTTTACATGCTCCTTTGTTCCACAACACTCTGCACTGATCCAGTGGATAATCAAACACCACATTCCTGGCTGGCTGCTGCCCGTGGAACCTTGTCAGACGGCATGCCCCAATTTGAATTGGACTATCAGCTCCACGTGACGTCAACCACGTGGCTATCATTATATATCATTATGCACTCTATGAGGACAGGCTGAGAGAGTTGGGGCTCTGCAGCCTGGAGAAGAGAAGGCTTTGAGGAGACCTTAGAGTGGCTTTCCAGTATCTGAAGGGAGCCTACAGGAAGGCTGGGGAGGGACTATTGACAAGGTCTGGGAATGTCAGGATGAGGGGGAATGGGTTTGAACTGGCAGAGGGGAGATTTAGAGTGGATGTTAGGAGGAAGTTCTTTACAGTGAGGGTGGTAAGACACTGGCACAGGTTGCCCAGGGAGGCTGTGGATGCTTCCTCCCTGGAGGCGTTTAAGGCCAGGCTGGATGAGGCCTTGAGCAACCTGCTCTAGTGGGAGGTGTCCCTGCCTATGGCAGGGGGTTGGAGCTGGATGATCCTTGAGGTCCCTTCCAACCTAAACCATTCTATGATTCTATGATTCTATATATATTTTGGGAACACAGTTACTGAGACTTCCAAGTAGTGAGTATTTGAACTCTCTTGATTCAAGTTGCTAAGGAATTTTATTAACTTTACCAGCAGCAGTTTATGCCACAAGACTCTGATCAGAACATTTCTAAAACCTCTACCAAGTTGCTTAATTTGGCTGTAAATAGACATTCTGTAACATAGTTTTACCAACTGTATCAAAGGATTTGGGTGGGTTAGTTGCATATAAGTTTGGGGGGAAATTCTCTTTGTATATATTAATAAATCATTCAATAACCTTTACATCAGCCTCATTATATCTCACCCCAAACTCAGCCTCAAACCCCTCTATGACAATAATTCACATTGAATCATCTGGAGTCCATGTGGCATCGCCTTGTTCACATTGATCTGTGGGGCCTTGATCATGTTCCCATGGCAAGCTAAACAGAGTTCTGCAACAGTTGAGTATCTCAACCTTGCACGTTATGTTAAGTTCCAAATACATGGAACAAGATGTCTAACACTTCTGCAGTTGTGGTGGTTTGGGTGTCCGTCCCCACCCCCCCACACTTTAGAAATCACCCAGACTAGACTCAGCCAGCTCTGGAAATATGAATGAAGCTTATATTTACAGCTGGCACAATTTACAAGCAGATAGTTACAGTAGATACAGTTATAGACAGAAATAGACAAGGTAAAAAGGTAATACAGAAACACAACTCCCCTCCCAGAAACCTGAGTCCCCAGGAGGGCCTCTCAACCACCCCTCACCTTCCCCCTACCCCTCTCAACCTTACCCCAATCCCAAGGAAGAATGGAGGTTCGGCCAGGGGGATTAAGAAGCAAAGGTGAATCAGCCAAAGCAAATGGAGGGTGAGGTTAGAGCGCAAGATGGAGTTCAGCCAGCAGCCTCAGCTCCCCAGCAGGTGAAGAGCCGAGAACAAAACCCAGAGCGAAGTGATGCAAGTGACTTTATCTGTGTTTTCCTTTCCTTTTTTACACATCTCAGCAAGACTGTGAGGCAAGTAGGCATCACCACTGTTTTCATTCCACATTCTATGATCTAGTTCTTCTCACCAAAACATTCTAGCTAGCTTCAAACTAGCACAGCAGTCACAGGTTAAGATGACATGATTAGAACTACTTAAAAAACATCTTAAGACTCTTAAGAAGTGTGCCCCGATGGCTAAGAAGGCCAAGAGTATACATGGGAGTATTAACAGGAGTGTCCAGCAGGTCAGCTCAGGTTGTCTTCCCCCTCTGCTCAGCCCTAGTTAGACCACATCTGGAATATTTAGTGCAGTTCTGGGCTCTCCAGTTCAAGAGGGACAGGGAACTACTGAAAAGAGTTCAACGGATACTATGAGGATGATTAAGGGACTGGAGCATATCCAGGGCTGTTTAGTCTGGAGAAGAAAAGCCTGAGGGGACCTTATCAATGCCTACAAATATCTAAAGGGTGGCTGTCAAGAGGATGATAGGATGAGGGGCAGTGGACATAAACTCAATCACAGGAAACTCCATCTCAACATGAGAAAAAAACTTTTTTTTACTATGAGGGTGATGGACAGTGGAATAGGCTGCCCAGAGAGGTTGTGGAGTCTCCTTCCCTAGAGATCCTCAAAACCCACCTAGAGGTGGTCCTCTGTCACCTGTCCTAAGTGGTTCTGGGAGTCAGACACAGAATCACAGCATCACAGAATCACACAGGTTGGCAAAGCACCTCAAGATCACCAAGTCCAACCTAGAACTCCACTCTACAAGATTCACCTTAAATCATAGCCCTACGCACCACATCCAAACGACCATTAAGTACATCCAGGATTGCTGACTCCACCACCTCCCTGGGCAGCTCATTCCAGTACCTGACCACTCTCCATGACATGATGATCTCTGGAGGTCCCTTCCCTGGCACTCTATAACTCTATGAATAGTTGGTATGTATATAAAAATATACATACATACATATATATATACAGTCTACTTCCACCAAAACTTCATCCTCTGACTGTATCTCCTATCTTACAGTATCAACTCCACTCTTTTGTGAGTAAAAACCAAAGGGAGATGAGACAGAGATCACAGCAAGCTGTGCTCCCTGGTTCAGTGTCGTACCCAAGGGAAGCTAAACAAGGGCAGTGGGATCCAACCCCTTACAAGAAACCTTATTCAGGCACTATTTTGTTATGTGTGAATTTGATTCCCCATTATGCATTCTCCAGCCAAAACACTGCTTAGAAGGTTCCTGTTGTTTCTTCCTTCACTGATGTGCTTGGGCTCCCTTCTCCTTAAAAAGGCCACAGTGTAACTGAAAGGAAGAGTTAGAATTGTACAGTCATAGAATTAGTTAGGGATGGAAGGGACCACAAGGATCAGCCAGTTCCAACCTCCCTGCCATGCCCAGGGACACCCTACCCTAGAGCAGGCTGCACACAGCCTCAGCCAGCCTGGCCTTAAACACCTCCAGCCATGGGGCCTCAACCACCTCCCTGGGCAACCCATTCCAGCCTCTCACCACTCTCATGATGAACAACTTCTTCCTCACATCCAGGCTGAATCTCCCCACCTCCAGCTTTGCTCCATTCCCCCTAGTCCTGGCACGCCCTGACAGCCTAAAAAGTCCCTCCCCAGCTTTTTTGTAGCCCACTTCAGACACTGGAAGGCCACAAAAAGGTCACCTCACAGCCTCCTCTTCTCCAGACTGAACAGCCCCAACTCTCTCAGTCTGTCCTCACAGCAGAGCTGCTCCAGCCCTTTGTAGTTCAGGGGAATAAGGATGGGTGGCAGCAAACCACTGTGGGCAGCAAAGCAGGGGCAACATTAAGTGGCAGTGAAACTGTTGACAACTCCCATATTCACCATTTCAAGTGATACATGGCCAGAAAAAAACAAATTGCAGATAACCTCAGAATACAGCAAGCCACCCATTCTCATCTGTCATTTATATATAGTGTCTTAATTACCTCTGTTACACTAAAATCAGACTGACAGTTTCCTGGTGTTTCAGTCCACTTAAGGAGTAGACTCAATTTCCAAGATGTAATCACTGCTGAAAGCCGTTCATAGAAGGAGATATAAAAGAAATTACACCATAAGGATCCATTTCTGGATTGACAATTAGAAATGCAGCTATAAGGACTGGGATCCAATTACGTTGTTTATGTCTTTGTTAGAATAGAGGTTGATTAGAGAGAAATTAAGGCAGTTATTATTGCTTAGCTTGCCGAATCTTTGACTCTTCTTTCATTCTGATCACATCAGTTTCTTAGAGAGGAAAAGACTGCTCTAAATATAATCTAAAAATGCTAGCACTGATAAATCTGGGCAGGCATTAGCTTGAGAACAGTGCTGAAGGAAATCACCATCCCTGGAGGTGTCCAAGAAAAGCCTGGATGAGGCACTTAGTGCCATGGTCTAGTTGACTGGATAGGGCTGGTTGATAAGTTGGACTGGATGAGCTTGGAGGTCTCTTCCAACCTGGTTGATTATGAGATTCCATGATTCTAAAAGCCTGGATGAGGCACTTAGTGCCATGGTCTGGTTGACTGGACAGGGTTGGGTGCTAGGTTGGACTGGATGATCTTGGAGGTCTCTTCTAATCTGGTTGATTCTATGATTCTATGACTTGTGAGTGCTGGTGGATGAGAAACTCAACGGGAGCTAGGAGCCTGCACTTGCAGCCCGGAGAGCAACCAGAGCCTGGGCTGCAGTACAAGAAGTGTTGGCAGCAGGGCCAGGGAGGGGATTCTGCCCCTCAGCACCGCTCTGTGACAGAAAAGATCTGGACCTGTGTCCTGCTAGGGCTTAAATGCTGCTGGACTGGTTTTGGCCACTGCTCTCCTTCTCCCGTGGGTGGGGCCTAGGAGTTGAGGAGCTAACAAGGGTTGGCTTCAGCAAAGCTGCCCTGAGGGCTAGCAGCCTCTCAACCTGCCCCTGTAACCACATGGGGCACAAAACTTCTAATTCACTGGTCAAAACAAGTGATGCATGTGCCTATTTGTCAGCGTGCTTTTCAAGCAATGTATTTAAAAGGGGAATGATTTGAAAGCCACACCTTTTCCATCACCAGCTCTCCAGTAGGGTTGAGTTCCCCATTAGTGGATTGTTAAACTGAGTCCTGCCCGCAGAAAGCATTGTTTCACAGCAGCCACATGTTCTGCAGCTTGCAGCAGCAGCTTACAGCAACTCACTTTTCCTCTCCTTCTCTCCCTGGAATATTTTGTAATTTTACCCTTGTGCTGGTTTGAGGCTAACTGGGATATGTTAATGTGCTAGTTTGAGCCTAGCTAGCATGTTTTGGTGAGAAGAACTAGATGATAGGCTGGAAAATGAAAACAATGGTGAGGTCTACTTCCCTCACAGTCTTGCTGGGATGTGTACAAAAGAAAGGCAAAACAAAGATTAGGTCACTTGCTTCTTCTCTTCCCTGGGGAGCTTTACCTGCTGGGGAGCTGAGGCTGCTGGCTGGGCTCCATCTTGCTTTCTAACATCACCCTCCATTTGCTTTTGTGGCTGATTCACCTTTGCTTAATCCCCTTGGCCGAACCTCCATTCTTCCTTGGGACTGGGGTAAGGTTGAGAGGGGCAGGGGGAAGGTGAGAGGTGGTTGAGAGCCCCTCCTGGGGACTCAGGTTTCTGGGAGGNGGATCCTGAGATAAGGGAGGGGAGTTGGAAAGCAAGAGGAAAGAAGGGAGTTAGTTTGAAAACCCTCCTGGGCAGTCTGGCTGCTCAGGTGGGGTTTTGTATCTCTGTATTGCTTTTAACTTGTCTACTATTGTATATAGCTGTAAATACCTGCCTATATTGTGTATATCTGCTTGTAAACTGTGCCATGCTGTAAATGGAGCTTCATTCCTTAGCCTCCACATATGCTGAGCTAGTGTGGTGAATTCCTAGCTGGGGTGGGGTGTAAGAGGAAAGAGCTGACGTCCATATATGTTGAGCTAGTGTGGTGAATTCCTAGCTGGGGTGGGGTGTAAGAGGAAAGAGTTGGTATGTGTTTGGTCATAAGTTACAACAGGTGAATAGTTGGAAGGTTACCAGAAGAGAAGACCTGGGAACTACAGGTTCTTTGAGCTCTCGAGTGATAGACAGAGCCTGCAAGTACCATCCCTGTAATCAGAATGCAGTGATGGCTAAACAGCATGTGGAACCAGCACTGACCTTGAAAGGCTCTGCAGAGGACAACCAGTGGCAGAGGGAGCTGAAGATGATGAAGGTTCCCCTCACTAGGAGGTCGTGCGACCACCGAAGCCAACAATGCGCATGGGCAGTAGGGAAAGTCATTATGTAACAAACTGTGAACTGAGGAGGAGCTTGGTTCTGCTTGGTGCAGCCTTCTGGGACGTGCTGGCCACACAGCACAGAACTCTGAACACATCTAAACTGACAGCAGAGGTGGCTGAGCTGTGAGCAGCACCAGGCTCACCACCATCATGGTGAGGTTCCCGGTGTGGACGCTTACCTTTGGAGATGGCAGCTGACAGCTCTGCTACCTATGCATGCCAGGAGCTGTTCTGGCCGGTGGGATAGGGTGAGTACAGCCTGTCCTTCCACCTAGAGAGCTACTAGGGATTGTTTGTCATGTCTTATGCATTGTCTTTTCTCTCTATGGCTGTAGCAGGTGAGCCATAGGTATTGTGGTTTCCAGGATACCTTTTTCCTTATGGTTTTAGTGTTTAAGCTATGATAAAGTAGTGAAACTGTACACAGAGGAGGGTGCCCATGTGTGAGAGCCTTCCCTGGCCCCAGAGAACTCACTGGAACAGGGTGGGGCAGGAAACTTCCAAACTTGCACAACTCTCCTCTTTGTGTAGGAAATATATCTGGGAATCAACGCATCATGAATACATAGGCTAGAGTTAATATTAAGGCTCCACAAGCTATGGAGCCTTACTATTAACTGCTCACTGGACCACAGAGGGTACTGCCCGTTGCACTGATAGAACTTTTGCATTACTATTTTTCCAAGTTCTGAATGGTTAAACAGTTTAATTCTCTATTAATAAATGCCCTTTGTGCAACTACCTACTGTCGACTGAGAACCCAAAAGAATCTCATAGAAATTGTCCTGATTGTTAATATTAATAAATAATAATTAATATTCATAGGGAAAATTAATACCCACAATATTAATGATTAATTTCGTAACAGCCTGCTGGAGTGTGTACAGAGAAAGGCCACGAAGATGATCAGAGGGCTGGAGCTGCTGTGTTATGGGGGCAGGCTGGGAGAGTTGGGCTAGTGCAGTCTGGAGAAGAGAAGGTTTCCAGAAGACCTTACTGTGGCCTTTCAGTATCTGAAGCGGGGTATAGGAAAGCTGATGAGGGACTTTTTAGGGTGTCAGTAGTGATAGGACTAGGGGGGAATGGATGCTAGGGGAGGGCAGATTGAGATTAGACATTAGGAAGAAGTTCTTCACAATGAGGGTGTTGCAAATAGTAATATTAAATGCAGTGGTTCTATAGAATTGTTTGTTTATACACTGGAGCATAGGCCATGGACAGGCGAGAGTGCAGGAGCTCAGAAGTACTGAGTTAAGATAAAGTGGAAGGCTGGAATGACCTTAGAGAATGGTGTAACAACTATAAACAAATGTAAGGCTGGAGCCTGTGGTTTTTGCCTATCTCTGCTGACTTAGATTGCTCAGACACAGTGTATGTGTTGGTGAGAGAATGTGATGAATGTCTATGCCAATTAGTGTGCAATTTCTAACACATCTAACCAGTTACAGTTTAACACAATTTGTAGCCTTCTGATGAAAGGTACAAAAACACATGTTTGGAATGCAATAAACAGATTGCAATTGCTTGCATCAAGCCTCTCCCCGTCTCTTCTGATGCCTGTGGCATCGTAGTCTGTGGCATGAGGGTGCTGAGGCACTGGAACAGGGACGTGGTAGAAGCCTTATCCCTGGAGGTTTTTAAGGCAAGGCTAGATGCGGCTCTGGGCAACCTGATCTGGTGTGAGGTGTTCCTGCTCATGGAAGGGGCATTGGAACTGGATGACCCTTGAAGTCCCTTCCAGCCATGACAGTTCTGTGACTCCATGACAAACAAAGAAGGAGAAAGTCTTGAATTGGCTCTCCTCTGTTTACCAGTATTAGCTTTGCCCTCTGTTAATACCACATTATTGCTTCTGCATACACAGGCTCACAGGCTCACAGGATATTAGGGGTTGGAAGAGATCTGAGCAGATCATCGAATCCAACCCCCCTGCCAGAACAAGACCACACAATCTAGCACAGATCACAGAGGAACGCATCCAGACCACACACCATACTTACTGCATAGATTGCATATTTTGTGTTCATCTACTGTGCATGTTGTGTATTTTTGTGTGCAAACAGCTGCTGTTCATTTTCTGAATGCTACTTAACCAGGAGAATTTGTAAGTAAATGTGAAATTTAGGCCATGAGTCCTTCAAGCTTCCAGGAAAAGGGACAATAAATGAGTCTATGATTCACTGGAAACAAGTGAGCAATTCTATTTACTAAGAACTGAGTTTGTAGCCACCCTCTGCATTCTTTATTTTTTTTTTAAAGGGAAGCATCATTTAAGTGCAATGTATGGGGCTGGGGCTAGATATTTAATTAGTGTAACTTGAGCAGCATGACAAGTGAACAAATCTGAGAAATCAAATGCAACTAAAGCAAGCATGTAATGATGAAAAATAGCATCCATTTTCCTGTTATTCAGCTGATTCATCTGAAAAATCATTAATACCACTCTCAAATTTGTTTAAATTACTTTCCAAATCATCCCTAATTAGATTATAGACTGAGAGGCCATGTTTCAAAGCACAATTGCTGTGTGCCATGCAGCCAACTGACGGTTCGAAGGAGGGAAACGTTGGAACCTCTGCAAGCTGAATCTCTTATTCCACTGTTCTCTTTAGTGCACCGTCACAGCTTTCAATTACTGGGAAAAGTGCAGCTAAGAATAAAACACAGGACTAAACCCCAGATTTATATGAGAAAAGTGATGGTGTAAAGTCACATCTAAATCAAAGAAACGAAAGCCATTTCAATAACACACAAAGTTCAAGGCACCAGGATGAAACAGCAGTTAAATCTACTCATGCCGACAGCACAGTTCCTGTTACCCACCTCCTTCTATGATTTTTGTTAAAATTGGGGATCTTGGCAGTAGTATCAAAGAGAGATTTGCTACAAATTTGACAGTAGGTCAGTAAAGCCTTGGTTAACTGATGGCAGTTAAATGCCTTCTGTCACTAATTGGAAACTGCTAAGGACTGAAGGCAAACCCTAAACAAACAGCATTTAATCAGGTTGCCTACAACAGAAAGCGAAACTTCGTTTCAAAAAGGCTGCTTAGGAGACACCATAGGCTCACAGGATGTTCAAGGTTGGAAGTGACCTTCCAGTTCAACTCCCTGCCAGAGCAGGACCAGAGAATCTAGCACAGGTTGCACAGGAACACACCCAGACAGGGCTGGAAAGGTTCCACAGAAGGAAACTCCACAGCCTATCTGGGCAGGCAGCCTGTGCCAGGGCTCTGTCACCCTTACACTCAAGAAGTTCTTCCTCCCAGGCAAGCAGCAACAGAACAAAGGGACACAGTCTCAAGTTATGCCAGGGGAGGTCTAGGCTGGATGTTAGGAGGAAGTTGTTGGCAGAGAGAGTGATTGGCATTGGAATGGGCTGCCCAGGGAGGTGGTGGAGTCACTGTGCCTGGAGGTGTTGAAGCAAAGCCTGCATGGGGCACTTAGTGCCATGGTCTGGTTGATTGGCCAGGGCTGGGTGCTAGGTTGGACTGGCTGAGCTTGGAGGTCTCTTCCAACCTGCTTGAATCTATGATTCCGGTGCTGCAGTTTCCATCCCTTGCCCCTTGTCCTGTGCCAGGGCACAAGTGAGCAGAGGCTGTCCCTGTCCCTTCCTTCCTGACCCCCAGCCCTCAGCTCTTGACAGACATTGCTCAAATCTCCTCTCAGCCTTCTTCTCTTCAGGCTAAGCAGCCCCAGGGCTCTCAGTCTCTCCTTACCAAGCAGTGCTGCAGTCCCTTCAGCATCCTTGTAGCTCTCTGTTGGACTCTCTCCAGCAGATCCCTGTCCCTCTTGTACTTGGGGAGCCCAGAACTGGATGTAATATTCCAGGTGATAACAGGGGTGATACCACATCACAAATAAAAACAATCCTGAATGCAAAACACCACCAGAATCAAAATTCAGGTTCAGCAGACTGATGAATGTCAGTGGCCCTGCTGAAACCATTCAAAGCCCTCTCACAGTTCGCCTGGCTACTCGCAGAGCTTGGCTACATCCTGGAGAGAAAAGGCAACTGCAGGCAAACCCATCAGCATTTCAATGCACATCATAGTCCTAGGCTTTGGTTTCCATCTCACAAGTTTAGTAAAAAGATAAGAGTAGGGAATACTTTAGAAAAGAGTTAATGAAGCTCCATACTCTTCCATCTTTTCTATGGGGACCTATCTCATATTCCCAGGTGAATGTATCAGCACTCCAAGAGGGGCTGGCACATCCTGGCTGCTTTTGAAATTCAATCCTGGGGAAGCTGTGCCACTTAATTGCTGCTTTTGGCAGCCTGAAAGAAGACCTGGAAGGCATTTTTTTTCCTTCCCCACAGTCCTGACAGTCTTGAGACAAACTGTTCTCATTGCTCATGTGGGCATACTTAGCAGCTGTAAGATTGAGAGGGCAAACACGGACACAAAAAGGTACAAAAGCCTAAGGGGGGGGGGAATAAAATACGCAGTAGGTCAGAAGAGAGCTACCTGGCAGCAGGATTAGCTCCAGGGAGGGGCTGAGGAGATCCAGGGATCCTGAGATAAGGGATGGGAGCTGGAAAGAAGGAGGAAGGAGGGGAGTTGGTTTGAAAACCCTCCTGGGCAGTCTGCCTGGCCAGGGTTTTGTGTCTCTGTATTGCTTTTAACTTCTCTGTTACTGTATAGAGCTGTAAATATCTGTACATACTGAATATACATGCTTGTAAATTGTGCCATGCTGTAAATAGAGCTTCATTCCTTAACTTCCATATATGCTGAGCTAGTGTGGTGAGCTAGTGAAGCTCCAGGGAGGGGCTGAGCAGGACCTTTCCCCACCAAAAGGAAAACAACACAAGACTGAGCTCTTCCAGCAGGATTGGTTTTGGATTTTGGCTGTTTGGGGATTTTTTCTTGGTTTTTTTAAGGGTTTTCTTTTTTGTGTGACACCTTTTCAGCTCTGCCGGTCAGCAATGCTCTGTGCTCAGTGCATCAAGTGTCAATTTCTTTCATTAAATTCTGCTGGGCAAGCTGTGTTCTTCCACATGTTACACCCCATTCCCTGGCATTGATTTCCCCTTTTCTTTTTTGCCTGTGACCTAATTCAAAATCCCTGTCACTGCTGCCCTGCACTGCAAACTACTTCCCCCTGCATAAAACCTTCAAAAATGGTTGTCTCAAAAAGATATCTCTTCTTTCCTGCTTTAGAAAGACACTCAGGTCTTCTCCTTACTGTTCTCATGAAAGTGCCTTCATGAATATCATCACAGAATCACAGAACAGCCCAGGCTGGAAGAGGCCTTAGAGATCATCTAAGCCAACCTCCTGCCATGAGCAGGGACACCTCTCACCTAGCCCAGCTTGCTCAAGGCCCTATCCAACCTCTTACTCAAGGCCCCATCCAACCTGGCCTTCAACATCTCCAGCCAGAGGCATCCACAACCGGTCTGCACAATCCATTCCAGAGCCTTGACACCCTCCTAGTATGTGAGAACCAAGGAAGGGAGCCAGCTAAATGTGGTGAATTCTGTATCTCTGGAGCTCATCCCTGTGTACCCTTGATGCAAGATTAAGGTTAGAAACACAGTAAATTTGTATACCTGCATTTGTGTAACAATTATATATAAACACAGTAAACTGCTATGCTTGCCTTGAGTAACATTTGCATAGAAGCATAGCAAATGTAGAACAAAGAACTGTGTGCTGGTTTGAGGCTAATTGGAATATTTTACTGAGAGAAATTAAATCCTTAGCTGTGAGAAAAGAAAAAAAACCCAACAGTACCCTATTGCATCTGGGCTGAGGCAATCCCAAGCACAGATACAGACTGGGCAGTGAGTGGCTGGAGAGCAGCCCTCAGGAGAGGGACTTGAGGGTGCTCCTGGACGAGAAGCTCAACAGGAGCCANAGCCAGCAGTGTGCACTTGCAGCCCAGAAAGCCAACCAGAACCTGGGCTGCAACAGCAGAAGTGTGGCCAGCAGGGCCAGGGAGGTAATTCTCCCCCTCTACTGTGATCTACTGAGATCCCACCTGGAGTACTGCATTCAATTCTGGAGCACCTATTACAAGAAGGATGTGGAGATGCTGGAGCGTGTCCAGAGAAGGGCCACTTCAATGCTCAGAGGGCTGCAGCAGCTCTGCTGTGAGGACAGATTGATAGAGTTGGGGCTGTTCAGTCTGGAGAAGAGGAGGTTCCCAGGTGAACTTCTTGTGGCCCTCCAGTATCTGAAGGATACAAAAAAACTACAAAAAAGCTGGGGAGGGACTTTTTAGGCTCTCAGGGAGTGACAGGACTAGGGGGAATGGAACAAAGCTGGAGGTGGGGAGATTCACTGGATGTGAGGAGGAAATTCTGCACCATGAGAGTGGTTAGAGCCTGGAATGGGTTGCCCAGGGAGGTGTTTAAGGCCAGGCTGGATGAGGCTGTGGCCAGGCTGATGTAGGGTAGGGTGTCCCTGGGCATGGCAGGGNTACAGCATCCCCCACTATCAATACAAGGCTGAGCCAAAGCTACTCACAGAAGGATCACTCTGGCTTGAATGGCAGGGCTCCAAACGCTTGTCTTTCGGGTCTTTTAGAAGCCTCCGAGGGTCATTGAGAGCTATAAAGCTGCACAAAGGAGGTGCTTAAGGTGAAGCAGTCCTTCGGAGCTTGTCTTTGGAGCGCCAGGGGCTCCTTGTGCAGAAGATATCCAGGCGGGGGGAGAACTCTGAGGCAGGAACGAACTCCACTGCAGGAGCACCCCAAGGCAGGAACCCCAAGGCAGGAAGTCCCCCCGATATTTGTCCCCTTCCTAGACACAGAGCTGAGTTACCACTGCCTGGGCGCGAAGAGCACAGCCAATCCCCAGCCGAGTCCAGTGCGGGCCCTGCACAGGGCACCCCTCGTGCTGGAAGGGTCCCTTGCTCCCCCTCTTCACACCTGCAGGGCAGGGGCGGGGAACAGGTCTGTTCACGCCTTTTCCTCTCCCATTCAAACCACAGAGGGAGAGGAACTCTGGGGTATACAGGACTCCAGGACATCTGGTCTCTCTGGTTACCTCTGCCTTAACTCTTTAATTTGACTTAACCCTTCTTCCTTTAACCTCCTTGTTGTCTTTTTGACATCTCACCTCAGATCTCTCCAGGCTTATCATGTGAGATATAGAGGGATTGATCTGGTTATTTCTGAAGGGAGTGAAAGAGGGAGTAGGCAGGAGCTTTGGGTTGGGAGCCTCCTGTCAATCTGATTTTCTGGGAAGGGTATTGTGCTTCTGTATAACTTTCAACTTGTATGTAACTGTAAATATTTTGCATCTATATGCTTGTAAATTGTGCTAAGCTGTAAATATAGCTTCATTCCTTAACTTCTAGCCAGCTGAGTCTAGTCTGGTGATTTCATTCGGGGCGGGGGGGTAGCTCCCAAACCATCACAAACTGAATGTAGTCT
>WAAF01001195.1:19166-43305 GCA_013400475.1 Tricholaema leucomelas | reverse complement strand
TTGAGATAGTGGAACATGTCCAGAGCAGGGCGACAAGCCTAGTGAGAGGCCTGGAACACAAACCCTGTGAGAAGAGGCTTAGGGAGCTGAGGTTGTTTAACCTGGAGAAGAGGATGCTCAGGGGTGACCTCATTGCTGTCTACAGCTGCCTGAAGAGAGGCTGTAGCCAGGTGGGGGTTGGTCTCTTCTCTTAGGCAACCAACAATAGAACAAGGGGACACAGTCTGGAGTTGTGCCTGGGGAGGTACAGGCTTGATATAAGGAGGAAGTTCTTCAGAAAGAGAGTGATTTGCCATTGGAATGGGATGCCCAGGGAGGTGGTGGAGTCACCACCTGGCGGTCACATCCCTGGCGGTGTTCAAGAAAAGACTGGATGAGGCACTTAGTGCCATGGTCTAGTTGACTGGATAGGGCTGGGTGATAGGTTGGACTGGATGATTTTGGAGGTCTCCTCCAACCTGGTTGATTCTATGATCATGGCTGGATTTGAGAAACAGTTCACTTACGTGCACCAGCAGTGATACCATGATGAGTATTCCAGTTCATGTATGTTTTCCAGAGTCTGGCTATATTTCTCTGACTTCTTGAATTCTGAAACTTCTACATAATTGAAGTCTCATGCAGTTGTTGATAGCTAGATACAGTAGGCTGAGAAGCGCACATAAATCTTGGTATTTTGGATCTTACTTCTCTCTGTTATAGTTTATTTCAAAGTTTTAATGTCTTTGTTTGAAGTCTTTTAATGACTGGTTTTATTGCTGTATTTTTAACTCTTTTCTGATCTGACTGAAAACAACAAATGTACTGCTCTGGTTTGAGCATAGTTCAGTTTATAAATAATAAATAAATTTTAGGTTTACAGCCCTTCTGGGAAAGAGGGATGAGGGATTTCTTGGAGGTTTTACTTAGGGAAAGAGTATATCTGTACTTTCTATCCTCTCTTATATACTGCTTCCCTGTAAAAGACATGAAATTAATTGCTTTTGCCACAACCCAATTTAAGTTACAATGCTGACCTCATTTGTGTTGTGATTACCTATATGAAATGGACTTAAAAAATGCCTAGGGAAACATAAGAAATATTGTCTACATGCCAGAACAAAAAAAGCATTAACAAAAGACACCACGGTCAGGTTAATTCTACGTGTTAAAATCTTGAAATGCTCCCCAATTTGCCATTTGTTACATTCAAATAAGCTCTCTTTTTCATTGTCTCTATTCTAACTGAATGGAGTTTCCAATTTATTTTTGTTGCATACTTTCCATATTCTGCACTTTTTGGTGTGCTTTTTTTCTTGTATTTTAAATATCCTTTTTTATAAAGTGTCTAGAGTTAGACATTAAGAAATATAGAGTATTTACGCCACTTCCTATGATTTCTCTAATAACCTCAGTGCAAAATGTGAAGTGTGTTACAGATGTAGTATTTCCTAGAGGTGAGTCTGTGAGAATGATCATATTAGTTATATACTCAGTTAGATAATTTGAGAGAGCTAAACTTTACATTAGCACCAAACAAATGTTGGTAATCTACATTTGAAAAAGTGTGTTATAAAAAAATAGTAATTTCCAAAACTGAAGAATGCCAGCAGACTGAAAATAAAGAATTCAAGTGGAAATATTTTCTCCCTAAGTGAAACATATATCAGTAATGTGTCAAAGTTGGGTCACTGGAGTAAACAGAAACTTACCTCTTTTTCCTCTAAGGAGCTAGCCTGGGATTGACAGACATTTTGACAAAGCATGGAAACTGTACTGAGATAAATCTAAAAGGATAGGTAACAAATATTTTTCAGTGCCCAAGTGGCTTAAATTTCAGCTCACATCTTTTGTCAGTAAGAGCAGCAAAACTTATTTACTTTCCAGAAAATTCAGGCATCATATCCACCAATTTTTGTGTGTATTTTCTTCTATTACACCATTCTGGGCTTCCTAAATTTGTACACCATGGAACAGGAAAAAAGCAAATAGTTGCAAATAAGGTAAAAGAGAAAATCTGCAGACTATAAAGAGTACAATTTCCCCTCCTTTCCACATTCTGTAAATATGCCCATCTTCTTGTAGAAGTCTTAGTTCCAGCACCCTTGGATTGCTATACTTGTGGTGAACTGCAACCATTTGGGTTACTCATCAAGTAAGAGCTACAGTTTTGGTATGCTTTGCTGCATTGAGTCTTTTTTTGTATTACACATTTCACGAGCAATGTGTTTTCCATCACAAGTAGCACTGCATACACTGACAGCACTTTAAAACCAATGTAATCTGAGTTTAAAATTAGTTCAGTTCTGGGAATGTTAGCAGGTGTGGCTCACGTTCAAGAATGAGCTAAACCAGGACGTTGTCGACAGATGTCCACCTAATGTGTACTTAGGTCTGAGTAGTTCAAGAAGCTTTTCCTTCACTCTACTGTGATTAACTCCCACTTACATTAATGAGACTGATATGCTTCCACCAGGTAAAGAACGTTCTTGTGAAGATAAAACAGAAAACCTCTCTTCCTGTTTCATTTTATCTCTATAATTTGTATATGTATATAATATATTGCAGCAAGTTAGACAAAAGAACCAACAATCCTGTCTCCCAGATGTGTATCTGCATCTGTACTTATTTTTAAACATAGTGACACTGACATCATCTGTGATGTAGCAATTTGTTTTGGTTCAAACACCTTTTGGTTACTTTCTCCTTGATGAAGCACAAAGAATGTCTTTTCTTGGATGAGGCATTAAAATAAATGTTTGTTATCTATACTATTATTCCTAAGGAAAAAACACCACCATTTCATACGAAACTTGAAGGTCATAAAAGCTGTGCAATTTCTGCCTTTTACATATAGTTTTACTTCTTATTTCATACTACATTTGATCAGATCTGTGACATGTAGAAACTCATTTCTGTACTGTAAGTGCACTGTGATTAATCAGATCTTGCCAAAGTCAGTGTAAGGAACTTCAATTTAACTTATTTGTACAGAAATAATTGGAGCAGGCTTCCTTCCATAATGAAGGTTCTTGGGTTTTAACTGGTTTAAATTTGATTTACACACAAGCTCTGCTCCTTCCCAGCTACAGCCCCAGACTACTCACTCATAGGATAGCAGTAGAAACAGAGAAGGTCCTGATGCTGTGTAAATATCCATATGTTATCAGTACTGTTTTGGTCACAAATCCAAAGCATGTGACCATAGAAGCTGTTACAAAGAAAAATCAACTTTATTCCATCAAAAATGGTAAAAAAAAAAATCATCTGTTAATCTTCTGTCCACATGACTAAAAAACCCCCAGATTGGGCATTACATCAGTTAAACTGTCAAGCATTAAACTAAATTGGGTTTAAAGGTTAACCATAAATGGTTGAGATTGGTAGGGACCTCTGGTGATCCAGCTGTCAGACTCAAGCTGTATTATCCAGAGCCAGTTGCCCTTGACTACACCCAGGCAGCTTTTGAATACCTCCAAGGATGGCAAACTCTGCTGGTGGTTGGCCAGTCTTATGGTGAAAAGATGTTTCTTGATGTTCAGACAGAATCTACTGTACTAAGAATACAAAGCCTATAGAAGAAGGATGCCTGTGGGAACACCACCTTCTACCAGCCACCACTGAATTTCTGGCAAACATAGCACTGCTTATTATCCTTTTTCTTTTCTTTCTTTCTTTTTTTTTTTTTTTTTTTTTTTTTTTTTTTAACATGCAAATGCAGTACTATCTACAGTAGTCTATGAAAACACTACAGATGCCAGTGAAAATTACATTTTTAAAAGACTGAATACATGCAAAACTTAAACACTTTTTCTCCCCTTTTTTTCCCAGACACTAAGATGCAAACATGTAGACTCTTGGTCAGGTTGTTTGAGCATAACAAGGATCACAGTGGTGTGGGGCTGTGGTGGAGGGCCCATGGGCCCGAAAATAGGCTTATTTATGCCTTGCCTTGCCTGGACATGTTTTTCTGCCCATAAGCAGAGGTAAACACATAAGCGAGCACAAAGGGGCACAACAGACCTGGTGCCATAAAGTCTGGCCTGCCCAGGACCCCTGATTGTGTAATGTGGTTGTGGCTGTCTAGTGTAAGGCCTGTGTGATTTCCCATATTTGGAAGGTCCAGGCTTGTGGCTTTTCCCTTTTATGGTAGGGTTGGCTAACTGCCAAGCTGATTGGTCATTTTGGTGGCCAAGGGGCCATTAATCTCGGCCCACATTTAATAAATAGAGATACACAGGTAAACAGCCAGCTCACTCCCTCGCTCACTCACTCACTTGCTCACTTGCCTGCCTGCGTACTTCTTGCAGAGCTCACTTTATGCCTGCCTTCACAGAGCTCAGACTCCTGTGCAGCTGTGCATCCCACTGCGCTCCCGCTGCCTTATGACTGCTTGGTGTGTGCCATTACCACAGGTTGCCAGGAGCAGACCCACTTGTCTGCACGTGATCAGCCTGAGTAGCCAGCGTTAGACTGTGCTCAAACTGCACAGCATCGTCCTTCCTCTGCACTTGGAGATTCGGCCCATGAATTCCCTGGACAGAGCATCCAGTAGGAGCCAACATCACAAGGTCAGAGATTGTCATTTTCCCCTGAAACTGGAGGATTACCAGCCTCAAAGTTCACAGGCAGAGACCCTAAAGAATTGGACACTCGTATAGGCTGTGATGTAGCCCCGGATTCTGATTATTGATTAATCAGAATTGTAAGTAAATGCTTTAATGCCTCTGTAATTTCTGTTGCCTCCTGCCATAGAGCAGAAAGAGCTTTCAGCCCACCCTTGCTGGACAAGCAGTATATTGACCCCAAGAGGCATTAAGCCGTGGGGGAAATCCTCTCTCTGTTTATTGTTTGAATATATGCTAGTTATTAACAAGTTACTGTTTGAGATATTCCTATAATGTCATCCATGACCATGTAAGAATATTAATATTAAAGTCCAGTGGTTGGGGGTGGTGAGAGTTCAAAATATTGACGTTAATAAATATATGCATCAATTAATTTCTCCCCTCTGCCACAATTGGTGTAGGCAGCAGAATACCCCTCCGTGACAGGGACACAGCATGGGATCCCCAGGCTGACAGGTAGGCTCTCACCGTCATGCCACCACATCTACCCAGGGAGCAGGACTTAGTTCAGTGCTATCAGTACTAGACCTGAACTAAGATCAAACTGATCTAACAAACTGATCTACCAAATCAAGACCATGGCAGGTCATGACTCTGTAGCCAAATCCCTTGCAGAGGCACTTGCTCAGGGATGTGACAGTACCTGAGTCTTCAGTTAAGATGCTGCCTGGTTTTTTTTTGCTGTCCCAGTTTAGGGCCATGAGCTGCCTGGGACTGGAGGATAGAAATGACACTCCGTTTGAAAAGTAAGAATGAAGATGCTGCACTCTAATTGGAAGTGTAAAGGGAAATTCTATAACAATATTACAATGTTGCGGAATGACCAGGTCTGTCCCCTGGAATGGGACTTGGTCTCTGTAGTTTCCTTAAGGGAACCTAGGCTCCCTCCCAAACTACCACAGTTGCACATGCAAAATGAAGCTGAGATCTATAGCTGTCTCCTTGAGAAGACTCTAGTTAGCAACGGTGACAGTGGAGTTCTTAATGTTATAGAAATTATAAAGAATGTAAATTAACAGAAACAAGAGCTGTCTTGGGAGAATGATTGACAAGTACAGTGTATATATGTCCATAAGAAGAGTAGGGAATAAGGATTGTGTAAATCTTGCTCTCTTATTTCCCATAATTATGGATTTTGTTGAAGTATTTTTTTGTGTTTTCCATATATGTATTTTTATATTTAAGCTTTTATAATTGATTTTATATTGAATACTACATTAACTGTGGACAACCATTTTCCTCTTAAAGTGAAGCTTTCAGTCTTTGCAGAGAAACTGTATTGGCTTTTTGTCAGAAACTATTTTCTACTTTCTGGTTCAAGGAAAGAATATCATTAGAATGCTAGGTAGAATTAATTTGAAACATCAATTTCTCAAAGACCTCATATGTTTCTAAGTATGGTGGCACACCATGTAAGTTGCAGTATTCTGCTAGGGAAAAGCATCAAATAAAATACTACCTATATGAATATTCTGACATTTCTTACAGCTTTCATTTTTTGTTCTGAAATGAAAAGGGTTTAATTTTCAGCACTGAAGAAAAAACATCCTCCCCTAACTTGCACTGTTGAATTCTTAACATATATCACACCCAAATTTGCCACAGGATTGAAGGGGAGATAAATGCATTTTTGTTCTCTGTTGAGCATGCTCCCCTATCTCATAATGTAGGCAGCAGCTTTCTCCCTTGTCCTTGGATCAGACCTGCATGTCAAAATATTTGGCCATAGCATATTTTGGTAAACGATTTGCCTTAGCTTAGTCTTAATGGATTTACATCATTCTTTGAAAAGGCTGGAGAAGAGCTTATGCTCTATTGTCTTCTGGGTCCCCAGGTTTCTCACCAGTACATGTTTCTCTTCTCAGAAAAGGAACATGGTCAGTGACTTACTGCCCTCAACAACTTCTGTGTGTTTATGTTAGAAACCATGGTGTTATATCTCTGAATTTTTGCATTATGTCAGACAGTCACAGCACACAGAAATGGGTTCAAATCCAACTGCATTTTCCCTTTTAATATTTCTTAAACAAGAGCAATTCCAAAAGCTCATACCACACTTCTAATAATCTCCTGAATCATACTGGTTCCTAAAATTATTTGAATTCTTCATTTTTCTGTATGCTTCATTCTACCTTTTGTAGTTCACCACATTAATATGATATACAATTTTTGATGATCCAATTACAGCAGCTATTTGAACTCTGAAAATCTATTTGCAGTCCCTTAATTTTTAAGCTTCTGGGTTTTTTTAAAAAATTAATCTTTAAATGAAGTGAATTCTCTAGTAAACTGTCAGTAAAAGGTGCAGAAGACTTATTGGCAGGATAAAGTGTAATTCGCTGTTCTAGATGCTGCTGCCAAGTAGTATTTTTGATAAAGCACTGCGATTTTACATGTTAAAAGTGTCAAACATATATCGACTGGGTGTATCACTGACAGAGAACAACAAAAGCTTTTGATGTTAGAAGTTAGAGACAACACTTAGAGGTTAGTGTCAACGTTTAAGGATGCCATTCTAAATGCACTTTAACAGGAGGTTGCCTAGCTCCTTCAAAACAGAGACCAGAAAAAAAAACAAAATAACTGTTGCTTTTGGTTGATCTTCAGCAATCTTCCTTCTGCCCTGGCAGGTAGCTAAGCACAGAAGCAGTTAGTGCTATTCAATGTGAAATCTTCACTTATGATTCTCACTAAACTCCCCCTTAGGAGACAGTCAGGGTGTGTAACAATTTTTAAGAAACAAAAATTGTCATCTATTAGCAGTGCTCAAAATCACTCCAAGAAGAAATACAGGCTGCTTGAAATGCTTATGCATTGATAGGTATAACACTATACAACTCTCAGAACACCAATTGAACTAATAGATTTAATAAGTACATCTAATGACATTGTGATGGTTTGACCCTGTCTGAATGTCAAGTGCCCACCAAAGGTGCTCTGTCACTTCCCCTCCTCAACTGGGCAGGTGTGATGGTTTGGGAGTTATCCACCACCCCACTCTTATAAAATCACCCAGACTAGACTCAGCCAGCTGGAAATTAAGAAATGAAGCATTATATTCACAGCTTAGCACAATATACAAGCAGGTATTTACAATATATACAGCTATATACAGAAATATACAAGTTAAAAGTGATACAGAAACACAACACCCCTCCCAGAAATCAGAGTCCCCAGGAGGGGCTCCCAACAACCCTTCCACTTCCTTTCCACCCCTCTGCCTTATCCAAGAGTTTGCCTTATGTGCAAGATGAGTTGGGAGGATCGGCAAGGGGGACTGGAAAGCGGAAGGATTAGTTACACAAAAAGCAGGTTAGGGAGAAAAGTACAGGCAGCAGCTGTGACAGAGAGCCACTGCGTTATCTTTGTTTTGTGTTCTTGTTTTTATACTTCCAGCAAGCCTATGAGTGAAGTAGACATCACCATTGTTTCCTTTTCACAGTCTATAATCTAATTTCTCTCACTAGAATATTTAATCTAGCCTCAAACTAGCACAGCAGGGGAGAGAAAATATATAATGGAGGACTCATGAGTCAAGACAAGGACAAGAAGAGAATATCCACTTGTCACCTTCACAGGCAAAACAGTCTGAACTTGGAATTAATTTAATTTGCTACCAATCAGAGTAGGATAATGGGAAATAAAAACTGAAAACATCTTCATCTAACACCTCTGTTCTTCCAAGTCTTAACTTCACTCTTGACTTCTCTACTTTCTACCCCTGAGTGGTGCAGCAGACAGCAAATGGAAATTCTGGTCAGTTCACTACATGTTGTCTCTGCCTCTCCTTCTTTCTCACAGGGTCCCTCCCACAGGAGGAAGTTCCATAGTTCTCTGTGAACTTTTTTTGATGTGAGTCCCTTGCTAGGGATGCAGTTCTTCACAAATTGCTCCTGTGTGGGTCCTTTACATGGGGCGCAGACCTTCAGGAACAAACTGATTCATAATGGTCTCCCCACTACACATGTGCACAGGTCCTGGTAGAAGCATGCTCTGGTGCAGGCTTCTTGTGGGGTCACAGTTTCCTTGGGTCATTCACCTCCTCTGGAGTGGGGTCATCCACGGGCTGCAGGTGGATATCTGCTCCACTGTTAATATGCATGGTGCACTAGTTTGAGGCTAATTGAAATGTTTAAATGGAAAAAAAAAATAGATCATAGGCTGTGAAAAGAAAACAATGAGGATGCCTACTTCAGTCATAGGTTTGCTGAGATGTATAAAAACAAGAACACAAAACATAGATAGGACAGAGCAGGAGTGTCACTGTGTGTGTGTCTCGGTCACAGTTGGTACCCTGGGCTTCTTCTCTGTAACTAATCCTTCTACTTTCTAATCCCCGTGGTCAATCCTCCAACCTCACATTGCACATAAGGCAAACTCTGGGATAAGGTAGATGGGTGGAAAGAAGGTGGAAGGGTGGTTGGGAGCCCCTCCTGGGGACTCTGTTTTCTGGGAGGGCTGTTGTGTTTCTGTATGACTTTTAACTTGGATATTTCTGTGTATAGCTGTAAATAGTGTAAATATTTGCTTGTATATTGTGCTAAGCTGTAAATGTAAAGCTTCATTCCTTAACTTCTATCTGTCTGAGTCTAGTTTGGGTGATTTGACAAGAGTGGGGGGAGGGTGGGGGGTGTGTGTGGCGAATAATCCTCAAACCACCACACATGGGCTTCAAGGGGACAGCCTGCCTCACACTGTCTTCAGCATGTGCTGCAGAACAACCCCTTCTCTGGTACCTGGGAAACCTCTTTTCCCTCTTCCTTCACTGACCTTGATGTCTGCAGAGTTTTTTCTCTTACCTCTTACATATTTTCACTCTTTTCTTTGGCTACAGTTGCTGTTACACTCTTTTTAAGTAAGTCATCCAGAGGCACTAGCACTGTCACTGGTGGGCTCAGTTTGGCCAGTAGTGAGCCCATCTTGGAGTTTGTTGACTTTGTGTCTATTTGGCATAAGGATGGCTCATGACATATTCTCACAGTAGTCCCCCTTCCACCAAAACTTTGAAATGCAAACTTGATACAATGTCCATTAAAATATTACTCAGATTAACTTGCAATTATGAGTCACACTAAGACAAAACACATATAAAGATGTTTTTGCCAGTAAGTTATGTAAGAATGTTGTAAAATGCCACTCTCTGAACGCAGTGAGTTCTGAATTCCTTCCTTACTTCCAAATTCCTTACTTTCAAATCCCTTCCTTCCTTCTGAATTCTGTTCTTCACAGAATCACAGAATGTCAGGGGCTGGATGTGACCTTGAAAGACCATCAAGTTCAGCTCCCCTGCAGAGCAGGATCTCCTATACCAGATCACACAGGAATGCATCCAGGTGGGTCTTGAGTATGTCTGGAGAGGGAGACTCCACAAACACCCTGGGCAGCCTGTTCCAGTGTTCTGTCAACCTCACATTGAAAAAATAAATTCCATGTGTTTACATGGAACCTCCTCCCATTACCCCTCATCCTGTTATCGGGCATCACTGAGAAGAGCCTGATCCCATCCTCTTGATACTCACCCTTTACATATTTATAAATATTAATGAGGTCACCCCTCAGTCTTCTCCTCTCCAGGCCTTATCTCCCTCAGTCTCTCCTTGTAAGAGAGATGTTCCATTCCTTCATAATTTTTATGGCTCTGTGCTGGACTCTGTAAAGCAGTTCTCTGTCCTCCTTGAACTGAGTGACCCAGAACTGGGCACAATATACCAGATGCAGCCTCACCAGGGCAGAGTCAAGGCGGAGGAGAACTTCTCTTGACGTACTAATCACAGCCCTTCTAATATACCTATATCTCTATCTCTATATTATTTCACTCTTTTGTGTTCAATATGCATATGCATGAGGTTTAGGTAATACCATGTCAACTAGAAATACACTAAAAGGAGTGTGCTATGCCACTTCCTGCTGATACAGGAGTGCACAGAAGCCAATTTAAATATCTAAAGGCAGAAAAGCAAGTGAAATACCTATGAAAAGGACTGATGTTAACTAGAAACTGATCAAATGCTGGAGACCTAAAAAATACTGATCTCTTAACTTAATTTTAAGTCACCACATTGAACAAATGTTTCTGGCTTCCTTGTTACATAGATAAACCACAATTCTTCAGATGTTTGTACTAGAGATTTATAGGTTGTCTTGCTCCTCACATGGATGTTTTTCTTTTGCCTCTGTAAATAGCTTCTGATTTCTCACTCTGAGTTTATTCTGTATCAGGAGCAGCCAACTGTGTGATGAGAAGCTCTAAACTTGTTTATTTATTCCCTTATTCTTACAAATTTTTAAAACTCTGTTTTCCTAACTGAGCTGATGCCCAGAGGTAGTGTGTGCACTGAGTGTATAGTGTGCTTGTGGCATGTCCTTAGGGCTCAGTGACTGCTATGGGAGAAGTAAGAGGGAGGAGAAGAATATTTTGAGAGATGCAGTAGATACATGTTTTCTCTGCAACCTTTTAACATTATATACTTTGTTTTCCTCTCTTGAGAAAGCTTGATCACCCTTGTAACAGGAACTTTAATCATGGAATATATTTAGTGTCTATTCAACTTTACTTTCAGTAGTGTGTTTTATGTATATTTTGCAAGTAGTCATTTATCATCTTTTTTAGGTGGGAAATGTAATGTTCTTTTTTACTCTGAATGTGCCTACTAGGGTGATGAATGTAAGGCTGTAGAAGGAGTAAAGAGCAATGACTTTATGTGCTTCTACTGTTTCTTTACATGGACAAATAAGTTAATTCACCTTATCATTTACCTGCAAGATGATCTTTAATATAGAAGTCATACGAAAATCCTCTTCCACTTAAAGTCTCAGTAATTCTGCCTTGTTTCTCTGTAATATAATGAACTCAGAAATGTTCCATTTGCTGGCATTATGTAAAGATCTTAATTTTTAACCACTTCAATCTTGTTCAGGTTTTAAAATTATTAGCATCTCCTGAAAAGAGCACAGCCGATCTATGCAGCTTGCTTTAACTATGCCAGAGTGTTATTCCTCAGTGCAATTTTATTTCAGGCTTACTTCAAATATTGCCTGCTACAGACATAGTCAGTGTTGTTTCAGGGAAGTACACAGGAAGAAGGACAGTCAAGAGTCATCTCATGAATTCAAACAATGTCTTATAATTTACGCTTGTGATGCAGAAGATTGTTTTATAATGTTGCTCCACTTTTGTGCTGGATCCATGCAACTCTTACACAAATTTTAGTATACCGGTTACTCCATAAATACACATTGATTAATAGTTATGCCAGAGTCAATCTCAGGAGAACATTTGAGCAACAGGCGGAGCTAAATCAGTATAACTACTCTTTTGCATATTCTTTAGTGATGTGATGAGGGGGTTATCTTACTAACCGCTGTGGAGTTGCCTGTGGTGATGTGGAAATCACTAAGTCTTCTGCTAAGGTAATGAAAAAAAACTGTGTAGTATCACATGAAGGCTAGAACTTTATTTTTCACTTTCATTTTATATTGATGGACAAGAACTAAAGCCAGGGAAGGAAAAAAAGAAGAAAACGAAATGAAAGAAAAAAAGAAATCAAAAAGATGAGCTTTAAAGAAAGAAATCATCACCTTACTGTATTTTTCTCCATCAGTACCAAAACAAATCAGACTGTGCTTCTGAGATAGACGGGGACTTGCTCATCAGTGAGGTCGTAGGTCACACACCAAAAGGTAAAGTATTTTTCCTTGTTTTTAAAGCTATATGTAATAAACTTGCCAATGCAGGTTTAGCTTGTGTGCTTTCTGAGGTCTCCCATGTTAAGTGATACTCAAAACAGATGTTTTATTGAAATGACAGTTCTTAGGTTTAAAAGGTTTAACCAATTGCTTTTCTTCTAGCATAGTAAGACTGTGAAAAATGTACACAATATGAGATTCTTCCATATAACAGAAATATCTTTCTTATGATTTTGTGTGACAGAGAATTAATGATGAAAATAATTTTCACTGAAAGGAATTGCCTTATTTCAAGACAGTGTGACTTGGGTTATAAATTACAGATAGCACGGCAGTTAGCTAAACTGAACATTGAGTAATTTGGCAATCATGCCTAAGTAACATGTTCTCAATGGTTTCATATTTTTCATTGCTAACAATTGTAGTCCTTTGGGTTTTTTACGAGCACCAAGGATGACATTTGAGAAAATTCTGTGTTTGAAGTAATTAGCTTCATATTATCAACATGATCAAATATGAAGTTGTTTGGGGGTTGTTTTTAGTTTTGGTGTTTTAAGTCAAATCATTTAAATATTTGTTATTTAAATCCAGAGAATGTACTTCAAGTAAAAACATATACCTTTGGTTGGGGGAATCATGGGTTTCCAGTCTGGCAGAACGGGCGTTTGCCCCACACAAAATTCCTTCACCTGTTTTCCAGTGTCGTTGGACATATTTTTCAGTCTTTAGAGAATTGTCTGCATCTATCCAACCATCCACTTTGGATCTCCTCTAAAAGTTATAGAGGAAATCTGAGAAATTGAAAGCTAAAAATATAGAGAATAACATATATATGTATATATATATATAAAACTAGGGATAGGAACAAATTTTAACAGTTTGTGTCCGTTTCCTATGCCTTCCCACTCTAACAAAAGGAAGCCTCAGAACAGTCTGCATAAAATCAGTGGCAACAATGAGGTCTGTTACATTCATTACAGAACATATTTTTAAAAATTAGCATTAATGTTCTTATTTTGTGTGTAATGTAGAGCTGTCTCTACTCTTTTTCTTACTGATGGGATTTTTATCTGTGCTAGATACAAGCAGGTGCAAAACCTAGATGTTGCTCACACATGGGCTTTAGGATTAGATTCACCCAAATCATCCTTTGGAGCTGATAATACTTGTAATAAGACAGGCTGAGGCTATATGGCAGTCTAGGTGGAAATCAATATTAGAGCATTCTTTTACTCTTGTTTCTTTCCTTTTACTCCCATGCTTGTTTGTTATACTCTTCAACACATAACTTTGCAAGTTTTCTTTGCATTTCAGGTGAAAATATAAAAAAAAATAGTAACCCTTCCCCCATCTCTCCAGAAATGGGAACCCAGGCTTTACTCTTAACAGGAGTGGCAGATAGAGTGCTCATAAGACACCACAGCTTAGAAGGAAGGAGTAGTATTTTCTAATCATATAGTACTGTAGTTGATAAAACCCAGGTCAAATCATTGGACAACAGATGTCACATATAATTCTGAAACGTTTGCTTAACTTTTCAGAGTAATATTCAGGATCCTCTGTTATGTATGCTTTAGCTGTAAGTTTCTTTCCTGAGATAAATTTCTTATGAATTTAGATTTCTCAGGATCACATTTAGAATGTTTGTTTCCACACTTTCTGAATTATGTAAGGTTCACACTGCTAGGAGTGAATGCAATGCTGGTTAGTGACCACTGACCAGCTGTCAGATAGAAGTAGAATTTGCTGAACTTGCTTGTTGTTTTATACAACAAAAATTTAAAATAAAGAATGTTCTGGGTGTATTTTTGCTCCAGTAGTGTTGCTCTGATTCCCCTTTTGCTTAAACAACATATTTCCAGATTTATGAAAATCAATAATTCATTTTTTAAAAATAAACCCATGAAAGACAGCAATATTCAAAACAGTCAAGTTTAAATTCCAACATTGAAGTGTAGCAAGGAGTCCTTAACCCTCTTCCTAAGTGTTAGGAGTAACAAAGTCTTCAGTGCTGCTATAAATACATGCCTGTTGTCAATTGTTTCCAGAGCTTTCAGCTATTCTACTTGCTTAAGATTATTGGAATTTTGTTAGAGTTTGAATAAAATGCTCTTCTGATCTCTGAAATACTGCAGTGTTGGTTTATATCAATATGAGCATGATCTAGTAAACGGAAAAAACGACAGATAACTGAAAAACATGAACCTTGACCTAGTAAACTGACGTCCAGAGGGGGCTATGATTCTGAAGGTTTAACTTGTGGTGACTTCATCTTTTGTCTTACAAGACAGATGAACTGTCTGATTACTATTGCAATAGTATTTGAAACGCTGTGCCCAGTCATAGAAAGCACACGCAGTGCCCAATTCTGTTACAGTAAACGTGGCGGTTTGGAGTTTCATGAAGCAATTTTACAAAAGGTCTTTCCTCAGGAAGAAAAAAAAAAATGCAAACTCCGACAGCATTTTCTAATTCCTCTAAATAATTAGTTTCCATTCTAGCAATCAAAATGCTCTTAATTTTAGCAGACAAGTAACTGCTGCTGAAGCACTGGCATGCTACTGCTGTGCCAGACGTTCTGAAACTGTCAGTAAGTAATGGGAACTGGCATTTGGTGATGTCACCCAGCTAATTAAAAAAATCATTGTCCCCCTAAAGCATCTAGTGAAAATGCAGTGTTCCTTCCAAACATACATGTACAGTTTTGTGTGTTGTGTTTTTACATTAACCCTCAGCTTATTCCTTAGGTCTCTTAACACATTCTAGGTAAGTTCCTAATAAATCAAAGTTTTTCAGTAAATCGTTACTCAATTCTTCCACTTCATTTAAGCTCTTAATTTACTCCTAAACTTGGAAACTTTTATTTTTATTTTTGCAGAACAGTTGGTGTTGCACTTTAAGAGCCATGTACACGTGAAGCAATGTGTTGGAGTTTTTTGATTAAAAGAAACAAGCTGCTTCCTCCATAGAAAAATGTCAGGCTGCTAAAACTTAAGTTGTACATGAAGAATATGAAAGAATTAATGAATAGTTCAGTAAAGCCTGCTTTACACACAACAAATGTAAAAGAGTGATTGTTGACATGGAGAATTATGGAGGGTTTTTTTCAACATGGAAGCACTTTGCATTTATAAGGATGCCTTCAGTGACTTTAAAATTAATTCTTACTATTTTGATATCCCAATGTTTAATATGTGCAAAATACTCTACCCACAGAGACAAATCTTTTCTAAGAAAAAATTCCCTTGGGAAAATATATAGGAAGGACAGGTGGACATAAACCCTACCTCATCACCTATTCATATTTATTGATGGTTTTGCACTTGACTCATACAGTACGTTTTCGTGGAGGTAGGGAATTAATGTAGCTGAGGCAGGAATTATAAAAGCAGAATTATTTTATTTTCCTGAAAACTCTGTCCCCAGATGATATACAAAACTAACTTAGGTTTATTTACAGATTCTAATTCAATCAGGAATTGTTCAAAGGATGTTGTGGACAAATTTAGAGATTTAGGAAGTCGGGAAATGGAAAAGGCTAAGCTATAAGCACAGCTTTACCCCATTATCAATCAGGCTGAGCAGAGAATTAAGAGACTAGCAGGCTTTACTCACAGAGGTGAGATAGGTGTTTGGTGATGATCCCTTGTGTGGTGGAGGGCCCGTAGGCCCGAAAATAGGCTTACTCATGCCTTGCCTTGCCTGGACATGTTTTTCTGCCCATAACCAGAGGTAAACACATAAAACAAGCACNGCCCATTCCAGTAGCCAATGACTCTCTCAGTGAAGAACTTTCTCCTCACCTCAAGCCTAAACTTCCCCCGGTGCAGCCTGAGGCTGTGTCCTCTTGTTCTGGTGCTGGCCACCTGAGAGAAGAGAGCAACCTCCCCCTGGCCACAACCACCCCTCAGGTAGTTGTAGACAGCAATAAGGACACCCCTGAGCCTCCTCTTCTCCAGGCTAAACAACCCCAGCTCCCTCAGCCTCCCCTCTTAGGGCTTGTGCTCGAGGCCTCTCACCAGCCTCGTCGCCCTTCTCTGGACAGGCTCAAGCATCTCGATGTCCCTTCTAAACTGGGGGGCCCAGAACTGAACACAATAGTCAAGGTGTGCTCTAACCAGTGCAGAGTACAGTGTCCAAAGGGCCATTAATCTCGGCCCACATTTGATAAATAGAGGCACACAGGTAAACAATGTGCTCACTCATTATTAGGCTTAGACTCACCAGCACTGCTTTTTGTTTATGCCTGCCTGTGTGCCCACCCGCAGTGCACCTGCCTTTACGGAGCTCATACTCCCAGCCAGCCGTGCACACCTGCATGCCACTGTGGTGAGTTACCAGGATTAGATCCTGTATTGCCTGCCTTTACCTATAGAGCTCAGTCTCCTGTGCACCCCATTGCACACCCGCTGCGTTATCACTGCCTGGTAAGCGCTGCTGCCGCCGCCGAAGTTACCAGGAGCAGACCCACTTGTCTGCATGTGACCGGCCTCTGTGGCCAACGTGAGACCATGCTCAGGCTGCACAGCATTGTACTCCCTCTGCACCTGAAGGTCCTGCCTGGCAATCCCTGGACAGAGCATCCAAAAGAAGCCAGCAGCGCAAGGTCAGAGATTGCATCCTTTGCCAGGAGAACAAGGTCAGAGACTGTCCTTTCCCCTGAAGCTGGAGGATTCCATCCTCAAAGTCCACGGGCAAAGCTTCCCTGAAGGTTGGACACTTGTATAGGCTGTGAGATAGCCCTGGAGGGTGATGGATAATTAATCAAAACTTGTGAGTAAATGCTTTAATGCCTCTGTAATTTCTATTGCCTCCTGCCATAGAGCAGAAAGAGCTTTCAGCCCACCTACTGGGCAAGTAGCATATTGACCCCAAGCGGCATTAAGCCGTGGGGAAACTCCTCTCTCTTTAATAGTTTGAATGTTTGCTAGTTATTAATAAGTTATGATTTGATATTAATCCTAGAATGTCTTTCATAACTGTGTAGATCCATATTAATATTAAAATTCAGTGGTTGGGGGTGGTGAGAGTTCAGAATATTGAAGTTAATAAATTATGTATTTTATACAATATAATCTCACACCAATTAATTTCTCCCCTCTGCTACAATCGGCATAGGCAGCAGAATACCCCTCCACGACACCTTGATGGATTTCTCTGCTGCTTGACTGCCTTCTGATGCTGCAAGCATTATATAGTCTGGATCCATGTGGCAGAAGCCCAAGGTGCATGGCTAAGCCACCAAACTCAGAAATGTCTCAAGACACAGCTTCCACAAGGAGGGATTCGTGGAAGTGATGGTATCTCAGCAGTGGCAGGGGAGAGTCAAACTGGAATGGCAGCCAGCAAATCGGCTGTGGGTCTGAGTGCCACTGGCAGCCCTCCCAAATGGACCCCAGGACCTGCCAAGCTTACAAGCTTGCATAGAATTGTGCAAAAGTAGGGAGAACCACCCAAAAGCAGGGATGGTGTAAAACTGAGAGCCATGCAAAAGGTAGGAGCCGTCCAAAAGGGGGGACAGTCCAAAACAGAACATGTCCTGTGAGGAGCTCTGTCAGGACGAACACTTTCAAGGCAGGAACCCCCTCGCGCTTTCTCCCTTGCTCTTTTTATGCTTTTCTAGACAAAGTGACCATTTGCCATTTTATACTGGGCACAAAAACCCAGCCAACCACCAGCCTGACTCCAGCTCAGATTTTCCACATGGGTCAGCACATGTGCAGAAAGGTGCATCCTGCTGTTCCCCCTTCCAAGCCTGCAGGGTGGTGGGGGGGAGGGGGAAGTGGTTTTGTGCCTTCTTCCTCTCCACATTCAAACCCGCAGTGTCGAGGGCAGGACAAGAAAGGATTTTGGAGTGCTCTGAAACATAAGTTACTTTAAGGACTAAAACAATGCTTGTTATAAACATTATAATGCATGCTGTCTGAGACATGGACCTGCTGGAGCAGGTCCACAGGAGGGCCACAAAGATGATCAGATGGCTGGAGTGCCTGTCCTGTGAAGATGGCCTGGACAATTTCAGTAGCTGAAGAGGATCTACAGGAAGGCTGGGAAGTAGACGAGTGCTTACTTTTGTAGCAGAGACCGAATGCCAGAAGTTTCCTGCCTGACATCAGCATGTCAGAAATGCAATACCTCTTTATAATCAAGTGAATCTTGGGTTTTGTTCTGCATAGCAAAACAGTTTCAAGATTAAGGGTATACATTCAGGGTTTATCAAAAGCATACTGGAAAGAGTTGCGTAGAGTAAATTGTTTTGTAAGCAAGTTCTGGAAAGTATCAATTGCCTAAAATTGTGTCATGAAATATAGAGGCATTTAGTGAAAAGCAAATAGCCCAACTCCTTACCTCAGAGTACAAAAATCTTTTCTGATCTTCTGACATTCTGATCAGCCTTTGCTGATCTTACCTTTTGAGTAGAATGACACTATGACTGCATTTAATTTTAATGGTATTCTTTTAGGAAACTATTCTATAAGTCTTCCAAAACTGAATTACCAGTGCAATTATCAGACCAAAAACCTGGATGGGAGAAAAATTTGCTTTATGATCCCTCCTCCCAAAATTTAACAAAGATGCTTAACTTTAACTTAAGCCATAAGAACTGAAAGCACTGTTTCTTCTTCCTCAGACAAGTCATCTCAAGGAAAATTATAAAAAAATAGGAAACTCAAGGTAATTGCTTCATCTAAGGGCAAACAAGTTTCAGAAAGCCTTGGATCACACATAGGCTGCATTCAAACCACCAGTGCACTGCCACATTATTAGATCCCACTAACAATAATTAGGAACAAACTCATCACAGATAGGATATAGTAGCTGATATAGAAAACTTCCATGTGTCATAGAATGGTTTAGGTTGTAAGGGACCTCAAAGACATGAGTTTTGAATCTAGGAATCTAGTTTCAAAGCACTTCTATTTCTTTTCTGTTTTGTAAATCTAACAATGGTCTATAGACACTGTAAATTACAGTAAAAGTATGGACAAAAGAGAAAACATCAAATCACAGTTTAGATGCAAAATATCCTGTTTTGTATTGTTATCTTTCCTACTTCATGCTGCCATTGAAAATTGCTTTGGGGTCCTGTTATTTGTTTGCAATTGTTTGGAGTGTTGTGAACACTTTCCTGCATGCCTACACTGCCAGCCAAACCATAATAAGGCTATGGGTAACTGCAGCATATAAAATATTCCCTACAACTAACTGAATCATAAAATCATGGAATGATTGAGGTTGGAAGATACCTCAAAGATCATCCAGTTCCAACCCCCTGCCATAGGCAGGGACATCTCCCACTAGAACAGGTTGCTCAAGGCTTCATCCAGCCTGGCCTTGAACATCTTCAGGGAGGAAGGGTCCACAACCTCCCTCGGCAACCTGTTACAGTGTTTCACCACCCTCACTGTAAAGAACTTCTTCCTAACATCTAGTTTAAACCTCCTCTCTGCCAGTTTAAATCCATTGCCCCTCATCCTGTCATTACAAGACCTTGTGAATAGTTCCTCCCCAGCTTTTCTGTACACCCCTTTCAGATACTGGAAGGCTACTGCAAGGTCTCCTCAAAACCTTCTCCTCTCCAGGCTGAAGAGCCCCAACTCTCATAGCCTGTCCTCACAGAGAGATTCTTCAGTCCTCTGATCATCTTCATGGCCCATCTCTGGACTCACTCCAACAATTTGATAACTGAGTGGGAATGTCAGTATGTAAGAACATTCTGTGATAGGCTAAATGCACAGAAATAGCACTAAGAAATTTGTATTATTCATTTCCATGTATTACAGGTTCCTCAAACACATTATATTTATTTAAAAACACTTGCAACCAGATGGCGAGGGTCTTTAAAACCGTTACTTCATATGCATGCATTTGCTAATAAGCTTAGCAAGTTACAGTATAAGAGGAGTTAAAGATTATATCTTCATTAAATAATTTGAATATGTGTGAACAAATATCTTTCTAATATCACTACATTTATTAAAAGATAAAAAAACCCCAACAAACCAAACCAAAGCAAACCAAAAAAAACCCCAAACCCAAAAACCTAAGTAATCTTTGTGTGTACACAGTTCTTGAGTTTCTGGATCCTGACATTTAAAGTCAGCTCAGAGAACCAGAGGGCAGAAGAACTGTGACATTTCATTTTGGCTAGAGATCTGTCCTTGTAAATTAACTCACACTCCCACACAATGGAGAATCTATCAAAGTCGGTAAGGGTAAGTCTTGATAGTTAGTCAGTGGCTTAAAAGATTGGTACTTCTACACACAAATAATCTACACTTGGTTTTGGCACCTGTGACCTTTATCACATATAATTCTTGATTTGTCTGTCACAGAATAAATTGCTTAATCCACGGTTTGCTAACTAAGTAAATCTCTTGCTCGTACAAAACAGACGCAACAGAAAGTTATCTTATAACAATTTATTTTACTTATTCCTTACCAAAAAAATTCTCAAATGTATGGTTTTTCAATTTCCAGACTGAATATATCTCCAAATTCAAAAGCAGATGGTGCCTAGCTTATGCTGCTTCTGTGGAGTATTTCAAGATGCAAAATAGTTTTGGTTTCTTTTTCTCTAGACAGTAGAGAGAATGATTTTGTAACCTAAGATCCTTACCCTCTTCAACATTTGAACAATCTGTCCAAATAAATACTCCACTGGAAAAGAGCTGGTTGGAAGTTTTTTCCTGCATCCATGCTATAGAAAACCAACTGGAGCAGAGAGAAGAAACAATTACATAAGAAGTAAAGCCCAAGTAGAAAAAAAAAACAAAACCCAAACCCGAAACCCTCCAATAATGAGTCAATAATGATTTTCTCATTGTGTAGGTACTTAGTCATGCTAATGTCTGTCACTCTTTATGCCAATGCATTCGGAAGCATTGAAAGACTTTCTAGATGAATCAGGTACTGATGGTGATCTATAAGTTACCTGTACTTCAATACAATGTAGGTAATAGGAATATCTGTCATTTAACTAAAATTATACATAAAAATACAGTGGCGCCTAAGAATCCAACTGGTATTTCCCCTTTTCATCAATTAGAAGGGGATCAGAAGATCCCCTGAGAACTAGCAACCAATTATGCACTTTGTGTGTGTTTTTCATCAAGCAAAGCAATCACCCTATTTTCAATGAAGCCAGCTGCTAAGAATTTTTACAAGCATGAGTAGGAGGGGAAAAAATTTTCTGCAATTTAAATAAGGTTTTGAAATGTCAGACTCTTCTAGATTGTATCTCTTCCTGGTTACGTATGAAAGCCTCATCTGATTTGTTCACGGACATGTTTGATAACCCAAATTTGCAGTGTTGTTAATAAGCAGCAGAATATATATACCCTCAGCAGGAGGATGATATAAAATGCTGTCACAGTGATATAGGAAATCTCTTTGAAAAGAGTTTTCTTTGCTTGTCACTTGCATTACTGCAGATACAAAATCTGATTTCTCTCAGTACTTATATAAAACCCTTTTTTTCAGTCAGGTTATCTTTTTTTCCCCAGAATATTCACATTAGCATTAGAAAACATTTCTGTTATCTTCGTTTATATCTTTGCTTCTGCATGGAGCAAGACTTATCAGAGCAGTTTTAACAGGAAAACACCTTTGATGACAATACAGACTTAAAAGTACACCTCTCATTATTACACTTTTTAACAAGGGTACCAAGGCAAAGAAGAAATGAATACATAAAAGACACCAGGAGAGGGTTGGTAATGTTAAAAACAAACAAGATACTGCCAAGGAAAGTGCACAGTACTTTAAGCAGCATATTCTGGCCTATTTTTAGACATTTGTTTTTCAAGTGTTCTTGTTTTTCAGCATGTTCTTGCTCTGACTCCATCTGCTCTATGGATATCAGGAATCTATTAAATTTTACCCTTTCCACTTCAGGAATATGGCATGCACACATGCAGGGCTTGAANGGGCTGGATCTGTGCGAATACAAAATTCATGGCTGGCTATCTCCTACAGTTGGTTACACTGCACACAAGAGTGAGATGCAGTCTTGCCTCAAGGTGGAGGAAACCATAACTGATCTGGAAAAGCAAGCAATGTAACCCTGTCAGAATAGCAAGAGGCCTGTCTGAGTAGTAGGTCATGTTATCTCTGTAAGATGATGCTCCCTGAACCTGAAGTTAGTATCTGTTCTCATGCTGTGTGGGCCTACTAGGTGCTAAATGATTGCATGATGTTCCACTATGGGCTTTGAGATAGCTCCTTCAAAGTGTTGAGGTGGGTTTTGACTGTTCATAGTACCACAGTATCATAGTATCATCAGGCTTGGATGAGACCTCACAGATCATCAAGTCCAACCCTTCACCACAGAGCTCAAGGCTAGACCATGGCACCAAGTGCCACGTCCAATCCTGCCTTGAACAGCTCCAGGGACGGCGACTCCACCACCTCCCTGGGCAGCCCATTCCAGTGGCAATGTTTTTTACATCCATAAGACTAAACATATGTGTGTGTGTGTATATATATATATATATATATACCAAATAAAATTTTGAGCTCTAAATTTTATTTTTTGATAGCTACAGCTTAAATGTCACCAATCCTTACAAGCAATTACCATAAACAGAGCTCCATGGTAAACAATAAGATTTATTAAGGATGCGTTATGAAAATGATGACAAAATCCCTTTACTTGGACTTAGGTATGTAATGGAATGTCTAAAAATGAAGGGCTGTCCTGTCACATAGTTTCCTAAAAGTGATCTGGTGCCATTTAGAGATACGTTGCAAAAAAACAGCTACATGAATTTCAGAAAAAAATAAATCAATTCAGTATATTTTAAAATAAGTGTATTTTTAAAATTGAACTTCCCCCCCCCAAGTTGTGCATTTAAGTTAGAAGAAGTAGCTTAGAAGTCTGAGCTTATCTCCTGGCCTACCATGAAAGTTTTTGATTTCTTAAGGTAAGTGAAGATAGGTAATGAAGTTTATTGCTTTACTTCAGACAGGTAACATTTTTGGTCATAATTCCAGCTAGATTGCTGGTAACAAGGGGTCTGACACTCTGAAGAAGATTTAAACATTTTTTTTATGATATATTCTTCTTCCATCAAAAAGCACCAGCCTCAGTGTCAAAGAAAGTGTGATATTTTTAATGAGAAAAAGAAAAAAAGAAATATAATGAAAGGCTAACCTTACCCTGTCTATGACTAGATAATTCCATAATTGCTGGTAGTTAAGTTGTGGTTTAAACTTTGAACTAAGAGGTTTCATTTCATAGAATTTGATAGCTTTCATAAACCTGGATATCTTTAACTGTTCTCTTTTTGCTTATGTTTGTTATCTGTGTAAAATACATTCTTGATCTCCAGGACATGCTTGGAGTATAACTTTCATCATTTATTGTGCATAATGTGGAAACTACAGAGCTGTCAGCCTGACCTCAGTGCCAGGCAAGGTCATGGAAAAGGTCATCTTGAGTGCCATCACAAAGCACCTACAGGATGGCCAAGGGATCAGGCCCAGCCAGCATGGGTTTAGGAAGGGCAGGTCCTGCCTCACCAACCTGATCTCCTTTTATGATCAGGTTACCTGCCAGGTGAGTGTGGGGAAGGCTGTGGATGTAGTCTGCCTGGACTTCAGCAAAGCCTTTGACACTGTCTGCCACAACAAGCTCCTGGCTAAGCTGGCAGCTCATGGCTTGGACAAATTCATTCTGTGCTGGGTCCGGAACTGGCTGGAAGGCCAATCCCAGAGAGTGGTGGTGAACGGTGCCACATCCAGTAGGCAGCCAGTCACTAGTGGTGTTCCCCAGGGATAAGTGCTGGGCCCAGTCCTGTTCAATATTTTTATTGATGATCTGGATGAGGGGATTGAGTCCAGCA
>WAAF01001195.1:0-18669 GCA_013400475.1 Tricholaema leucomelas | reverse complement strand
AGGCACTTGGTGCCATGGTTTAGTTGACTGGCTAGGGCTGGGTGATAGGTTGGACTGGATGATCTTGGAGGTCTCTTCCAACCTGATTGATTCTATTCTATTCTATTCTATTCTATTCTATTCTATTCTATTCTATTAATTTTGAAAATAAGCTTTGAGCTGAGCTCCATTTTGTGTTAGATTGGACGTGCCTTCTGAAAATCATTTGCTACTAATGGATAATACCAACATTGATCTTTTCAGCATGTTCTCATTGGTGATTTTTTAATACTCTTGTTACTCTTTTCTGTCTCTGAATGACTTAAAACTATTAGCCCTCTTGAATTGGAAAGTCTATACAGAATATTTTATACACTATTAGTATGTATGAGTATTTCCTATTCACAGCATGGAATACCATATGACATCTCTAATATTGCTGTCTCCCTTTCCTCCAATGGCCCAGGTAATTGAGAACCATATGAGATGTATTTTCCTCTTCACCGATCATTGTGATGGTCTGAATCAAATCTGAACTTTATTTGACATCCCATTACCAATGTATCTTAGCTTCAAATATGATTTGTTGAAGTTCTTTACATTCTGCTCTGAACTTGACCAGCCAAATAACTGTGTCACCTGCAGTTTTTTGTTACCTCATCTCTCATTTATTTTCCAGATCATTAATAAGTTTAATAAATGTACTGGATCTGACAAGGAATTCCCAGCCACTCTGCTACTGATCTGCCTTTTACATCAAATATTTTTTGATAAAAATAGGTAATTTAATATTTATTCCCTGGTTTTAAGCCAGTTTCTGACCCTCATAATTTCTTTGCATCCCATGTTGTGTATACATATATTCTTTAATAGATTTCTATCAAGGACCTTGCCAATGGTCTTTTGAAGATTGTATTGGGTTTATGTGGCAAGCATTTGATAGCAGAGGAGCCACAGGGGCAGCTTCTGTGAGAAGATGCCAGAAGCTGCCCTGACATCAGACAGAACCAGTTCCAACTGGCTTCAAGACAGTTCTGCTGCTGGCCATAGCTGAGACTGTCACCAGTTCTGACAGTGCCTCTGGGATAATTCATTTAGGAATGGGTAAAGAACACTGAGATATGATAGCTGGGAGAAAGAAGTGAGAATATGAGAGAAAACACTGCAGACACCAAGGTCAGAGAAGAAGAGGGACAATGTCTTCCAGGGGCAAAGATTCTGCTGCAGCCTAAAAAGAAGACTATAGTCAAGCAGGTTGTAGCTCTGCAATTCATGAAGGACCACATCAGAGCAACAGTCACCCTCCGGACCATGGAGGACCCCATGACTCAGAATGTGGACATGCTCTGAAGTCAGCTACAGCACATGGTGATCTTATGCAGAACCCGAGTCCTAGCAGGAGCTCTGGGCCTATGGAGGGGAATCTGCTCAGGAGCAGACTTTCTAGCAAGACCTGTGACCCCATGAGTAACCTGCAATTGAGCAGGTCATTACTGAAAGACTGTGTCCATGAAAAGATCCATGATAGGGCAGTTCTTGAGGATGCAAAGCTTGAAGGAAGGATTCATAGTGTTTGTAAAAGCTTGAAGGAAGGATTCATAGTGTTTGTAAAGGACTGGATAAGGAATTGGGTGGATGGTCGAACACAGAGTGATGATCAACAACACAATGTTCACCTGAAGACCAGTGACAAGTGGCATCCCTCAGGGATCAGTGCCAGTGCTGTATAACATCTTTGTCAGTGATATGGACAGAGGAATCGAGTGCACCCACAGCCAAGTTTGTAGATGACACCAAGCTGTGTGGCACAGTTGACTTTCCAAAAGGCAGGGATGCCATCCAGAGGGACCTGGACAGGCTGGAGAGGTGGGCCCAGGCCAACCTCATGAAATTCAACAAGGCCAAGTGTAAGGTCCTGCACCTGGACTGGCACATTCCCAAGCACAAATCCAGGCTGGGTGGTCAATGGCTGGAGAGCAGCCCTCAGGAAAAAGTTTGGAGGGTCTGGGTTGATGAAAAGCTTAACATGAGCCAGCAGTGTGCACATGCAGCCCAGACAGCAACCATGTCCTGGGCTGCAGCAAGAGTAGCTGGACAGCAGGGAAAGGGACAGGAATCTCCCCCTTCACTCTGCTCTGGAGTACTGTGTAGAGCTTTCGAGCCCCAAACACAAGAACATCGAACTGTTAGAGTGAGTCTAGAGGAGAGCCACAAAGATGATCAGAGGGCTGGAGCAGCTCTGCTATGAGGACAGGCTACAAGAGTTGGGACTCTTTAGCCTGAAGCAGAGAAGGCTTTGAGGAGACCTTGTAGTAGCCTTCCAGTATCTGAAGGGGGCTTCCAGGCTGGGGAGGGACTATTTACAAGTTCTTGTAATGACAAGTAATGGATTTAAACTGGCAGAGGGGAGATTCAAACCAGATCTCAGGAAAGGGTTCTTTATAATGAGGGAGGTGAGACACTGGAGCAGGTTGCTCAGGAAGGCTGAGGATGCTCCTCCCTGGAGATGTTCAAGGCTAGGTTGGATGAGGCCTTGAGCTACCTGTTCTAGTGGGAGGTGTCTATGGTGAGGGGTTGGAACTAGATGATCTTTGAGTTCCCTTTCAACTTAAACCATTCTATGATTCTATGATATCCCATGGAAGGAGCCTCATGCTGGAGTAGAGGAAGACTACAAGAAAATAGGAGCAGCTGAGAATTATTATGAACTGCCTCCAAAACCCATTCTCTATCCTCTTCCATTGCTTGTCTGCAGCAGACAGAACAGTCAGAAATGACAGTGAACCTGGGAAGACAAGTGTGAGGGGAAGATTTTTTAGTTCTTAACTCTGTTTTTATTACTTGTGATCCTGTTCTGTCACTAATTGGCAAGAAATTAAACTAATTTTCACCAAGGAGAAATTCTTTTGCCCATAATGGTAAGTGGTGAATGTTCATCCTACTCTTGATCCACAAATATGTTCTTCTTATTTTCCCCTCCCTGTCCTGCTGATGGAGGGGCAGTAATATAGGTGCTCGGTGGACTCCTGACTGCCAGAGAAGGTCAACTAACCCCCAAAGTGTAAACAAAAGGTACAAATCTCATTCATTTATTCCCTTTAGATATATTAAAAATGTGTAAAGAATTAATAAAATGCAGTTTTCCATTGCAGGAAACCTGTTATTTAAATATAGAAATGTGCCTAACTGGAAAATCCCCAAATAAGTTAATTTGCATACTGTAGTTAATATATATTAATATCTAATCTGTAACTTTCATGAGTTGAAAGCAAACAATTTTAGTGGAAAAATATTTTTGGTTAACATAGGCTGAGATACAAAATAATAATGATAATGGTAACAATAATAATGATAATAATAATAATAAAATAATAATAATAATAATAATAATAATAATAATAATAATAATAATAATAATAATAATAATAATAATAAATCTTCAATGTGAGCTCTGAATTATTCCTGAAACACTGCTGTCCTTAAAATGCTCCTGGAAATGACCTGATAAAGTTTTACTGCAAACTACAATGCAATACCTTGGGTGGTACTTTTGTAAGCCTTTGCAGTTCTTTATGTGGAGACATAAATCAGAAATGGTCTATAACAACACTCGTGCTGTTGAAGAAGCGATAGACACAATGGAACAAGGTCCAAATGTACTTGAATTGGAAGAAGAAAATGAAAGTATTTTTATCTTATAGTACTAAACGAAGTGCAAGATCAGGGAAGAACCTTACTGGTAAGTGTATGATTAAGTGGCAGGAAAGGAAGGGTAGAGGAAAGATTCAGAAACATGCCAATGTAGCCAGTTCCTTAAATTGTGTAACCTGCATAGATGTGAAGGATATGTATTTACCTCACCATGCATGAGACTGAATAACATTTCTGGTTGTCCACGCTGCAGGAGATCAGCATAATTTATGGTTTTGTGCTAGTTTGAACCAAGCTAGAATGTTTTGGTGAGAAGGACTAGATAACGGGCTATGAAATGAAAACAATGGTGATGTCTACTTTGCTCACAGTCTTGCTGAGATGTGTAGAAAGGAAAAGCAAAACATTTCANAATATAAGCTTCATTCATATTTCCAGAGCCGGCTGAGTCTAGTCTGGGTGATTTCTAAAGTGGGGGAGGGCGGGGAACACCCAAACTACAACAGGTTTGGGTTCACTATGTAAGAGATTTCAAAATATTATATAGTAGGGAGCAGGTGTATAGGATGTAGGAGTTACAAACCCAGAATTAAGCAGGCTAGATTTACCCTTGTAAATAAGAGTTCGAACATAAAGCCAGTAAGATTATTCTGACCTTTGGGCATAATTTTTCTTCTTTGGTTTTTAAGAAAGAATGTACACTTACCAGATTTATCCAAAACTAAATTTGAGTTGATACATATGTTCAGTGGTGAGGTTCTTTGATTTAATGTAGGTGTACTAATGTGTGCATTTACCCAGACAATTATCCTCTTAATTGTAGCTGCAAAATGTTACAGTCTGTGCTGCAGTGAAAGGCAAATTATTCTTTACAGTAATCACTGCAACAGCAAATGACTGAAGTCAAACTAGAGTGTATAATAATCCAGCAAATACCAGTTCAAAACACCCAGATGATGAAGGTGAGCTGATAAAGAAAGCTGTTATAACAAATGCCACATTGTTTTTTCCCTATGCTGGTGACTTTTAATAATAGTCTGCTCCAATGGAGTTACAGAGGTTTGTGACTTTGTACATATTTCATTGAAATAATGTTAGAGGAAGAAGGAACTGCAGAGAGAATACTTCAGTTGATTGTGCTATGCCTCAGGTTAAACTTGAGGTGAATATATATTGCGTATGCAAACACAAAAGGGTTCTGATAGGTAAGAGTAAGATGTGCAAAAATCAGCTCGTTATTAAAATTAGTGCCACTTTTATATGACTTTACTTGAAATTGCCCCCCTATAATCTCAGAACTCTGCATAAGTCTATATAGACTAGCTTTGTCTGTAATTCTATGTAAAAGAGAGGATGAGAACTGACATGCCAGACTTACCAAAAAAATCTGAGCTTTTATTTTTAGCAAGAAGAGTAAACTGACATTGTCAAGAACTATTGAGGTTAATATCCGATTTTTAATGCTTCCAAGAGTCTTACAACAGAGCAGGAAGATTGCACAGCTGGGTACTGGCTTTATCTCTGATAAAACAATACGTTTCTGCCTTTGTGTCAAGGGTAAGAGGCTCTGTATTTGCACAAAGGAGTGGGTTTCTTTCACTTTTCCTTGGTTGCGAAACAAAAAGACTAACGTAGAATAAGAATTCTTTTAAAAGAACCCACAAAGTTCTGTGTTTATCTAGGCTGTTTAACCACAAGAAATAAAGTTTTCTGTATTGTTTCACTAAAAATGTACACATTAAGACCAATCTGTGCTATTTACTTGAAAAACAGATCCTAAGCCTGGGTCTAAACAACTAATTTTCTGAAAAGTTAACCAGATGAACCAAGTTCTATTCTCTTGAAAACTCTTTCAGGGAGTTGTAAAGTTACAAGCTTTACGAGGTAATTATTCTGAGACAGCACATCGAGACTGCTTTGATACAGTCTCCTTTTATACAGGTATTGCAAATTTGATTAATTTGCATATTTTCCCAACATTTTATATTGTGACAGACTGTTTTAAGTAGAAAATACTTTCAGTTATGCTTCCTACCATGTACAACTTCAATGTTACAATGAAATCCTAACAAAAGGGAGTTCAGGCCCCTATTAACTGAACCAAGGAAATAAGTGTAAACCTTTCTGTGCAGACAAAAGATTTGGTTTTCGTTAGAGCAACTCATCTGGATACCAAAATTGGCTGAATAAGGTGTATAACTTAGTAATATAATGCTTCCTTGCTCACTTGTACTTGTCTCAGAAAGACATGATATTTTGGACATAAAAAAATCTGGAAGTGAAATGAGTAGCATATAATGGCATTTTGTGTTAGCTGCACAGTTTGCCTGTGACCAGCTACACAAAAGCTGCTTCTATCAAAGTTCCCCCTAGCCACATCCATCTGTGCAGGTATTGTTCAAAATTAGTATTGTTCCCCAGAACAAAAGCCGCATTTATACCAATACTTCAAACGACACTTAAACCAAAGCTAGGAGAAAGCAACCTGCAAAAGTGCAGACAGTAACAAGTTTCATAGCCCCTAAGATTTTTATCAAAGCAGGATTATAACCCAAATTATATGAACTACATTTACTTGTTTAATGCAAGAAGCAAAAGTAATGTGTTTTCAGGGAGTGCATTCAGCCGTGGACAGTTTGCTGTAGTTAATACAGTAGCACCTTACTTTTTCTTCTGAAACACTAATGAGTGTAGCAAACTCAATCAAGTACTTTAAGAGGGGTTTACCATATTGGAACTTGTCAAAGTATACTTTTGACCAGAATAAAAATCTTAGCACATGAAGTTTATATAGAACATAGATCTACTTTTAAAATCCTTAGTTAGATTACATTCTACAGCATAGTTTCTCATTTCGTGTTCACAACATGTTAATCAAGATTTGTATTTAAATAAAGAAGTAACTTTAAAATTCAGCAGAATATTTAAAATTAAATAGAAGGTGATTTATATATGTCTTCAAGTAAATGCAGAAATGTATTTTCTAATTTTAGGCAGGTTATATGGTCAAAGCACCAAATTTAATATTGCAAAGTTTCTTTATAGATCTTAAATCCAGTCATCACTATTACCTACACACGTAATACACCTACTACAAGAAAAAAACTATGAAATCAATTTGATTGTGAAGTTACAAAGCTGTTCCTGTATTTTATGATCAAAAGATATAGATGTTCTTAAAGTTTTTTATTATGACAAATCCTCTTTAAAGAAGACATATCTCCTGTACCCTGAAATTACCCAAGTACATTATTATATTGAAGATTATGAAGGCCCAGTGATTTTTTTAAAGCTCCTATGTAACATGATGCTAAAAGGACCATCTAGTGTAATGAGGAAAAAAACAAAGAAAAAAAATTAATTGTGTAGCTTTGCTTTAATGGCTGCTTACTGACTTATGACAACTTACTGTCAAATATTCTTATTCTCATAAATCAATCAAGAATATTGATTATAGAGTAATATGCAGTACACATCCCTAACACACGTCATTCTGTTCAGCACTGATGCTTTCTGCTTCCATATTGCAGTTAAATTTTTGTTTTTTAGTATTTCTAAATACTGGAAATACATGTTGTGCTTTAAACCCAGCTGGCAACTAAGCCCCACACAACTGCTCACTCACACCTCACAATGCAAAGGTGGAGAGAAGCAGAAAGGCAAGTATGAGAAGATAAAGTGAAAGATGCACCTGTGAGTAAAGCCAAATAATGAATTCATTCACTGCCTCCCATCAGAAAGCAATAGTTCAGCTATCACTAGGAGAGCAGAACTCCATCACATGTAATGGTTACTTGGAAAGAAAAATGCCATCTCTTGAAACATCCTCACTGTCCTCTTTCCCTCCAGCTTTGGTTACTGAGCATGGTATTATATGGTATGGGATATCCCTAATGTCAGTTTGTGGTTCTAATCCTGCCTGTTTCCGTGCTCAGCTTCCTGTGCTTCCCTATGTAACTCACTGGTAGAGTGGTATGAGAAGCAGAAAAGGCCTTGATGCTGTGTAAATACTGCTCAGCAATGGTTAAAATATCAAAATATAGTACCATACAAGCTACTGTTGAGGAACTTAACTCTTTCCCAGTCAAACCCAGAACTTTATATTAAAAAATTCCTTCAATTTATGTATTTCACTCATATATAGGATAAGAATGATCATGAAAGTACACTGTTGTGCAGTTTGTAAAGCAGTTTTCTCTGGTAGAGGTAAGATAGAATGGAAAATTTACCAAGTATGAAAGTACTGACTAGAGCAGTAGGAAGACAGATAGCAAATACAGAAGGTTATAATGTTAAATGATGCCAAATAAAAATCAAGGTTGTTGGAATTTACTTGGTATGTACAAGTGTTTTATCTATGCTTTCTATTTATCATTAGTTGTTCCAAATCTATGTCTATCATTTATGAATTACATTTGTTAGGGGAAATATCTCGTAATGATGTTTTACTAATGCAGTAGTCATTATCATTAGTCTGCTAATGAGTCTGCTGCACTCAGTATTACATCTGTACCACAGATTATTAGATTTATTAATTCAGTTTAATAAAACGAATCAATGAAATATCTGAGGGGTGGGTGTCAAGTGGATGAGGCCAATCTCTTTTTGGTGATCAGCAGCAATAAGACATGGAGCAATGTACACAACATGAGACTCCTCAACACGAGGAGAAACCTCTTTACAGTGAGTGTGACAGAGCACTGGAACAGGCTGCCCAGAGAGGATGTAGAGTCTCATTCTCTGGAGACTTTTGAAACCGCCTGGATGTATTTCTGTGCAAACTACTCTATGGCATCCTGTTTTGGCAGGGGGTTGTTGTACTCGATGATCTCTGGAGGTTCCTTCCAACCTCTAAAGTTCTGTAATTCTGTGGTTCTGTAATCAACTGCAATGGTTTGGGAGNACAGAAATATACAAGTTAAAGGTAATACAGAAACACAATACTCCTCTCAGAAATCAGAGTCCTCAAGAGGGGCTTCCAATCACCCTTCCACCTTCTTTCCACCTTATCCCAGAGTTTGCCTTACAGGCAAGTTGAGTTTGGAGGATTGACCAGGGGGATTAGGAAGCAGAAGCGTTAGTTACACAGAAGAAGACCAAGGAGAACAGCACAGGCACCATCTGTGACAGAAACCCACACACTGACTCTTCTGCTCTCTCTTATCTATGTTTTGTGTTCTTGTTTTTATACATCTCAGCAAGCCTATGAGTGAAGTAGACATCACCATTGTTTTCTTTTCACAGCCTATAATCTAATTTCTCTCATTAAAATATTCCAGTTAGCCTCAAACTAGCACATCAATAAACTAGGTAAATACTTTGGTAAAAGCACACAGCTTTGACTTATCTCTCAAGCAAAATATGGAAAATATAAATGGTTATAAGCTCAATGTAGGGCTAAAAGTTATTTTCAAAGTGTAGAAATATGAAACTGAGAAGAGAACTTGGATTTCTTATGACTTGTAACAAAGGGTACTTTTCCATTTAGTAAAAGAGTGAAATCCAGTAAGGTTTTTTTTAAAGGAGAAAAAAAGGAAAAGAAAAAAAGATAGACCAAAAAAATCATAGTAAATTTCTAACTGGGTAGAGATTTAAAAATCACTAAATTTTTCGTAGGTTTTCGTCTTCCTAAAGAATCAAAAGTCTATTCCATAGTAGACACCAATGAAAACATAAGCCTGAGGGAGAGGTATGCCACAAGAAATTGCTATCTTATGTGGATACTTCTTGTTTAATGCACAAGATCTTGGATGCACTCACACAGCAAGTACAGGATAACTGAGGAGTCAGATCCAGCAAACATGGGTTCCTGAATGGCAGGTCCAGTTTGACCAATCTGATTTCCTTCTATGAACGAGTGTCCAGATCAGTGGATGTGGGAAAGGCTGTGGATGCTGTACACCTGGACATTCCCCAGCTGAGCCCAGGGAATGATGGGGAGTTCAGTTAAATTCAATTGGAAACCTGTCAAAAATGGTGTTCCCCATGGTTAAGTGCTGGAAACAATCCTATTTAATGACTTTATCAATGATTCAGGTGAGGGGGTTAAGTGCACCCTCAGTAATTTTACAGACATGAAATTAAGTGAGAGTGTTGATCTGCTTTAGGGTAGGAAGGCTCTACACAGAGATCTGGAGAGGCTGGACTAATAGGCTATGGTCAATTGTATGTGGTTCAATAAAGCCAAATGTGGGGTCCTGCATTTTCATGACAACTCCATGCAACACTGCAGGCTTGGGAGTGCCTGCTAGAAAAAGATCTGGATGTGCTGATTGACAGGTGATTGAACAGAAGCCAGCAGTGCTGCCAAGCAGCCAAGAAGGCCAACAGCATTCTGGCCTCTTTCAGAAATAACATGGCCAGCAGGAGTAAGGAAGTGATTGCATCTCTGTGCTCTCTACTGGTGAGGCTATGCCTCAAATACTCTGCCAAGTTTGGGGCACCATAGTATAAGAAAGACATTGAACTGCTAGAGTGGGTAAGGAGAATGGCAATGAAGGTGGTGAGGAGATTTGAGACAATGTCTTATGAGGAGAGGGTGAGGGAGATGGAATTGTTTAGTCTGAAGAAAAGGAGGCTGAGAGGAGACTTATTGGTCTTTACAGCTACCTGAAAGGAGGTTGTAGTGAGGCCACTATTGTTTTCTCTCATGCAGCTAACCACAGGACAAGAGGCAATGGCCTCAAGCTGCACTAGGGGAAGTTCAAGTTGGTTATTAGGAAGAATTTCTTTACTGAAAGAGTGGTGGGGCACTGGAACACAATGCCCTCCTCAACTGGACAGGAGAAAAAAAGATATGGGGTTTGGACCAACATAAGGATGAGGATTTTGTGCAACAGTTACTGGCAAAGTTAAAATAGACTTGAGGTGGAGAAATTAATTTACTTTATTACCAATAAAATCAGAGCAGGATAACAAGAAGCATAAATTAAATATTCAAATGCTTTTCCCTCACTCATGCCCTTTAACCTGCTTAACTACCTCTTCTCCCTGAGTAGCATAGAAGGATAAGGATTGTGGGTTATGTTCAGTTCATCACACATATTTTTGCCATTCCTTCCTCCTCAGGGGGAGGACTTCTCATACTCCTTCTTGCTCTACCATGGGGCCTCTCCCATGGAAGACAGTTCTCCATGAACTTCTTCAGTGTGAGTCCTTTCTACAGGCTGCAGTACTTTATGAGATTCTGTGACATGATACTTTCCATGAGGGGCAACCCTTCAGGAACAAACTCCTCCAGCATGAGCAAAGGTCATGACCTCCTTGGGGCACCCACCTCCTCTGGTATGGGGTCTTCCACAAGCTGCAAGCGGATATCTGCTCCACCTATAACCTCCATGAAGGCTGCAAGGTGAACAGTCAGCCTTGCCATGGTCTTCACAGAAGAACCTCTACTTCATTATCTGGAGCACCTCCTTCTCTTTCTTCACTGACCTTGATGTCTGACAAATGATTCACATATTTTCACTCCTCTCCTCCAGTTGCTGTTGTACAGTAGAGGTTTTTTTCCCCTCCCTTCTTAAATGCGCTGTCATAAACATGATGGTGTTACCACTATCACTGTCTGGCCCTACCCTGGGCAGCATTCATCTTGGAGCTGGGTGGCATTTGCTCCATCAGATATAGGGGAAGCTTCTCTCGCCTTCTTACAGAAGCCACTGCTGTAGCTCTGTTGCTGCCAAAATCTTGCCATGTGCATCCAGTATGGCTATTGGATTCCTTTTACCAAGCAAACATTTTTGAGCTGTAATCATGAGATACCAGCAATAGTTACATTTTTGGTTTTAGTTCTGATTTCTGATATATTTTTTGATAGTTCAGTGTGTAACCATAATCTAACATTTTAGGGTTTGTATTTTTCCTCCTTAAATTGTTATCCTAACATATAGTGGGGTTTTTACTAACATTTATATTGGGTTGCCTTGAAGAATTTAAGAATCATGTTCTGAATTAGGTTTATGTCAACAAAAAGATGTACATTCAATTTAAATTTGTATTTCCTTGCAGGTCATATGTTGATATAAATCTATTATGCTATAATCAAGCTAAAGATGAAAGCAAAAATGTGCTGTTCATTGACATAACAGGGATCCAGCTTTCCCAAACTATCACTTAGAAGTCTGAAAATGGAAAAGATATTGGATAATGTTTTAATTCCTATTTCCTTTCATCCTTCTTACCTTCTAAACTGTATCTTCACATACCAGAAGTCTATGTATACTGCACGCCGTATATTAGAGAGTCATAAGTGAAGCACGTTAGTCAGGGAAAGTCTGAGCAAAGAAAGGGAACCTGTAGGGAAAAGAGAAAGAACATGATGAAAGGAAATTGTGTGGCTTCTGTTCTTTTCACTACTTTGTAGTGTTTCCTTTATCAAATAATATATAGAACAACATAGTGGTTTAAGGTCTTTGATATTTAGAGTCTCTGATGTTTAAAATCTCGGTAATTTGAAAGTGTTTCCTAAAGGTGAAGAATGGCTTGAAGAAATAACAAGGGCTTGACCCACACTCCTGTCTTTGTCTCTAGCCCTTTCCCAAAGCATACATTCTCTGATGCTATACATCCTTAATTTTTTGTTCCTTGTTCATTATGCCATTGCTTTATGCAACAGCATTGCCCCAGGTCATTGCAGAATTCTTTTGGTGTTTTCCAGACAAAAGACTATAAACTGCAGATTGTGCTATGTTACTCATATGATATGTTACATTGACAGACTCTTTGAGGTTTTGGGGCCTGGGTTTTTCTTTGTTTATTTGTTTTGTTTTATTTCCTATCTAATGTACTGAGAAAATACAAATGTAAACAACTAGCCAAATGTAAACCTCCCTTCTATACTAGCTCCTTCAAAAACATGTTTCATCACAATCCATACCAAGGAATTTTCTGCTATTCGGTCACACAACTACATAATAATTTAGATTAGAACAAACACTCTGAGGTCGCCAGTGCAACCTATTGTTGAAACTAATTTCAAAGTTTGATCATGCTCCAGAAAGAGATTTCTGAGGACCCATAAGTGTTTTAAAGAGCTTAAACATTCTCATAACTTCTGTATTTCTGGGTATCAACTAATGTCTTTTAAGCCTCAACTTCCACTACATTAATTTCATGAGGTTTGAGCTGTAGCTTACAATGACTACTGTACATAGAGGGCTAGACTGTGCTCATTCTGATATAGCTGTCCTGTATAAGATAAGCTCATTGGCTTGTCACATCTGAGGGAATTTCCAGTTATTGGAGCTTCTTTAGGATATGAATGAAGATAATGAGTTCTCTAGTTATCATGAAGTTATAAGTGGAATGCTAAGGAACTGGGTATAACTGAAGAGTTTTAGAATATAATACTAATACAGTATGACAAATAGTACCTCAATATTCTGTCTAAACTCCGCTTTTCAATTCTATTTACCTTTTTACACAGGAATATTAATATAAAAAGTCTTAAATTTTATAACTTTGAACATTATATGAAAAATAATAACGTAATATAATTTCTAGCTATTGTTGTGATTGACATTATTTCAAACTGTTTTGTTTGGGATTCTGTTCCACACAGAGTCTATCTGATTCACATACACATGCTGTAGAGGTTCTCCCTTTTCTGTCCATCTGTCTCTATAATAATGCAAGTAAAGAATCGAACTTTCATATATGCTACTGCCAAGTAAAGTCAGAGTTGTGGTTTGGTTGTTGGTTTTTTTTGGTTTGTGCATTTTTTTGTTTGTTGGTTTGTTTGTTTGTTTTTTTTTTTACCTCAGTAGTCTAAGTGCAGTTGTCCTTGTAAAATGTGATGTTTAAGGTATTTCTTCAACAGGATTAAGAACATGGCCAGCAAGTCAAGAGAAGTGATTCTACCACTCTGCTCTGGTGAGACCTCACCTGCAGTACTGTGTTCAGCTCTGCCCTGCAGTTCTCAACACAGAAAGGACATGGACCAATCAGAGTAGGTCCAGAGGCAGGACATGAAGATGATCAGGGGACTGGAGAATCTCTCCTGAAAGAGTTGAGGTTATTTAGCCTGGAGAAGAGAAGGTTCCAGGGAGATCTTACAGAAGTGTTTCAGTATCTGAAGGAGATTTATGAGAAAGCAGGGGAGAGAGTGTTTATAAGGACATGTACCTTTAGAAGGAGGGTCAAAGGTTTTAAACTAGAGCAGGGTAGATTTAGGTTGGACATTAGGAGGAAGTTATTTACAATTAGAGTAGTGAAATACTGGAACAGATTGCCCAGAGATGTGGTGGAAGTTCCACCCCTGGAAACGTTCAAGGTCAAACCAGGAGGGAATCTGAGCAACCTCGTCTAGTTAAATATGTTTTTGCTCACTACAGGGAGTTTGGACAAGAGGATTTTCAAGGCTCTCTTTCAACCTGATGCATTCCATTACTCTGTGATTTTAAGTTCTGCACATCATTGCACAAAGATAGCACAATAATCAAGTGTAAAGATTAGTTCCTTCATTTTCTCACTTCTACATCATCTGGGTGGAGACATACTCCTATACAATAATAAGAGTTTTCATGCCATTGAGAATCATAAAATTGTTGAGGCTGGAATACAGCTCTGAGATCATGAAATCCAGCCTAAAAAGTAAAAAAAAAAAAAAAAAAAAAAAAANCCCCAATAAAAAAAAAAAAAAAAAAAAAGGCAGATACATTTCCAGTAATGCTTTTATTTTCTCATGTAAGTTAATACTCATATTAGATTTGTTAAATTTTGTTTGCAAAATTTTAGAATGAGTGTATTAGCACCAAAAGAGAGAAATAAAAGGATCAATTTAGTTAGTATGTACAGTCTGATGATCCACCCAACTTCAGCTGTATGTTTTCGTCTGTTGTAGACAGTATTGTTGGGCGTGGAATTAAAAGAGGAGATGGAGAAGTTAAGAGATTGATAGCATTCACAGCCCAGGTGAAAAATGGAAAGAGAGCTGTGTGAAGTTGAAGTTCTCTTTTATTAAAATAATTACCTATACTAATGTTTGCAACATGTTTCTTAATATTCATGTTAATATAATCAATATTAGAAGATGAATAAAAGATTTGGAGCTTGGCTGGCAGCCATCTAATGAATGGGATCTGGGAAGAGTGAAACTCTGGAACTAGCTGCAGGCTATATTAATGCTTGTATCTCCAGTGCTGCACTTCAAAAAACAATGGGATTTAGATGCATCAAAGTTACAAATGTCAACAGCTCTACTGTGGATGAGCAATATGATCCTCAGCACAGGCATGCCTTACACTGCCTCTTAATGCACAACAATCTGCGTACTTTTCCATTGTTCCCTATTGTGGAAATATTTTACATTAATCTGTCAGAGAAAAGTGTTGCCTTTGCCATCTTCTAAAATGACAGCATTGTACTGGAAATAATTAAAATAATACCTTTGTCTATAAATGTAGTGATTTCAGGCAAATAAGGAATGTCTGACATAGATTAACCGAGTTACATGTCCTGTGTTTGCCATAGTTAAGTGGCACTTTTGGACTAACATTATCATAAAGGTTTTATACTCTTTAGTCTCCTGTGCTCAAGATGCTTCTTTCCAATAGGCTCTAAAATGCAGTGTTCTACTGCATTTTAGTTCTTCCTGAAATATTTCTTGTTAGCCATTGGTATTGAAAGAAATGTTAGCCAAAGTAAAAGAAGCTCTACCAAGTGTTAATCTGCAGCCATTCTCAAAACTTAGTCTAATATCCCGAGGAAGTAAAACTTAGCTATATGACACTACTGATGTGTGTTCAATACCGTGGGAAAGTTCTGTTTGGTGAAAAGTATCATGTGTCTTAAAGTTCAGATTGTAACATGAGAGGCTTTCTCTTCCATGTTCTTCATCCTGTTTCTGGGTTTGGGGTGTTGGTCTTTTCTGCTGGGTGATGGCAGGTTGCGGGGCAGGAGTGTTGCTGGGTTCTGCTTGGTGCTTCTGCATATTGCTTTTCTGTGAAATAAGTTAAGGTAATCATGCATTGTACATTTTCCAGTAAAGTCCTTATCTCAACCCAGAGGTCATTTTGTGTTACTTTCCCTCTCTTCTGTGCATGGGGGAGGGGACTTGAGAGAGTGGGCTGTGTAAACCCAGGACAGATGTCCAATTGACTGCCACGGCAGAGAGACAAGCTGCTGTTCAAGCTCTGCAGATATTGCTTCCATTTGGCCTGGCAGCTAGTATATTATCAAACTCATCAGCCCATCACATAGTTTGGAGAGAGCCATGGCATACTACCATGTACCCAAGTGGGAGTAAAGGAGATTGGAAGAGTCCTTAAGTCATGTAAAGTTTGGTGTGGCACAGTAGAGTTGCAGGATAGCTGAAGTATGGCAGGATCTAGGATTCTTGCAGAAAAGAGATCTGTAGAAATCAGTCTTTGGTAACTCATGTTTTCAGGGAATATCTACTGAGAGATACCTCTGGTTGTGTGTGTGCTTTCTGTGTGTGACAAGTATGAATAACACTGGAAGACAGCAAGTAAGAGTTTTGTCAGTGGTATCTCTTACAGAACATTATATATTAATGAGTTTCTGAATTTCATAATTTATGCCCCAAATTCCTGTACCTGAAGTTTTGAATCCTGGAAATAGGACTTGTTTGGAATGGAATTGGTAACACTGCCTCACCTGCAGTAACTGGTGAGCAGCGTGCGTATCACCTGATAGCAAGACAAAATCCCAGCAGGTACAGGCCTGATTTCATTATGTGTGTGCCCTATAAATGAAGCTGCAGTGGAAGAACGCAAAGCACTCTTCCTGTTTTGGTTGTCCCACAAACTATCACCAGATCCAGTAATAGTTCTAACTTAAAAGGAACATGAATCAACAGACAGGTCATCGTCTTCCCTTTGTATCCTCATTCAGGATACTGCTTGTGGAAATGTTAAGAGGTTTAAAACTTGCTATCTCAAGGTAAAATCTGATGTAATGGTTATTAAAAAGTGGGGCAAAGAAACGAAAATATGGGTCTCCTCAGTTCACACAAATAAGAAAAGCCTGGGTTCATTTAAGGTCTAAATGTAAAATAGCTGTATTTTCTGTCATGGTTCAAACAGTTCTCCTTTTTTCTGCAGACAAATAGCTTATTTAGAGTGGTTGGACACTCTTTTAGTCATATTTCTATAGAAGAAGGGATCAAAATTTGTATAGGAGAAGACGCCTGACTACTTCAGGGAAGTTTGGATAAACAAATGAATTTAAGGCCTAAGCAATAATTTCTGGAAGTTTCATGCTGAACCTTTTGTATTTAAGTCATTAACTCATGCTTCAATAATTGTTATTTGGATGTTATATTGCATTATCAAGGGGCTTATAAAAGCCTTTTGAAACCAGCATGTTCTACTTTACACTGTAGTAACCTCATCAGTGCTGTACCAATCATCACTAGATTAATTTTTTGCCATGGAAACTATTTTAGCTTGTTTGGAGAATTCATAATAGAATTTTCCTTTGCTTGGTTGTCTTTCAAAACCAGTGATTTTCAATGTGATAAACATGAACCCATGTGGAGGAATTGAGCATTTGATATGCTGGAGTCTCCAGCTTTTTTTACCATCATTATGGGTGTTATGAAAGAGCAAATTTTTCTTTTTCAATACAGTCATATGTAAATGAATAATTCTCACTTTTTGGTGAGGGTTTGTGGAATATGAATGTCTGCCTCTATTTAAAGGCACAAAGCATTCAGTTTAGAAAATTCCATATATGCACAAAAATATTCTTGATTGAGAATTAATCCAGGTATGAAGTTAGACTCCAAGGCCTAACTGGAAACAGGAGTCTTCTCTCCAAACATTTCCAAATATTCAGATTTGTGGGTTTGATTTAGTATTCACTTCTAGGTATAGAAACTGTCTCCTCTTAGTAAAGCCTTCCAAATTTGAGGTATGTGTGTACCTATTTTGCAGGCCCTAGTAGAGGAGATTATCTTTGCCAGGTGGTTGTCATTCAAATGGACTGGATCAACCAATGATAGAGCATTTTCTTAGACAATTATGTTCTGTGACCTCTTCAAAGTACTCTGTTGCTTGATGCTGTTGATAAGAGTCTGTTTCCAGTTCAGAGTTTTGTACAAGATCTCACTATCTTACATGATGCTAGGACATCTTTGTTCACTTTTTCCAAATGGTAGCAAATAAGGCTTTAGCCAACATCAGAACTGCTCCGTGTAAACTGAAATTTAATGAATTCATAATTAGTGATCAATCTTTCAGAAGGATAATATAACAACCAGAGTATCCTGTGGAGATCACAATTTGTTAATAGGAAAATATGATCAGTCAAAGACTGTAGCTTCTGCGCTAACCCTTTTCCTATTGACTTCAGATAAAAATATGATAAGGTCAGAAAAAGAAATGCTGTGTTTAATCATATTGTCCTTCTGAGGCACGTAATTGATAATGAATCCTTCTTTCCAAGAATTTGCAAAGCTTGTTCAATCACCCTTTTTAATTGTTTTTAAAGGCCTGTCTGAGCCTCAAGGGCAAAACATTTACCATAAGTCACCTCAAAACACTCGTTAAGCTTAAATATTGTATACATTATGGAACATGTTTCTAGATCAAACTCCTTGCTTTATCTGGGAGTAACATGGCTGGGGGACAGAATGGTATAGAGTTGTAGGTATTTTTGTTTGGTTATTTCTTTGCAATGGGATGAGAACTGGTCAGGACACAAAATGTCCTAAATGACTCTATCAAACAGACAATCATGGAACAGTCTTCTTGTCAGATGTTGTCAGTATATTTTCAGGTTGTGGAGTCTCCTCTGGAGACTTTCAAGGCATGTCTGGATGCATTCCTCTGTGCTCTGTCCTAGATTGTGTGGTCCTGCTCTGGCAGGGGGGGTTGAATCTACCAATCCACTGAAGACAGAAAACACAACAAACCAGCTACCCTACTTCTCCCATAATTGAAGATTGCTAAGTATAATTTTACCTGCAACTCCTCTGAGTCTGTAACTGTGGTTAATGATCAACAGCATGTCGTACCAACTTCTTCTGCCAATTTTAAAAGCAGAATAATGCTGTGATGGTTTGGGTATCCCCCGCCC
>WAAF01001185.1:50583-72038 GCA_013400475.1 Tricholaema leucomelas | reverse complement strand
TTCCAATCTAAGAAATTCTGTTATTCTGTGACACTTATGCAGTAGTAGACTGTCTCAACACCCAAGACTGATAAGAGCAGGAGACAGATCTAAGGTCAAGTATTGGGCATGTGGGAGATCTCAAATGTTCTGCTGAATCACAGCTCTCCTTCTGAAGGAAAAGGCCTGTGAGCACAGGGGAAGTTCTTAGTCATCTCCCTGGAACTATAGAGCAGGTTCTCTTCCCTCCTCAGATCAGTGTCTTTGGAATAATCTTTACAAGACCCAAATATTTTCATCACTTGTGCCATAGTTTGGAGATGGAGAGTCCTCACTGACATCCAATCAGCCAGTTCAAGACTCAGTTTATCTGGCAGAGATGTTGCATGATGGCAAAAAGACACCTGAGCTGCGTGAAACCAGCAGTGGAGATGGAGATCACAGCTCCAGCTGCTGCAGGCCTGGGATTGACTTTACAAGCACAAAGTATTTCTGAATGGGTATGAGGGCAACCTTAACTTTGCAGGGGTGAGGAGAGCAGACTGGAGTTAGGTCTGAACTCATCTCACCAACCTTGCCATTCAAGCAGGCTGTCTGTGGTAGGACTGGTATCATCTTGGGCTCCTCTGTGTCTATGGTAGGACTGATGTCATCATAGATTCCTTTATAGGTCATCTTCATAATGGTGAAGGGCCTGGAACACAAACCCTATGAGGAGAGGCTGAGGGAGCTGGGGGTGTTTAGCCTGGAGAAGAGGAGGCTCAGGGCTGACCTCATTGCTGTCTACAACTACCTGAAGGGAGGCTGTAGCCAGGTGGGGTTGGTCTCTTCTCCCAGACAACCAGCAACAGGACAAGAGGACACAGTCTCGAGTTGTGCTGGGGGAATTATAGGCTGGATGTTAGGAGGAAGTTGTTGNCTATTCTATTCTATTCTATTCTATTCTATTCTATTCTATTCTATTCTATTCTATTCCAGCTAACACATGATTAACCCCTGAGGGGACCTACCTCTCTCCATCAGTAAGATGAGAGAGGGAAGCTAGCTCTGTTCCTCTGCTGTGCTTTCAACATGACCTTTTACCTTCACAGACTCTGACACTCTCTGATCTCAAGCCAAAGCGGGGACCAGTGTCGGGTGGCACCCAGGTGACAATTACAGGCAACAACCTCAATGCAGGCAGCAACGTCATCGTGACCTTTGGGAGACAACCCTGCCTCTTTTACAGGTACAGGTGAATGCTTCCTGCTGAACATATCCAAGTCTCAAAGATGTGAGCAATTAACAGTGACTTCTGCAGCCCAGACACTGTCCCTCTAAGTGCGCTTTTACCTGTGGCTGTGTCTGCTCAGCGATGGGACTTTCAGCACTCTACACTGTGCACAGCCTCACTGTTCATCTTTTGGGGTGGGAGAATAGGATTTATTTCACTGTCTTGGTTGGTATTTGATGTGATTTTGTCCATGGCTCCCTGTCAAATTTTACTACCATTCTCCATGGTCTTGTGCATTTCTACTTGCTCTGAGAGAATGTAGTTTAAAAGATTCATTTTCATGTCCCTGCTTTAGCAGAGGTGACAAAGAAAATCTGACAACATCAGTTCTAAGCATTAAAACACCTCCCTTTTATCCCTGTAGTGCTAAGAAATGGAAGATTTTCAGCATTTTAGTTCTGGCTTGGCTCCTGCTCAATTGTACTTCAGATAGGCTTAATGCCAGTGTTACCTGCTGAATATTCCCTAATCCCTGTGAGAATGAGCCTGAATCCTGTTCCCAGGGGCTCCCACAGCTCAAAACTAGCCAGTGCAACAGATTTAGCTGCCAGTATTGATGGAGACTGAGATGAGCTTGGCATATTTATTCTAGCATGCCCTTGGCAGAAGCTGGACTCATTCACAGGAGACCTGGGATCGCTGTCTTGGGACAGTGTACTTCCCTCTCCTGGCTGTGAGGGTCTTCTTTAGCTGCCTGCCATGACTGTGGTGTGATTTAGCATCTGTAATTCAGGAGGGTGAAGTCATAGCTTGTGATTTAAAAGGCAAAATGTGAAGCACAGTTTCTCAGAGATGATAACTGCAGATATAAGGGAGTTTAGGAGGGACTGAGCATAGTCTTTCAGGGGAATTCAGAGACCACCTAGAGGATGCTGTCAGCAAAGGTGACTACAAGGGAAGGATGCACTCTGCTTTGTCCTTTCTACAGTATAAAGTTGAGTTACTGGAGTGTGTGAGAGAAGGGCAATGAAGACAGTGCAGAATCTAGAGGAGAAGTCTTAAGAGGAACAACTGAGGGTACTGGGGTTGTTTAGTCTGGAGAAGAGGAGGCTGAGGGGAGACCTCATTGCTCTCTACAACTCCCTGAAAGGAGGTTGTAGTGAAGTGGGGGTCACTCTCTTCTCCCTAGTAGCAAATGATAGAACAAGAGGAAATAGTCTGAAATTGCACCAGAGGAGGTTTAGGTTTGGTATTAGGAATTTTTAATTTATTTTTTACTGAAAAAAAATGGTCAGGCATTGGAATAGGTTGTCCAGGGAGATGATGGAGTCGTTGTCTCTGGAGGTGCTAAAAAAATAAGGTCTAGAGATGGCACTTTGGGATCTGGTTTAATGGTGGTGTTAGATCCACACCTTGAGTACTGTGTCCAGTTATGGGCCACTCAATTCAGGAGAGATGTTGAGGTGCTGGAAGGTGTCCAAAGAAAGGCAATAAAGCTGGTGAGGGGCCTGGAGCACAGCCCTGTGAGGAGAGGCTGAGGGAGCTGGGGGTGTGCAGCCTGCAGAAGAGGAGGCTCAGGGCTGACCTCATTGCTGACTACAACTACCTGAAGGGAGGCTGTAGCCAGGTGGGGTTGGGCTCTGCTCCCAGGCAGCCAGCACCAGAAGAAGGGGACAGAGTCTCAAGTTGTGGCAGGGGAAGTCTAGGCTGGATGTTAGGAGGAAGTTGTTGGCAGAGAGAGTGATTGGCATTGGAATGGGCTGCCCAGGGAGGTGGTGGACTTGCCATCCCTGGAGGTGTTGAAGCAAAGCCTGGATGAGGCACTTAGTGCCATGGTCTAGTTGACTGTCTAGGGCTGGGTGCTAAGTTGGACTGGATGATGTTGGAGGTCTCTTCCAACCTGGTTGATTCTATGATTCTATGATTCTATGAAATCAATTCTGTAGTTCTCTAAGATGAGGCTGCACCAAAAATCACAAGACTGAGGGTTTTTGCAGCCTGGATTTTCAGCTCTTTAAGGAAGCTGAAAGCCACTCAGACCTGGATCTGGTTTTGAGCCTTGTTCAAGATAAAAGGTTTATGCAGAACCATCTTTTAGTATAATCATTAAATGCTTCTCACTGTATTATCACCTTCCATGCCAAATCCCAGGCATGCTGCAAACTGCACTTAAACAGGTCTCACAGTCCTCATGCAAAGTAAACTTTATTACCCTAGACTGCGAAGCTGAGGTGCAAACACCCCCTTTTATGAGCTGCTGCTGCTGCTGCATATGTCTGCAGGCAGGAAGGAAACATCCATCAAGTATTTAATCACACAGAAGTAACTCTGGAGAGAGGTCTGGTTGGGACTTCCCTTGGAGTTCAGTTTTCACTCAGAAAGCTAGGAATAGTGGCTCTGGAGGCTATAGCCAGGTGGGATTGGTCTCTTCTGCCAGGCAAGCAGCAACAGAACAAGGGGACACAGTCTCAAGTTGTGCCAGGGGAGGTCTAGTCTGGATGTTAGGAGGAAGTTGTTGTCAGAGAGAGTGATTGGCATTGGAATAGGCTGCCCAGGGAGGTGGTGGAGTCACTGTCCTTGGAGGTGTTGAAGCAAAGCCTGGATGAGGCACTTAGTGCCATGGTCTGGTTGACTGGATAAGGCTGGGTGCTAGGTTGGCCTGGATGATCTTGGAGGTCTATTTCAACCTGGTTGATTCTATGATTCTGTGATTCTGTGATTCTATTTAAACTAGGCAAAAAGGCAGTGTCACTTCATCAGATGAATATAGAATAGAATAGAAGAGAAGAGAAGAGAATAGAAGAGAAGAGAAGAATAGAATAGAATAGAATAGAATCAAACAGGTTGGAAGAGACCTCCAAGATCATCCAATCCAACCTATCACCAGGGAGGTGGTGGAGTCACCTTCCCTGCAGGTGTTCAAGCAAAGCCTGGATGAGGCACTTAGTGCCATGGTCTGGTTGACTGGATAGGGCTGGGTGCTAGGTTGGCCTGGATGATCTTGGAGGTCTCTTCCAACCTGGTTGATTCTATTCTATTCTATTCTATTCTATTCTATTCTATATATTGCACCAGTCACGAAATATTCATGTAGCAGTTGTGTTTCAGGCTAAGGTCACAGGACATAAGACTAAGTACCTGATCCCTTTTAGGCACCATTTGTTTTGCTGCTGGTAGCACCTCGTTTATATTTCCTTGCTTCTGTTCACAGGAGATCCACCAAGCACATTGTCTGTAACACCACTGCTTCAGATGAAGGCTTTGAGAAAGTGAAAGTCTCTGTGAGAGTGGACAAGGCCAAGATACACCAGGAGTTGCAGTATGAATATGTAGAGGACCCAACCATCCTGAGGATTGAGCCAGAGTGGAGCATTTTCAGGTAAGCATCATGTGGACACTGCTTATCACCTCCTATGGTTTTCTAATTCAGCACTGGCATGTTCAATTGGTCTTTGATACAAAAAAACCAACCCAACAAAACAAAACAAATCCAAAAAAAAAAGGAAAGAAAAAGTGGTTTCTATGGAATATAGAATCATAGAATGGTTTAGGTTGGAAGGGACCTCAAGGATCATCCAGCTCCAACCCCCTGCCATAGGCAGGGACACCTCCCACTAGAGCAGGCTGCTCAAGGCCTCATCCAGCCTGGCTTCAAACACCTCCAGGGAGGAAGCATCCACAACCTCCCTGGGCAACCTGTGCCAGTGTCTTACCACCCTCATTGTAAAGAACTTCCTCCTAACATGCAGTCCAAATCTCCCCTCTTCCAGCTTAAACCCATTCCCCCTCGTCCTGACATTCCCAGACCTTGTCAATAGTCCCTCCCCAGCCTTCCTGTAGGCTCCCTTCAGATACTGGAAAGCCACTCTAAGGTCTCCTCGAAGCCTTCTCTTCTCCAGGCTGCAGAGCCCCAACTCTCTCAGCCTGTCCTCATAGCAGAGCTGCTGCAGCCCTCTGATCATCTTCGTGGCTCTCCTCTGGACCTGCTCCAGCAGTTCCATGTCCTTCTTTTGTTGGGGGCTCTCTCTCTATATATATTTATGTTCACTAGAACTAGATTTGTGCAAAACAGCTTCCCAGAGCTCAAGACCATGAGAATTAGTTGACTTGCCTCCTGCAAAGACTAAAGACCAACACTGCATTGTGCATCCAACACCTTGGATGCACAATGTATGTCCTGTTGATGATCTGGATGAGGGGATTGAGCCCAGCAGCAGGAATTTTGCAGAGGACACCAAGATCGGAGCAGGTGTTCATCTGTTGGAGCATATAAGAGCCATGCAAAGAGACAGAGGCCAATGGGATGGGATTTAATAAGGCCAAGTGCAGGGTTGTGCACTTTGCCCACAACAACCCCAAGTAGTGCTACAGGCTGGGGACAGAGTGGCTGGAGAGCAGCCAAGCAGAAAGCGACATGGGGGTGCTGGTAGTTAGTAGCTGAAGTTGAGCCAGCAGTGTGCCCAGGTGGACAGGGGAGCCAATGGCATCCTGGCCTGGATCAGGAGCAGTGTGGCCAGCAGGACAAGGGAGGTTATTCTGTCCCTGTGCTCAGCACTGGTCAGGCCACACCTTGAGTGCTGTGTCCAGTTCTGGGCTCCTCAATTCAAGAGAGATGTTGAGGTGCTGGAAGGTTTCCAGAGAAGGGCGACAAAGTTGGTGAGAGGCCTGGAGCACAGCCCTGTGAGGACAGGCTGAGGGAGCTGGGGGTGTTTAGCCCCCCCAGCTGGAGGGGGGCTCCCCTCTGGATAAGACGAGACTCAGGGGTGACCTCATTGCTGTCTACAACTACCTGAAGGGAGGCTGTAGCCAGGTGGGGTTGGTCTCTTCTCCCAGACAACCAGCAACAGAAGAAGGGGACACAGTCTCAAGTTGTGGCAGGGGAGGTCTAGGCTGGATGTTAGGAGGAAGTTGTTGGCAGAGAGAGTGATTGGCATTGGAATGGGCTGCCCAGGGAGGGGGTGGCGTCGCAGTGCCTGGAGGTGTTCAGGCAAAGCCTGGATGAGGCACTTAGTGCCATGGTCTGGTTGATTGGCTAGGGCTGGGTGCTAGGTTGGACTGGCTGATCTTGGAGGTCTCTTCCAACCTGGTTGATTCTATGATTCTGTGATTTGAATGCAGCAGTTTCTACCTTTCCCAAAGCCTTAACGAAGTTGCTGGCTTAGGACCAGCTAAGCATTGCTTGTTCAACCATCATGCCTGAAAGCCTCAGGGCTGTCTCTTGAGATGAAAACCAAATGGAGCACTGATCTTTGCCCCATCAAACAGCCTTCCTCCTCATTAGGCATCCATTTTTCTCTTCACCCCATTGATGATGCTTTGGTGAATTCAGAAGGTTCACATGCATGTGTCTGCCAAGTCCTTTGGGTGTGGAAGACATCAAAACAACACCCAAATGCTCTCAAAAACCTCCAGAACCGATCTCAGAAAGAGAGGAATTGGTCTTTAAATGAACTGGTATTTCCTTGAGAAGATATAAGATATACCCTGCTCTAGGTTAGGGTGTCCCTGGCCATGGCAGGGGGGGTTGGAACTAGATGATCCTTGTGGTCCCTTCCAACCCTGACTGATTCTTCTATGAAAATGCAAAATCTTTGTCTCCCCTTGTTCATCCACACCAGCTCTGCTTCCCTGTCAGACTGGACAGACTGGGGATTAGGAGCAGGGCTTGTAAGTCCCTCCAGTTCAGCTCCCATCCAGAAGATGTTTTCACAAATCAATTAGTGCCTTTAATTACCGTGGGGGGAATTTACCAATTCAGCTGGATTGAATCTTTGCACATTGGGCTTGAAGGTTCAGTGTCTGTGTTTTTCATTTAGGGGTTTATATTCAGTCAGAGTTCAGGTTATCAGGGAAATGAAAAATCACTTCTCTTCCTCCCTTACTGAAGTGAGTTCAGTGCCAGTAAAAAGGTGCAACACTGACAGACTAAGAGAGTGGATTCCCTGTAAAGCTCAGGGAAGCTGAAACATGGGAATCTTCCTCTATGAGAAGTGATTGTCCCCTTGTACTCAGCACTGGTGAAGCCACACCTTGTGTACTGGGTTTAGTTTTGGGCACCTCACTGGAGTGTGTCCAAAGAAGGTCAGCAGAGCTGGTGAGGGGTCTGGAGAACAGGTCTTATGAGGAGTTGCTGAGGGAACTAGAGAAAAGGAGGCTAAGGGGAGATTTTCTTGCTCTTTACAACAACCTGAGAGGAAGTTGGAGCCAGGTGGGGGCAGATCTCTCAAATAAGAAGTGATAGGACATGAGGAAATAACCTCAAGTTGCACCAGGGGAGGTTTAGTGTGGTTATTAGAAGAAAGTGAAAGGGCTCTCAAACACTGGAATAGGCTCCATCTGGAGCTATCCCTGGAATCCCCATCCATGGGAGAGTTTCAGAGATGCAGAGATGTGGTGCCAAGGGACATGGTTTAGCCTCAGACTTGGTAGTAGGTAATGGTTGGGGTCATAGAGTCATAGAATCATAGAATCGACCAGGTTGGAAGAGACCTCCCAAGATCATCCAGTCCAACCTAGCACCCAGCCCTATCCAGTCAACTAGACCATGGCACTAAGTGCCTCATCCAGGCTTTGCCTGAACACCTCCAGGGATGGCGACTCCACCACCTCCCTGGGCAGCCCATTCCAATGCCAATCACCCTCTGGCAAGAACTTTCTCCTCACATCCAGCCTGTACTTCCCCCAGCACAACTTGAGACTCTGTCCCCTTCTTCTGTTGCTGGTTGCCTGTTAGAAGAGACCAACCCCACCTGGCTACAGCCTCCCTTCAGGTAGTTGTAGACAGCAATGAGGTCCCCCCTGAGCTTACTCTTCTTCAGGCTGCACATCCCCAGCTCCCTCAGCCTCTCCTCACAGGGCTGTGCTCCAGGCCCCTCACCAGCTTCGTTGACCTTCTCTGGACATGTTCCAGTACCTGAACATCTCTCTTGCATTGAGGAGCCCAGAACTGGACACAGTTCTCCCAGAGTTCACCCAGAGTACTGGTCACAGCACTCAAGGTGTGACCTGACCAGTGTTGAGTACAAGGACAGAATAACCTCCCATGTCCTACTGGCCACACTGTTCCTGAGCCAGGCCAGGATGATCTTAAAGCTCCTTCTCGATAGAAACGATCCTGTGTTTTTATTCTATGATTCGAGGAAGGCCTCCACACAGAGCTGGATCCAAATGCAGCCAACTCCAAGTCCTGAGAATGAGGCAAGACATAAAGTAGTCAGGACACATAAATCTGGAGATGGAGTGAGGAGGCAGTTCCTCAGTATATTTGTTATGCAGTGTGATTCATTACAGCAAATCCACTCCGCTTCTCTGATTCATCACTCCTGGCTGTAGGACTAAGCTGATTTGAGGGATAGATTGCTACTAAACCAGCTTTGCAAAATTAGTGAATGAATCTACCCAGCCTGGCTTAGAACCTTCTCAAGTGCCATTTTCCAAGACAATAAAGAAAAGATTACTGCTAATTTACTCCCATAGCCAAAGAAAACCACAAACCCCTAAGTCACGCTGGGCTGGCAGGGTACTAGAATTTCATGAGGCTCCATTAATACTTTTGATCCATTAACAGTTTTGGTATGGTTTGAGTAATGGCCAGCAATTAATCTGAGTCTGCAGGCAGAAAATTACACTCAGAGGGTTTGGGACAGTAAAGAGTTAAATTAAGAAAGGTAGTAGTGCTGGCACCTCTCTTGTTTTGCTGGGCAGCAGCAGGTCTCTAGGCTCTGATCCCACCTGGTGGAAAAGTGGCCAGAAGCAGGCATTTAACCACAGGCACAAAAGGCAGTGTCTGGTGGCTTTCATGCAAAGGCAAGTGGCAGTTTTATTTGCTGGATTTGCAAGCCAGAGAAGGTTTGGGGCTGATTTTGGGTGTTTAGCAGACCTAACTGCTTTGACTTTTTTAGGCAGAAGGCCCTTTCTGATGAGATGCTGTGTGTGAGCAGCAACAGAAGAAGGGGACAGAGTCTCAAGTTGTGTCAGGGGAGGTCTAGGCTGGATGTTAGGAGTAAGTTGTTGGCAGAGAGAGTGATTGGCATTGGAATGGGCTGCCCAGGGAGGTGGTGGAGTCACTGTCCCTGGAGGTGTTGAAGCCAAGCCTGGATGAGGCACTTAGTGCCATGGTCTGGTTGACTGGACAGAGCTGGGTGCTAGGTTGTACTGGCTGATCTTGGAGGTCTCTTCCAACCTGGTTGATTCTGTGATTCTATGAAATGTTCCACTGTTCTTGTTAATGAAGGTTGTGACTGTTGAATCCTAGCAATGAGAAAGCAGCAGGATGCTGTTTGATGTGACAGTTTTAGCAACCCTGTGATTTTGCTTCTTTTTGCCCTTATGGAAGGAAAAAGAACTATTTGCTTTGCTCTGTTTTACTCTCCCTTCCTATGGGACTGTGACATGTGGTGAGACTCTTTGCAATTGACATTTAGGAATACAGATCACCCACTGTGGGTGCAGTCAGTCCTGATATCTATTAGCTGGACTCATGCAAATCTTTGCTTTCCTCTTCTCTAGTGGCAACACACCCATTGCAGTCTGGGGAACTCACCTAGACCTGATCCAAAACCCTCAGATCCGGGCAAAGCATGGTGGAAAGGAACACGTCAATGTGAGTATGGCTGCTGAGCTGAGGATCAGTCACACGAGGGGTCATGTTCAAGGTGGTGTCAGGAGCTGGCTGACCCCTCTAGAGATTGAAATCTTCTGTTGTATCCAGAAAGAGATGCAATGACATGCTTTCAGGTAGATCACCTTATCCTCTCTCCATGAAGGGATGCTGGACCAAAGAAGGGACAGAAAGAGGCAGCAGGAGGGGGTGATTCAGCTCCTAAGCCTGTTTATTCTGTTGGTTCAAGGATATCTGTCTTCTCTCTTATTCCACATGCAACCTACAGTATTTATTAGCCATGCCCATGCATAATTAGATCCAAATTAAGTAATTAGTTAAGCGTGCTGGGATCAGAAGGAACTGCAAATGATCCTCTTGGTACTACTGTATCCAATCCCAGGATTAGTTAGGGCCTTACAAGAGTGTATCCAGGTTTAACTAGCTAGATCTAGAGCTGAATTCAACACCCAGTGTCTACTGAGGAATCAGAAACCATTCTGCAGAGGTCAGCAAGACTCTATGAAGGGCTGGGAGGAAAGTTCACACTGAAGGAGCCAATTACCAGTAGACACCAAGCAACTCCTGGTAGAACTGTGGAAGATGTGGGGTTAGCACCTCCAATGAGGAGACTCAGGAGCAGGAAGCACCTGCTGGCACCTACAGTACACTGCAGGATAGGGCCATGCAACAGCATCTGAAAAGGTCTTCACTATTTATGGGCACTTTCTGGGGCAAAGTCTTTGCTTGAACACCTCCAGGAACAGGAACTCCACCACCTCCTTGGGCATCTTTTTTAGTGTGAAAGAGGATCCCAGAAGAGGATCCAGAAGTAAAAGCTGAAGAGAGACTAACTGAGGTGGAGGCAGAAAGTCCAGATTGTCTCCTTTTCTCAGATTTTAAGGTTGTTCCATGGGCTTCCCACCCAAGATTCTCAAAGCACTTTGTGGACTTTAAATAAACTGCTGCCCACTTGAGCAATGGTGAAACTGTGGTGGATTCAAAAAGAGGCTGAAGGAATATCAGGGAGACTGCTTTGCCTCTGAAGTTTGCAGGTTATCACAGTATCACAGTATCACCAAGGTTGGAAGAGACCTCACAGATCATCAAGTCCAACCTGTTACCACAGAGCTCAAGGCTAGACCATGGCACCAAGGTTGAATGAGTATCTCTCTTCCTAATGCCAGTTTTCATGGAATCACAGAATGGTTCTGGGTGGAAAAGACTTTTAAGTCCAACCATGAACCCAACCGAACCAAGTCCACAGAACCCAGTTCATCAGATTCACAAGTATCTGTTGAGGTTGGTTTCTAGGCTTGATGTGGATCTTGACTGGCAATCTGCAAGTCATTCCTGACTTCTGGGAAAACCCTGCTCTGACTGATGATGTCTGTTCCTCCTGTCCAGAGAAGGGCGAGGAAGCTGGGGAGAGGCCTGGAGCACAGCCCTGTGAGGAGAGGCTGAGGGAGCTGGGGGTGTGCAGCCTGCAGAAGAGGAGGCTCAGGGCTGACCTCATTGCTGTCTACAGCGACCTGAAGGGAGGCTGTAGCCAGATGGGGTTGGTCTCTTCTGCCAGGCAAGCAGCAACAGAAGAAGGGGACAGAGTCTCAAGTTGTGGCAGGGGAGGTCTAGGCTGGATGTTAGGAGGAAGTTGTTGGCAGAGAGAGTGATTGGCATTGGAATGGGCTGCCCAGGGAGGTGGTAGAGTCGCTGTCCCTGTAGGTGTTGAAGCCAAGCCTGGATGAGGCACTTAGTGCCATAGTCCAGTTAGAATAGAATAGNGATCTTGGAGGTCTGTGGTGGTTTGGGTGTTCCTTGCCCCCCCACCACTTTGGAAATCACCCAGACTAGGCTCAATGGCTCTGGAAATCGAATGAAGCTTCTATTTACAGCTTAGCAGGATATCCAAGCAGGTATTTACAGTATATATACAGTTATAGACAGAAATAGACAAGGTATAAGGTAATACAGAAACACAACAGCCCTCCCAGAAACCTGAGTCCCCAGGAGGGGCTCTCAACAGCCCTTCCACCTTCTCCCACCCCTCTCCCTTACCCCAGACATTGTCTTGTGCCCCAAGAAAGAATGGAGGTCGGCCAGGGGGTTAGGAAGCAGGTGGATTAATCAGAGAGACAGAGGATGAGATGGAGCTCAAAGCCCAGGCTGTGTCCAGACTGCCTTATCTATGTTTATACTCTTGTTCTTATACATCTCATCAAGCCTATGAGTGAAGTAGACATCACCATTGTTCCCCTTCCACAGCCTGTGATCTAATCCTTCTCATCAAAACATTCTAGCTAGCTTCAAACTAGCACAAGGCCTCTTCCAACCCAGTTGATTTTATGATTCTATGATTCTGTGATAACACTTTGCATTCCCTGGTACAGCACAACTCAACACTTACCCAGCTGCTTTGCAGACTTAGAAGCCTGCATGACTTCAGCTTATTCTTCCATCAGACTCCCACTCTTGCCTGACACAATGATGGTGTGCAGATGTTCATCACCTTGTGATACTCCCTTAGAACTGCCCATCAGTTTCACACTAGGAAGTACTCTGCTACCTCTTCTTCTTCATAAGAGCTGTTACAGCAGAGAACATCTGACTTACTTCACAATATGAAACTACCTGGTCCAGGCACTTATCTCTCTATTGATTTGAGCCAGAGCAATATTAACACTTGAGCTACACTGGCTGTGCTAATGAGCATGCTCTCAGTGCTGGAGGTTTCAGTCTGGTTTGAAGCAGATTCTCATATCAAGTATGGCTTGGATGCCACAGAGCTGATGCTGTTTCCCCACAGAGCCTGCTGGTTCCTGGTGAGACCAGGATGCATTGAGCTAGCAACCATGACCTAGAAAGATGAAGGCACAGATCTTGACAGATAATCAGACATCTAACTCCTGGTTGTTTAAAATGGGAATTCTGGACAGAGCATCTTTCACAATCTGTTTCCCAGTTCTCTGATACATAAAAGAAGGAGGTCTTTGACAGGCCTGGAAGCCATCTTCAGGATCTCATGAGACCTACCCCACTGTCTTCATAATTCCAGCTTCCTGGGCTTCATTTTAGGTAACTTAATGTTCAAACAGGAATCCTGAGCACAACTAACCATACACTTTACAGGCAGGAAAAAAAAGCCAATTCAACAGAAAACCAAAAAGCCCCAGCAAAAAAAAAAACCAAACCCAACCAACAGCACTAAAAAACCCCAACCAAATAAAAAACACACCACAAAAAAAAACCCCAACAGCAAAACAAAAGCCAAGCAAACAGAATCCCTCCAGTTTTCTATTTCCAGAAGGAAATTAAGTTGGGGAAGATGCTGAGAATGGCAGCCCCAGAGGCTGAGCAACTTCAGCAAAGAGGCTCAGTTGTGTTGCAAACTGCTCCACACACTCCCAGCAAAGCTTTCCTAATCCCTTCCCATCCTTGACTGTGTGATGAGTTCAGGATATGGTTTGAAGTAGTGCAGCACTAAGCTGTCCTATGATAACAAGGAGGTCTGCTCCTCCCTGTCCTCTGGCAGTAGCTAGGGTGACATCTGGCTGGGAGGCTTGGGGAAGTGTGGCTGGAATGCTGTCTGGCAGAAAGGGACCTGGGGGGTTGTAATAGACAAACAACTCAATATGATCAAGCAGTGTGCTCAGGTGGCAAGGAAAGCTAATGACATCCTGGCTTGGGTTAGAAATGCTGTGTCCAGCAGGGATAGGGAGGTGATTGTCCCCATCTACTCAGCTCTGGTGAGGCCACACCTTGAATATTGTCTTCAGGTTTGGGCACCTCATTACAAGAAGGGTGTGGAGGTGCTGGAGTGAGTGCAGAGGAGGGCAACAAAGCTGGGGAAGGGCCTGGAAAATAAGTCTTATGAGGAGTGACTGCAGGAGTTGGAGCTGGTTAGTTTGAAGAAGAGGCTGAGGGGAGATCTCGTGGCTGTCTACAGCTACCTAAAAAGACCTCATGGAGAGGCTGCTGCTGGTCTCTTCTCACAGGTAAATTGGGATAGAATGAGAGGGAATGGCCTCAAGCTGAGACTGGATATTAGGAAAAGTTTTTCCCAGCAAAAGTGGTCAAGCATTGGGATGGGCTGCTCAGGGAGGTGATTTGAGTCACCAACCCTGGATGTATTTCACAGTCCTTTGGATGTAGTGCCTGAGGTTGTGGTTTAAGAGTGAACTTTGTAGGGTAGGGATAACAGCTGAACTTGGTGATCCTGGGGGTCTTTTCCAACTGGAATGTTTCTGTGATTCTGTGATCTCACTGGGAGGTATTTTCCCACTTGGAGGACTGGGGGACAGTTTCCATTAAATTCTCCTTGTGTTGGATCTCTTCTTCCAGAACTGTGAGGTGCAAAACAGCACGGAGATGACCTGCCAGGCTCCAGCGCTGGCTGTTGACCCCAATCACCACTCTGAGCTGGCTGAGCGTCCAGAAGAGTTTGGCTTCATTCTTGACAATGTGCAGTCTCTGCTGATTCTCAACAAAACCAACTTCACCTACTACCCAAACCCAATCTTTGAGGTGTTCAATCCCTCAGGGATCCTGGAGCTGAAGCCAGGAAGTCCCATCATACTAAAGGTGAGGACCAAGGCTTGGATGAGGAAGGACAAACACATGCTGCTTATTGCCTCTCTGCATCTGTCAGCACCTCATGAATTACAGTGGTATCCTGGCATTTCCTTCACTCATTGCACCTACCATCTCTTGTCATACCTGAGTCACCAGGTGCAAGCACAAATCAGCATCTTGCAATACCTACAAGTAACAACTCCTGTTTGCAACCCAAACTTGTACCCTCTGCTGTTCACCAAAGAACAATTCCTACCACTGCAAGAGGGCTGGCAGTTAAATACCCAAATCTTCTTCTTTCTTGGCATCTCTTCCACTCATTCCTGGTTAAATCCTACCCCAGTCTTTTCTCACTTCTGGTATCTGAAAGAAGGAAGTTTATGGTCAAACATTTCCATATCAGCACTTGTACAGCGGTACAGGTGCAAAGAGGAGGATGGTGCCTGCAGAACATCTTTGTACACGTTTGCAAAGAGGCCTGGTTTACTGGCCTGAGTATGTTTTGGGAGAGTCTGTTTGTGCAAGACTTGTGCAAAACTTCTGCTTCAGTTCCAGAGAGAGTTTGGAACAGAACAGGCTGTTGTGACTGATGGCAGTCTCTGTCCATCCATGCTGTCCTCTCCGTGACTTTCTAAATTAGCTTTTCCTCGCTGTGCTAGCTAAAGGTGGGCCACGAATGTTGAATGCTTTGTACAGCTTGTGTCACAGGAGCAAACTAGAGGTGGAAGGCAAACTGTTTCTTGGTGTGTTTGGTGTTTTTTTTGGGGGGGAATGATGATATTCCTTTCCATCTAGGGCAAGAACCTGATCCCACCAGTGGCAGGAGGGAATGCCAAGCTGAACTACACCGTTTTGGTTGGTGAGAAGCCCTGTGCAGTGACTGTATCAGATGTGCAGCTACTGTGTGAGTCTCCAAACCTCACTGGAAGGCACAAAGTGATGGTAAGTGGTGCTTATCATCCATGGATGGCTCTCCTCCATGGATGGGTTGAGAGGGCATACCAATGCTGAATAATTGTCAGGGATCTCCCAGGAGTTTGCAACACTATTTGTCTTCTGTAGATCCTGTAAACTTTAGGGCCTCTTCCTGGTGTATTATCTTCATCAAGAGTAATTTGGAGAAGTAGGAAAATAAGATGGACATCTTTATGGGCATCATTCTTCCAGGCCCCTTTGAGTACTGAAAGGCCACTAGAGGTATCTCTGAAGCCTTCTACAGGATGAAAAACCCCAAATAGAATCATAGAATCAGTCAGGGTTAGAAGGGACCACAAGGATCATCTAGTTCCAACCCCCATGCCATGGGCAGGAACACCCTACCCTAGAGCAGGCTGGCCAGAGCCTTATCCAGCCTGGCCTTAAACACTTCCAGAGAGGGGCCCTCAAACACCTCCCTGGGCAACCCATTCAAGGCTCTCATCACTCTCATGCTGAACAACTTCCTCTTTACCTCCACTCTGAATCTCCCCACTTCTAGCTTTGCTTCTGTCACTCCTTGACAGCCTAAAAAGTCCCTCCCCAGCTTTTTTGTAGGCCCTCTTCAGATCCTGGAAGGCCACAAGAAGGTCACCTCACAGCCTCCTCTTCTCCAGCCTGCACAGCCCCAACTCTTTCAGTCTGTCCTCACAGCAGAGCTGCTGCAGCCCTCTGAGCATCCTCGTGGCCCTTCTTTGGACACACTCCAGCATCTCCACATCCCTCTTGTAATAGGGACTCCAGAACTGGATGCAGTACTCCAGCAGAGGGCTTCCAGTCCTTTGGTCATTGTTGTGGCCTCCTCTGACCCTGCTTCAACAGGTCTGTGTCTACCCAGTGCTGAGGACTCCAGAGCTGGAGACAGCACTGCAGGTGGGTTCTCCAAAGAGTAGAGCAGAAGGGCAGAATCCCCTCCTTCCTCCACCTGCTGCCCACACTTCTGGGGATCAGCCCAGGACACAGCTGGCTTCTGGGTTGCTGTCACATCTTATAACCTCATGTCCAGCTTTTCACCCACCAGCACCCATAATTTCTTCTCCTCAGGGCCTCCTTCCATCCCTTCATCCCCCAGCCTGCATACTCATGTGAGTTCATATATGGAACATGTTTCCTAAGTGTCAGACTTTGTTAGATTCAGCACAGTCATCATTGATTCTGGGCCACTCAATTCAAGAGAAATGTTGAGGTGCTGGAAGGTGTCCAGAGAAGAGCAATGAAGCTGGTGAAAGGCCTGGAGCACAGCCCTGTGAGGAGAGGCTGAGGGAGCTGGGGGTGTGCAGCCTGCAGAAGAGGAGGCTCAGGACTGACCTCATTGCTGTCTACAACTACCTGAAGGGAGGCTGTAGCCAGGTGGGGTTGGGCTCTTCTCGCAGACAAGCAGCAACAGAACAAGGGGACACAGCCTCAAGTTGTGCTGGGGGAGGTCTAGGCTGGATGTTAGGAGGAAGTTGTTGGCAGAGAGAGTGATTGGCATTGGAATGGGCTGCCCAGGGAGGTGGTGGAGTCACCATCCCTGGGGGTGTTGAAGCAAAGCCTGGATGAGGCACTTAGTGCCATGGTCTAGATGACTGGATAGGGCTGGATGCTAGGTTGTACTGGATGATCTTGGAGGTCTCTTCCAACCTGGCTGATTCTATAATTACTGACCTGCTGGTGGCTAAATCTTGCCTTTATGTAAGAGAGAAAAAAAATCTTGAAGGATATGGATGATAGTGGGACTGGACTTTGAGTTTTTGACATCTGGGCAACTTAGCATGCTCCTGCACATCCCTCCTGGAACTTCTGAAAAATGAATTCAGTGATTACATCAGAGGGAGCTTCTTCTCCTCTCATCATTGATTTATTCACTCCTTCTTTGCTTTCCTCTCAGTAATTTGCATTCCTCAGTGTTGTTGCTTGATAAACAGCACATCAGCAAATTCATCTGAGCTTGGCTGGAAAGACAAAGCTAACAGCTGACATCAGACACAGGGATGAGCAATGTTTCTCATTCCTTGTGATCAACTTTTTTCCACCTCCCTGTTGCCCTCCCAAAGCTGTATCTGTCACATATTTATTTCAACACAGTGAAACTCATAGAGAGAAGAGGAGGCTCAGGGGGGACCTCATTGGTGTCTACAACTACCTGAAGGGAGGCTGTAGCCAAGTGGGGGTTGGTCTCTTCTGCCAGGCAACCAGCAATAGAACAAGGGGACACAGTCTCAAGTTGTGGCAGGGGAGGTCTAGGCTGGATGTTAGGAGGAAGTTGTTGGCAGAGAGAGTGATTGGCATTGGAATGGGCTGCCCAGGGAGGTGGAATTGTCATCCCTGGAGGTGTTGAAGCAAAGCCTGGATGAGGCATTTAGTGCCATGGTCTCGATGACTGAATAGGGCTGGGTGCTAGGTTGGACTGGATGATGTTGGAGGTCTCTTCCAACCTGGTTGATTCTGTGATTCTATGATTCTGTGATTCTATGATGCTTGGCATGGCTCTTTAAAAAGAGTTTTCTGGAAACTTTTAGGAAGCAGAAAGCTTCTGGTGACCATTTTGGGTCTAGTCTGTGACTGCTGCTGTGAAATCTCCTAGTGACTACTTAACTTCTCTGTGCCAAAGTTTGTCATCTGGAAAATAGAAGTAATGATAATCCTTTTCAGCCACGCAAATATACTGTGGCTCTCAAGTCATTTATAAAGCACATTAAGACACTCCAAGAAGAGCAATAATGAAGTGGGAGATTTTCTCTGTGTGAATACCAAACCTCTTCAACAAGGCATTATATGTACCCTGTCTTTTCCATGAATGTAATTAAACATATGGTTAGTCAGAGATGGGCAAAGCCAACCCTGAAGAGAGAAAACTCAGCGTCAGGTGAGCAATAGTCAACCCCTGGGGATCAGGGAGGATGAACATCTGGTTAGGTCTTACTAATTGGGAAGACTCCTCTGCTTCTGCAGCCTGGGACAGCTTAAGTGAAGGCATAGAGAAAAATAATCCCTGTGTGAGGATGCTGATCAAACAGAAGATGGTAGTGGAAACATGGGAAGATGATCCCATTGAAGCTGTTAATGAGCATCAGTTTTAGGGGCAGGTTACAGATTTCTCATTCAACTGCCAGCACCGAGGCGATGCTTTGACAGCATCTGGGCTGGGAACCTGCTGGGAAGGTCACCTGCAGTGGAAACCAGTGCTCAAGGATGGACTTTGCATCTGGAACTTAACAGGGGGACAGCTGGGCTGGGAGATGCCTCCTCCAGCACGGCACAGCATCTCCATTGCTTGGGTTGGTACAAATTCTATCCCCGTGCTTCACATGAATGTCACTTTGATGGTCAGGATAATTGACAAGTAGCTCTCCCAGGTCCTCCTCCTGTTTCTGTTGATGATTTACTGTGTGACCTTGACAGAATTGCTGAACAAACCCTTTCTCACCAACTGAGGTGGCCTAGATCTGAGAGGGGATCATGGGAGTGATTCAGGTGTTGGAACACAGATTATTTCTAAGGGAAGGAAGAGTGACAATGACAGACATTGATGGCAACACTTTTTTGATCTAGTTCAGCTGCCTTTGGTACAAGGACAGAGTTCTTAAAAAAACAGAAAAGAACTCAAAGGTTTGAGCAATGGTTAAAAAAATGGTTGACTTAGGCTCATTTCCAAGGAAAGCAAAGAGGTGTGAGGAGGAGCTGTGGTCTCTTCTCCCTAGTATGAAGTCCAGAGGAGGGCCACGAAGATAATCAGAGGGCTGCAGCACCTCTGCTATGAGGACAGGCTATGAAAGTCGAGGCTTTTCAGCCTGGAGAAGAGAAGGTTTTGAGGAGATCTTTTAGTAGCCTTTCAGTATCTGAAGAGAGCCTGCAGGAGGGCTGTGGAGGGACTGTGTACGAGATTTTGTAATGACAGGAGGAAGAGTAATGGGTTTAAACTGGCAAAGGGGAGATTTAGACTAGATGATAGGGAAAAGTTCTTTGTAGTGAGGGTGGTGAGACACTGGAATGGATTGCCCAGGGAGGTTGTGGCTGCTCCCTCCCTGGAGGTGTTCAGGACTAGGTTGAATGAGGCCTTGAGTGATTTGTTCTAGTGGGAGGTGTCCCTGCTTATGTCAGGGAGTTGGAACTGGATGACCTTTGAGGCCTCTTTCAACCTAGACCATGCTGTGATTCTAAGTGATAGGACTGGAGGAAATGGCCTGAAGTTGTGCCAGGGGAGATTTAGTTTGGATATTAGGGAAAAATGTCTTTCCTGAAGGAGTAGGCCAGCAAAGATTCTTTCCTGAAGGAGTGGGCCAGCATTGGAATGGGCTGCCCAGGGAGGTGGTGGAGTCACCATCCCTGGAGGTGTTTAAAGAATGCATAGATATGGCACTTTGGAAGATGGTTTAGTGGGCATGGTGATGTTAGTGTGATGGTTGTACTCAGTGATCTTGAGGGACTTTTCCAACTGAAATGATTCTGTGATTCTATAACTGTGTTGGAAGAGGTCTGTAGTGAAGAAATGGAATCCATTGAAGGGTTACTGGTATCTGATGTAGGCACTTACGTATTGAAAGTCACACTGGACTGCTTATGTAGTGGTGGAGAGTTGGTCAAATNAGGTTGGACTGGATGATGTTGGAGGTCTCTTCCAACCTGGTTGATTCTATGATTCTACCAAATTGAGCACACAATCTTATCCTAAAGCAGACATTTATGTTTGGCTGGGGCAAGCTGTGCTAAGAAAGCTGCTACCACAGTCAAGTTTTACACAACAGGAACTCCTGAAGCACTACAGGTGGTGCCTAAGACTTTGCTGGAGAACCTGGCCTCTGCCCTAGTGCCATTTAAGACAAATTCAGGGTTAATAGACTTCAAGGGTGGCCAGAGTGTTGTTTGGCAATATGGAGGGCTCGTGTTCAGCCTTCTGGAAGTCATAAATAGCTTCTTTCAGAAACACTCAGCAGCCCAAGAAGCAAGGTAGGGAGGAATCCACATACTTGCTTGTTTTTCTTTCAAATGCTCACAATAAGAAACCTTGAAGGCTTTCTTTGACAGATTCCCTCAAATCATGGCAGTTTGATTTGTGAACTCTGAGACCTTCTCAGTGTTGAAACCACCTTTAGAGAGGAATGCACTGGGGCTAACTTTGTTGGACACCTACCTCTAGGAGTCTAGATCCCTTTAATGGAGAGAAATGAGAGCTTCACCCGAATGAAATGACTCATCCTAATGTCAAAGCAGGTGTCAAAAGCAGCTCACATAAATCACATCCTAAAAAGTGCTTTTTCTCTGTATTGACTCTGAAAGCATGTTGTGATGTCTGACTGACTCAGATGTGCATGTCAAATGTTTGGTGAGAGCAAACCCACCCATGGAGACAGGCTGTTCTGTGAGCTTTGAGCATAGACCTGCACTGGAGATTGGGATGGGATTGTTTGATTCTAGTTTAATACTCCTGGAATGGACTCATCTAACCATAAGGCTTGGGGGGAGAGGATTGCTGTTGGAAATAGAACATGAAATATGAAAGATATAGAGAAATAAGAAAAGACTGGGTGGGGAACTCAGTGCCATGGTCTAGCTGATTGGATAGGGCTGGGAGATAGGTTGGACTGGATGAGTTTGGAGGTCTCTTCCAACTTGGTTGATTCTGTGATTCTATGAAATATGTTCATATTCATTGATCTAATGTGACAGGAAGGAAAATATGTGAGCTAGCCAGCAAATTTTGCTGGAGGATGTAGGATGGAGGTCTAAGGTAAAAGGAAACAGCTGTCAGTGCATAGATTAGCATGAGCATTTGGCAGGTGGGCAGAGGCCAATGGGATGAGGTTTAACAAGGCCAAGTGCAGGGTTCTACACTTTGGCCACAACAACCCCAAGCAGTGCTACAGGCTGGGGACAGAGTGGCTGGAGAGCAGCCAGGAAGAAAGGGACCTGGGGGTGCTGGTAGAGAGTCACTGAAGATGAGGCAGCAGTGTGCCCAGGTGGGCAGCAGAGCCAATGGCATCCTGGCCTGGATCAGGAACAGTGTGGCCAGTAGGACGAGGGAGGTTATTCTGCCCCTGTACTCAACACTGCTCAGGCCATACCTTGAGTGCTGTGTCCAGTTCTGGGCTCCTCAATTCAAGAGAGATGTTGAGGTGCTGGAAGGTGTCCAGAGAAGGG
>WAAF01001185.1:28848-42988 GCA_013400475.1 Tricholaema leucomelas | reverse complement strand
CCCCAGCCTGTAGTGCTGCTTGGGGTTGTTGTGGCCAAAGTGCAGAACCCTGCACTTGGCCTTCTTAAATCTCATCCCACTGGCCTCTGCCCACCCATCCAGCCTGTCCAGGTCCCTCTGCAGGGCTCTCCTACCCTCCAACGGCTCCATACTTGCTCCTAGCTTGGTGTCATCTGCAACCTTATTGATGCTGGATTCAATCTCCTGGTCCAGATCATCAATAAAGATATTGAGCAGGAGTGGGCCCAGCACTGATCCTTGGGGCTCACCACTAGTGACAGCTGCCAACTGGATGTGGCACCATTCACCACCACTCTCTGTGCCCAGCCTTCCAGCTAGTTCTTGACTCATATCAGAGTGAATCTGTCCAAGCCACAAGCTGAATCTGTCCAAGACAGTGCTGAATCTGGCTGATTACATGTCTCAGTAGTGTATTGTTCTGGGTTGAGACATTCTAGCTTCCAGAGAATCCATTTTGGTGGATCTAAGAGTTTCAGCAACTTGAAGGAGTAAATGTGAGGTCCTCTATTTAGGCTCCTTTCTCATATAGAGCCAGGAGGACTGTAAAGGGTAAAGTCCACTGTGGACTGTGGAGACCAGGGTCCACTGTGGAGGTCCTACATTGTTCTATATAAGTATTCACCATCTTCTCACAACTGAGAAGCATATTAAAGACTTGCCAACCTTTCTGTCTCCAAACCATCTCACCTCCAAGGCCCAGGGGTCCTACTGCATTGCAATCTCCAAGATAGGCCCCAGATCAGAATGTCTTTTCATGCCCTCATCTGCCTAATTCTTCAACCCAAAACCCAGCTGCATGATCATCATTTCAGCCACTGTCTCACTGCATCTCTTCTCCTTGAAACTCCACCACAAGCTTTCTTCCCCATTTGGTTTCTTGCTGCCTCTGCTGTCTGAAAGCTGAACCCTTAATCTCTGTAAGCAGATTTCTTGCAGGGATGAGGAAGTTTCAGGTAGATATAGAATGAGTCTTCAATTTGACTGCAATAAAACACACTGTGGTGGGGTACCACATCCAGGCAGTAGCAATCTCTCTTTGGTGTACTGTTTAGCAAGAGAAACACAGGACTGGAAAAAAAAATCATCTAGTTGTGGCTAGGAGGTCTCTCTGGCTTCCTAATCATTAGATGATATATGGACATAGGCTGTTTGAAGCAGATTCTCTTTTGTCCCTGTCTCAGAACTGGCTTCTGCTTGATGTCCAAGTCTGTAGTTGGAAGAGCTAGACTGGTCATAGAATGGCTTGGGCTGGAAGGGACCTTAAAGATCACCTAATTCCAAATCCACTGCCATGGGCATGGGCACTTTCCTCTAGACCACATTGCTCAAATCCCTGTCCAGCCTGGTCTTGAATACTTCCAGGGAGGTAGCATCCACACCTTCCCTGGGCAACCTCTGCCAGTGTATCTTCATAGAAGCATAGAATCAGTCAGGGTTGGAAGGGACCACAAGGATCATCTAGTTCCAACCCTCCTGCCATGGGCAGGGACACCCTACCCTGGATCAGGCTGCCCAGAGCCTCATTCAACCCGGCCTTAAACACCTCCAGGGATGAGGCTTCCATCACCTCCCTGGGCAACCTGTTCCAGGCTCTCACCACCTTCATGCTGAAGACGTTCTTCCTAACATCCAGTTTGAATCTACCTATTTCTAGCTTTGTTCCACTCCCCCCCAGTCCTATCACTACCTGATATCCTAAAAAGTCCCTCCCCAGCTTTCTTGTAGGCCCCCTTCAGACACTGGATGGCCACAATAAGGTCCCCTTGGAGCCTTCTCCTCTCCAGACTGAACAGCCCCAACTCTTTCAGTCTCTCCTCATAGCAGACCAGCTCCAGCCTCACTGTAACTAATTTTCTCCTAATATCCAGTATAAATCTGCCCTCTTCCATCTTAAATCCATTCTACCTATTCCTATCACTACAAGCCCTTATTAGAAGTCCCTCCCCAGTTGTCTTGTAGACCCCCCTTAGGTACTGAAAGGCTGCTATAAGATCATAGAATCATAGAATGGTTTAGGTTGGAAGGGACCTCAAGGATCATCCAGCTCCAACCCCCTGCCATAGGCAGGGACACCTCCCACTAGAGCAGGCTGCTCAAGGCCTCATCCAGCCTGGCCTTAAATGCCTCCAGGGAGGAAGCATCCACAACCTCCCTGGGCAACCTGTTCCAGTGTCTTACCACCCTCACTGTAAAGAACTTCCTCCTAACATCCAGTCTAAATCTCCCCTCCTCCAGTTTAAACCCATTCCCCCTCATCCTGACATTCCCAGACCTTGTCAATAGTCCCTCCCCAGCCTTCCTGTAGGCTCCCTTCAGATACTGGAAAGCCACTCTAAGGTCTCCTCGAAGCCTTCTCTTCTCCAGGCTGCAGAGCCCCAACTCTCTCAGCCTGTCCTCATAGCAGAGCTGCTCCAGCCCTCTGATCATCTTTGTGGCTGAGATCTCCCTGGAGCCTTGTCTTCTCCAGGCTGAATGGATGATGAGGGCAGAGAGGTATCAAAGGTTGTATGACCTGGGTAGGTCTGACAGTGGGTAGTGAGGAAAAGATATAAACTCACTTTCTTCTTGTGCAGGTCCCTGGCTATAGGCAGGAACGGGTGGAGAAAGGCCTGAAGCTCTTTGCACAGCTCATCAACAACAAGGTTTTCCTGCTGTCCTTCATCCGTACCCTGGAGTCCCAGCGCAGCTTCTCCATGCGAGACCGTGGCAACGTGGCCTCACTCATCATGACTGTGCTGCAGAGCAAGTTGGAGTATGCTACTGATGTCCTCAAACAGCTCTTGGCTGACCTCATAGATAAAAACCTGGAGAGCAAGAACCACCCCAAGCTGTTGCTCAGGAGGTAAGGATGCCTGAGGCTAGAGGAGGCTGGGTGGGCAGCCTGTGCTCCACTGTCCAGCATGAGGATTGCAAGTCACCTGTGGAGGAAAGGGGCACATTTGTCTTGGTTTTTGTATAGCAGAATGTGAAATGAGGATGGCACAGCCACAGTTCACATGACCTGGTAGGGCTGGCATGAAGCTATTCCCAGAAAGGGGCAAGGAAAGTAGGGCAGAATGGACTGAGTCCCTCTCCCTTTATGGTTTCCTCATACAGGGCTTCCTGACAGAGTTTGCCTTCTCTTAAAGGACTTTCCTCTTCCTCTCAGCATCCACTCTGAATTTCTTCTCATTTCAGCAGGTCTGTCTGTAGATCTGGCTCTGTCTCCTCCCTAATCAGAATGTAGTCAGAGTTGGGGCTGTTCAGTCTAGAGAAGAGGATACTCCAAGGACGCTTCTTGTGGCCTTCCAGTACCTGAAGGGGGCCTACAAAAAAGCTGGGGAGGGACTTTTTAGGCTGTCAGGGAGGAGGCATTTAAAGCCAGGCTGGATGAGGCCTTGAGCAGCCTGCTCTAGTGGGAGGTGTCCCTGCCTATGGCAGGGGGTTGGAGCTGGATGATCCTTGAGGTCCCTTCCAACCTAAACCATTCTATGATTCTATGATTCTATGACAGGACTGGGGGGAATGGAGCAAAGCTGGAGGTGGGGAGATTCAGAGTGGATGTGAGGAGGAAGTTCTTCAGTGTGAGAGTGCTGAGAGGCTGGAATGGGTTTCTCAGAGAGGTGGTTGAGGCTCCATCCCTGGAGGTGTTTAAGGCCAGGCTGGATGAGGCAGTGGCCAGGCTGATCTAGGGTAGGGTGTCCCTGCCCATGTCAGGGGGGTTGGAACTGGCTGATCCTTGTGGTCCCTTCCAACCCTGACTGATTCTATGATTCTAAGTCACAGAACAAAACCACCTCTGGATGTTAATGCAGATCAACCAGAAAGCTTCATAAAAGCAGCAAGACCCCTTACTTCCTAATCCTTGGTTTGGGCTCTGTGTGTGTTTAAGATGTTAATTTCTGGCTGTGTTCCCTTTTAACCTGGAAATGCCAGTTGGATTGTGTAGGATCTGCAAGTGTATCTGATAGAGTAGACTGTATTATAACCCTAGTGCTGTCTCCTGCCTGGGACATGGACTGTCCTGCATTATTTCTTGTTCATGTCAACTGTAGACACATGGAGAGTCTTCTTCAGATCCACCATGGATCTCCTGTCTCTCTCTGAGCAATGATGCTGGGAACTTGTTGAAGACAGTAGAAGAGCAGAACAGAACTGGCTTCATATAAGTCACAAGATTGGATTGGTGCTTCTTGGCCAGGTCTGAGGCCTAAACTCTCCTGTTCTGTAGGAACTCTTGAATTAGAAGCCTACTGCTCTCTAATTAATGTGCTTTCCCTGACTAGGGAAATGCTGCCTCTTCTCCCATTAGGATCATCTTCATCTCCCTTTCACAGTCTGAACCAACCCTTCTGGTTCAAGTACCCTAACTAAGACCAGGAGGAGTCTTCTGGAGATCAATGACCTTTGCAACTGCTCAGAGCCAACTTTGAGGAGCCCTCAGCTGATTATGATGGATGGCTTGGGCAGGGAAGAGGTATATGGTGCCTACTGGGAGACTTTTAATCTGGCACACAGCCTACTATGGAGTGCTATCAAAAAAGGGTGTAGAAGACACTTGCTGGCATTCAGAACAGCAATGCCAGGGGCAGGGACTGGACTTTCCTTTGGTGTCAGTTGGCTCCTTGATGTGATTGTAGTCCTACAGCTTGGATGGTGACCTCCCTTTTGATGTCCCCAGGCTTTCTCTCTGTTCTCCTCCTCTGATGCTAAATGGCACTGTCTCCTACTTGTCTCCTCCTTTTCTCCTTTTTGTTTCCCTTTTCCCATCTCTTTGTCTTCTCTAGTTGTTCATCCCTGTCTTTTCCTAAGCATCCCATTTTTACCTCTTTCTCCTTCCATCTCTTTTCTAACTCTGCTCCTCCAGTCACCCTCATCATTCCTCTCCCTACTCTTCCTGGTGTTGATGTGAAATTTTCTCACAGGAACAGAGGAATCCCTGTGGAAAACAGCTGTATTTAGCTAGAGAAGGGACCACCACTTGCTCTGTATTGGTGTAACAGGACACTGCTTGCAGGCAAGGTCATTGATGGGTTCCAAGCATGCAGCTGCAGCTCCCCTCCTCCTTGCAAGTCTCATGCTCCAGGAAGAAAGATCAGCTTTATGCTGAAGAGCTAGGGAATCTAAAAGACAAGCTGAAGTCCTAAGTGAGAACTTCTGCATGGCTTTGGTGGCAGCCAGGGCAAGTAAGACCCACTTTAATTCATTCAGGTAGGGACACTTGCTTTCCTCTTGAGCAACAAAAGTACAGGTACTGGAGCCAACACAGGTTTATTCTGTGCTTCTGGTGCCCACAGCACATATACAGGTCTGAGTTGGATCTACTGTATGAAATGTTCACCCTAAAGACTCAAGATGTGTTTTAGTTTGCTTGAGGACAGAGTGCTCAAGGGCAAACAGATGAGCTCTGTATATGCACCGTGTTGACATATTGAGGAGTATAATCACTCCTAAATGCCAGGGAGATAGTCAGTGCCAGATAACTGTTCTCTGGTGATTTAGATCTGTCTGTCTTAAGTATTTATGTAGCCTTCTTGTCATATGATCTAGCTCTGAGCTCCTCATATTGATGGATTTATCCTCTCTGAGCTCTTTTGAGAAGATTCCCTCAAAGTTTATCTTCTCCTCCTCATTGATGGAGAAACTGAGAAAAAGCCATGTAAGGACTTCCTTAGTTAAAGGAGAAGCAACAGTGCTGTGAGGATTTGCCTGCAGGTTTCACAGTCTCACAGTATCATCAGGGTTGGAAGAGACCTCATAGATCATCAAGTCCAACCTTTTACCACAGAGCTCCAGGCTAGACCATGGCACCAAGTGCCACATCCAAGAACCCAGGACATGCTTGATCCTGATGGTGTCCTCCCAGACTTTCCATGGAGCTCAGAGATCTGGGCAGTAAAATGGACAAAGCCCATCCTTTGACTAGCCCTTTGATATGACCTGCACAACCAACTGACCTCAGTGCTCAGCCTGACCTCAGTGCCAGGCAAGGTCATGGAAAAGGTCCTCTTGAGTGCTATCACAGAGCACCTACAGGATGGCCAAGGGATCAGGCCCAGCCAGCATGGGTTTAGGAAGGGCAGGTCCTGCCTGACCAACCTGAGCTCCTTTTATGATCAGGTTCCCTGCCTGGTGAGTGTGGGGCAGGCTGTGGATGTAGTCTACCTGGACTTCAGCAAAGCCTTTGACACTGTCTGCCACAGCAAGCTCCTGGCTAAACTGGCAGCTCATGGCTTGGACATATTCACTCTGTGCTGGATCAGGAAATGGCTGGAAGGCTGAGCCCAGAGAGTGGTGGTGAATGGTGCCACATCCAGTTGGCAGCTGTCACCAGTGGTGTTCCCCAGAGATCAGTGCTGGGCCCAGTCCTGTTCAATATCTTGCTGGGTTGAGTCCAGCATCATTAAGTTTGCAGATGACACCAAGCTAGGAGCAGGTGTGGATCTGTTGGAAGGTAGGAGAGCCCTGCAGAGGGACCTGGACAAGCTGGATGGGTGGGCAGAGGCCAATGGGATGAAATTTAACAAGGCCAAGTGCAGGGTTCTGCACTTTGGCCACAACAACCCCAAGCAGCACCACAGGCTGGGGACAGAGTGGCTGAGAGCAGCCAGGAGGAAAGGGACCTGGGGGTACTGGTGGATAGTAGGTGGAAGATGAGCCAGCAGTGTGCCCAGGTGGCCAAGAGGGCCAATGGCATCCTGGCCTGTATCAGGAACAGTGTGGCCAGTAGGACGAGGGAGGTTATTCTGCCCCTGTACTCAACACTGGTCAGGCCACACCTTGAGTACTGTGTCCAGTTCTGGGCTCCTCAACTCAAGAGAGATGTTGAGGTGCTGGAACGTGTCCAGAGAAGGGCAACAAAGCTGGTGAGGGGCCTGGAACACAAACCCTATGAGGAGAGGCTGAGGGAGCTGGGGTTGTTTAGCCTGGAGAAGAGGAGGCTCAGGGCAGACCTCATTGCTGTCTACAACTACCTGAAGGGAGGTTGTAGCCAGGTGGGGGTTGGTCTCTTCTCCCAGGCAACCAGCAACAGGACAAGGGGACACAGCCTCAAGTTGTGCCGAGGGAAGTATAGGCTGGATGTTAGGAGGAAGTTCTTCACAGAGAGAGTGATTGGCATTGGAATGGGCTGCCCAGGGAGGTGGTGGAGTCACCGTCCCTGGGGGTGTTCAGGAAAAGCCTGGATGAGGCACTTAGTGCCATGGTCTAGTTGACTGGATAGGGCTGGGTGCTAGGTTGGACTGGATGATCTTGGAGGTCTCTTCCAACCTGATTGATTCTATTCTATTCTATTCTATTCTATTCTATTCTATTCTATTCTATCCTAACTAATTTCCAATTTGCCTTTTCTTCCTGGCTGATTTTAGGACAGAGTCTGTGGCTGAGAAAATGCTCACCAACTGGTTCACCTTCCTCCTGTATAAGTTCCTCAAGGTAAGAGGAGCAGCATGCCTGGATGAACAGCTGCTTTAATTAATTTCTTCTTGTTGGTATTTAGTTTAGGGGTAAAAAAAAAATCCCAGATATAAAGGAAAAGACTTTTTTTCTCTGGAGGGAGCTGACTGCCTCACGGGAGAGGGGCTGTTTTCTGATCTAAGGAGAAGAAAGAGGGACATTTGGAGAAGCAGGATCCAAGGGTCAGTTAGAAAACGTGAAGGGTTTCAGAGACTGATGGAGACCTATATTGAAAATGTTCTTCTTTTACTAGCAGTCTCAGATCTCCATCACATGAGGATCTGTATTTTCAGTGCAGAGGGACTGGACATCTCATCCCACCTCAGTTCAGAGGCAGTATTGAGGCCCAGTGCCTCTGTCACCCTTATCTACTTTACATACATCATAGCCAGATCCCTACTGGCCAAGAAGGCCAATGGGCTCTGTGGATGCATTAAGAAGAGTGTGACCAGCAGGTCAAGGGAAGTTCTCTACTCTGCCCTAGTGAGATTACATTTGGATTATTGTACCCAGTTCTGGGCTCCCTAGTTCAAGAGTGACAGAGAACTACTCTAGAGGGTCCAACAGAGGCTACAGAGATGTTGAGGGGACTGGAGCACCTGTGGTGAGGAAAGGCTGAGAGACCTGGGGCTGTTCAGCCTAGAGAAGACTGAGAGATCTTCTCAATGCTGATCAATATTCAAATGGTGGAGGTCATGATGATAGAACTAGGCTCTTTTTAGTGGTGCCCAGTGATAGGATAAGGGGCAAGGGCTGTACACACAGGTGGTTTCACTTTAATTTAGGGAGAAACTTCTTTCCTGTCACAGAACACTGGAACGAGTTGCCCAGAGAAAGTTTCCTTCTGCAGTTTCCTTCTCTGGAGACTTTCAAATCCCACCTGGACATAATCCTGGACAACCTGATCTAGCTGACCTCTAGGAGGGTTTGGACTAGATGGTCTCCAGAGTTCCCTTACAAACTCCTCACCACCCCCCCACACACACTGTTATGTCATTCTTTGATTCCCACTGAACTTCAAGTATGGAAATTGCCAAGTGTCCAAACTCAGAGTCAATGTTTTTGGAAGGAGCTGGGCTCTGCACCTGTCTTCCACTCCCAATGCAGTTGTTACACCTCCTTACACCTTACACCCCCATTTGGACTGAAAAGCTTCCCTCTACCTGGCAATTCAAGCCTTTACAAGTCAATCCCATTCCCTCAGAGCCTTCCTTAGGCACAACCAGTCCAAAGATGAACGCGTGGGGAAAGTTTTGAAGGTCCCTGGAAGGTAATTTCAGTGACTTCAGTATCAGATTCCCTGCTTTCAGCTGAAAGGAAAGGATATAAGGAGGTGACTCTCTAAAGAGCTGCTTTTATAATAGGCTTTTTCACCCCACTCAGCTACTTGTCTTCTTGCCTTAGTCTGAGCAGAGGCCTGATAAGGGCAAGAGACAGGCACAGAGCAGCAATATGCTGCTGGCAGATAAGCTAATTAAGTGGGAGACAGGTGTAGGAATGGAGAAAAGGGGCCACTTTGCTTCAGACTATTAACCTGGTTTTGCTGGGATTTACACAGTGGGAAAAGGGCCTGGCTCCTTGAGTTGGAACACACTGCTAGAGGAGAGGGCAAAGTGGGGAAGAGGGCAGTAGGGATGAAGAGAGGCCATGGAAGAGGGGAAGTGAGGCAGTAGAAGGAAGAATGAGTAGGACAGCACGACAGTGAACGTCCAGAGGAGAGGGAAGGAAAAGCATGGGAAGAGCAGTGCAGTGAGTGTGGATGGTGGGAAGGAGAAATTATGGAGAGGGCTGCTTGCTGCTGTCCTGTGCTGGGCTGCACACACCTGACAGCACCAGTGCAACTGTACGGGTCCAGGGACACGTCTGCCCTGGCTCACAGGGCTGCTTCTGCCTGAGTGTCCCCACTTGCCCTCAGCATGAGGGTGCTCAGGGAGAGGGTGGACTCTGCCCACACACACAGAACGAGGCACCAACAATCTATCTCCCTTTCAGACCTGTCTCCAGGTGCTCTGGGACCAATCCCAGCATGTACTCCAGGACCCATCCCAGCATGTGCTCCAGTGCAAAGATTCTGACCTGCTGGCAATTACTTTAACAGCTCCTACAAGGATCTGCTAGCTCAAATATTGTCAGGGATAACTGATACCTTGGTCCCATGTCAGGACACTCAAAAGGACTGGTTGCACTCAGTGGAAGTGGGGGGGTCATCACTATTCCCAGCCTATATGGAATAGACTGATATTCCTACTGGTGTCTTGAGTGGTCAGGCATGACAAGCTGTGGTAGTCACTGAGATGCTGAGTTGGATTCTTACCTCTGATTGTCCTGTTTTACTTCATGGTTGTCTCTCACCTCTGCAGGAGTGTGCTGGGGAGCCTCTGTTCTCCCTTTTCTGTGCCATCAAGCAGCAGATGGAGAAGGGGCCAATTGACTCGATCACTGGGGAGGCCCGGTACTCACTGAGTGAGGACAAGCTTATCCGACAGCAGATTGATTACAAGACACTGGTGAGTGCTCTGAGCACAGCTTCCTGTCCAGCCTCTTCTAGCAAAAAGGGATTTAGAGAGAAAAGAAGCCATCAGTGGGCACCCTGACCCTCTGGGACAATTTATTCTTGCAGTCCTAATGAATGCTGACTACTCACATCTGCTAGCACAGCAAGGCTGGGGGCTGAAGCATCCACTAGGAAAGCAAGCCACTTCCAAGTTGCTTCCACTGTGTCCTGCACTATACCCAGAGCACTTCCAGCCCCTCAAGGACACTGATTGTTCACTGGAAGCTATCCCTCATTGCAGAGTAGGCTGACAGTGCCAATCATTTACCATTGTTTAGATTAGGTGAGGTCCAGGAGCACTGGAAGACAAGCATGGACTTCGTCTCATGTGAAGACAATAGATATGGGCAATTTTGTCTGTTCTGTTGGAGACAATACTTTCTAGCAGCATCTCTTTTCCCTGGAGTGTTGCCCACCTTTCCAACATCCTTCTGAGTTGTAAGTCATAGAATCATAGAATGGTTTAGGTTGGAAGGGACCTCAAGGATCATCCAGCTCCAACCCCCTGCCATAGGCAGGGACACCTCCCACTAGAGCAGGTTGCTCAAGGCCTCATCCAGCCTGGCCTTAAACACCTCCAGGGAGGAAGCATCCACAACCTCCCTGGGCAACCTGTGCCAGTGTCTCACCACCCTCACTGTAAAGAACTTCCTCCTAACATCCAGTCTAAATCTCCCCTCTTCCAGCTTAAACCCATTCCCCCTCGTCCTGACATTACCAGACCTTGTCAATAGTCCCTCCCCAGCCTTCCTGTAGGCTCCCTTCAGATACTGGAAAGCCACTCTAAGGTCTCCTCGAAGCCTTCTCTTCTCCAGGCTGAAGACCCCAACTCTCTCAGCCTGTCCTCATAGCAGAGGTGGACCTGAGTTGTAAGTCAAAGGTAACAGTCCTCCTACAGCGGAAAAATGGGGTTGTCACTTTAAGTTGTCACCCTCATGAGCTCTTGCCTGGCAGGAGTGTGGTGTTTATGTTACCCCTCCTTACTTTAAGGTCTCTCCAACAGTATCTTCATCCCTACCCTCCACACCACCTGCTTCCTTCTCCCTGGTCCCCAGAACCAGTGGCAGAGCTGCTCTGTGCTATGACTGAGCACAACAAAGGGATGGTGTTTGCTGGGGCAGTGCCTGCCTCAGGCAGAAGACTTTGGCCATACTGAGTGTCCCCAGCACTGACTTTAGGTAGGCCAGCTACAAGTCCTTAACCATGACTCACTTGTGATCATGAGGACATCCAGCTCAGGGCAGAGAAAGCCTAAAGCCATCCTGAAGCCCTGTGGTGTTGTGTCAGTGTAAAACCTGTGGCCTTCTGTGAGTGACAGCAAAAATAGCTTTTATGATGGTATATTGCAAGGACCTTCTCCAGAATAATCCTCATCCTCAGAAATAACAAAAGCAAACCCCTGTTCCTCAAATGAGTATTTCAGCAGCAAAGAATATATTAGGGGCACACAGTGGAGGAACATATGAGGCCTTCTCTAGAGCCACTGCAGCCATTCCTCTTGAGGAAGCACAAGGAATAGAAAAATGAAATTGATTTAAAGGTTTCAAGGCAAAGAAAATTAATCCTTGTTACTGAGTCACTTGCTTCAAAGTGCAGTTATGAAAGATATACCTCCCATATGTCCAGCTTTAGCTTCTACTCTGAGATAGGTTTGTTGAGATACAGGAATATGCCCAGAGAAGGGCAACAAAGCTGGTGAGAGGCCTGGAACACAAACCCTATGAGGAGAGGCTGAGGGAGCTGGGGGTGTGCAGCCTGCAGAAGAGGAGGCTCAGGGATCACCTCATTGCTGTCTACAACTCCCTGAAGGGAGGTTGTAGCCAGGTGAGGTTGGTCTCTTCTACTAGGCAAGCAGCAACAGAACAAGGGGACACAGTCTCAAGTTGTGCCAGGGGAGGTCTAGGCTGGATGTTAGGAGGAAGTTGTTGGCAGAGAGAGTGATTGGCATTGGAATGGGCTGCCCAGGGAGGTGGTGGAGTCGCTGTCCCTGGAGGTGTTGAAGCAAAGCCTGGATGAGGCACTTAGTGCCATGGTCTGGTTGATTGGCTAGGGCTGGGTGCTAGGTTGGACTGGATGATGTTGGAGGTCTCTTCCAACCTGTTTGATTCTATGATTCTATGATTACACTTGATTAAAGAGCATTAAAGTTCATTAGATATCATAGAATCATAGGATGGTTTAAGTTGAAAGGGACCTCAAAGATCATCCTGTTCCTCAACATGAGCCAGCAGTGTGCACTTGCACCCCAGAAAGCCAACCAGATCCTGGGCTGCATCAGGAGAAGTGTGGCCAGCAGGTGGAGGGAGGTGATTCTCCCCCTCTACTGCGCTCTTGTGAGACCCCAGCTGGAGTACTGCATCCAGTTCTGGAGCTCCTATTACAAGAGGGATGTGGAGATGCTGGAGCATGTCCAGAGAAGGGCCATGAGGATGCTCAGAGGGCTGCAGCAGCTCTGCTGTGAGGACAGACTGAAAGAGTTGGCGGTGTTCAGCCTGAAGAAGAGGAGGCTCCCAGGTGACCTTCTTGTGGCCTTGCAGTATCTGAAGGGGGCCTACAAAAGAGCTGGGGAGGGACTTTTTAGGCTCTCAGAGAGTGACAGGACTGGGGGGAATGGAGCAAAGCTGGAGGTGGGGAGAGTCAGGCTGGAGGTGAGGAGGAAGTTGTTGAGCATGAGAGTGGTGAGAGGCTGGAATGGGTTTCCCAGGGAGGTGGTTGAGGCCCCATGCCTGGAGGTGTTTAAGGCCAGGCTGGATGAGGCTGTGGGCAGCCTGCTCTAGGGTAGGGTGTCCCTGGGCATGGCAGGGAGTTGGAACTGGCTGCTCCTTGTGGTCCCTTCCAACCCTGACTGATTCTATGATTGTAATTTAATTTGCATATTAAAAATGTGACTTTCCTATGCCACCAGTGCTTCTTCTCAGTTACATGTGGCTGTCTAGCAATTTGGAGGCCTGATCTCACATGGGCAGGGTGAGGAACAGGAAGGCAAAAGCAGGCAGCAAGCGATCGCTTTCCCCAAAGGAAATCCCTGCGATCCCTTTAGGATTGATATAAAGAAGCCAGCAAAGGGTAGTAATTACACAGCAGCCTGAACAAAGCTCTCCTCCATTCACTTGGTGTCCTTTGATGTTAATCAGCTCTCCCTCTTACATCTCAAGAGCAGACAAATCTATCCCGATAGGAATCTCAGCAGATTTACAGAGATCAGATTCCAAGAAGGAGATTAAGAAGAAGCAGAATATGAATAGGATTGTTCTGTTTCTCTTCCCTCCTGCTTTATTTTGTCCTCTCTCTACCTTCCTTGAGCAGTCTGCCATTTTTTACTAAAAATACATAGCAATGAGATAAAGCAAGAACTGATTCAGTGCTTGTAACAGAGGAATTCCCTCAACATCCTCTGCTCTCTACCACTTTTACTTGGTCACCACCCTGAGTTTGCAGTGTTCTGCAGCTAAAATTCTTCAAGTGTTTCATGTTTCCTGAGAGGTAGATTGCTTGGCTGAGTTTAATCACAGATCCAACAGTGTGGCAAGTTGAAACAGGTTGTTTATTGTCATTTTTCCAGGAAGATGTGGTTGGGGAAGACCTTGACTTCCTTTGGCCTTCACTAACTGTGGCTAAATACTTGAAGTCATAGTTTCAAATATCATTTGAGTGAAAAGCAGATCCAAAGAAACTGAATTCTCCATGGAGAAAAAGAGAGAAAGCACCTTGAAACATCTCAAGTGACTGATTTTACATTATACAGCTCCTCCACTAAGTTTAGATTGTTTCAGTCTGATTTCTTTCCAGACTAGAATCATAGAATCAACCAGGTTGGAAGAGACCTCCAACATCATCCAGGCCAACCTAGCACCCAGCCCTAGACAATCAACCAGACCATGGCACTAAGTGCCTCATCCAGGCTTTGCTTCAACACCTCCAGGGACTGTGACTCCACCACCTCCCTGGGCAGCCCATTCCAATGCCAATCACTCTCTCTGCCAACAACTTCCTCCTAACATCCAGCCTAGACCTGCCCTGGCACAACTTGAGGCTGTGTCCCCTTGTTCTGTTGCTGCTTGCCTGGCAGCAGAGCCCAACCCCACCTGGCTACAGCCTCCCTTCAGGTAGTTGTAGACAGCAATGAGGTCT
>WAAF01001185.1:14798-28670 GCA_013400475.1 Tricholaema leucomelas | reverse complement strand
TTCAATCTCATCCCATTGGCCTCTGCCCACCCATCCAGCCTGGCAAGGTCCCTCTGCAGGGCTCTCCTACCCTCCAACAGATCCACACCTGCTCCTAGCTTGGTGTCATCTGCAAACTTACTGATGCTAGACTCAATCCCCTGGTCCAGATCATCAGTAAAGATATTGAAGAGGACTGGGTCCAGCACTGATCCTTGGGGAACACCACTAGTGCCAGCTGCCAACTGGATGTGGCACCTGTGACACTAGATATCTCCAATTCACTGTCTGCCAAAATCCTGCATTTCTCCAAGGAAGAACATTCAATATCCTGGAGTCTTTGCTGTCTAGAACCATTTTTGTACTTTCAAGGGATTTTTCAGTAGAGTAGAAACTGAGCTAGTTAGAGGTGTGATGTGTTGGAATGACTGTACTGCAACTAAGCAGTGAGTCTTCTCCCACGCTGCATAACTCAGAGAAACACCCTCTTGGATTAATGTCTTCACAAGCAGTCAGCACTCATCACCTCTGGGCTGCAGTGTTGCTAAAAACCCAGCTGGATCATTCCATCTATGAAAGCCAGGAAGATCCCATCCCTACTGACTGCCACCTGCCTTTCCCCAAGTTCATGTGTTTTTAGCCATTCACCAAAAGAGAGCTCAGATGCAAAACCCTTGCTCCCTACTGCTACTGCTCTGTTGTCACTGGGAGATGAAAGACCATCCATCTCCTACATCAGTTTCATTTCTGTTGATACAAATTATGCTGAGGAGCAGAAACCTTAATGTGTGTTGAAGGCTGTCAAGAATATTGGCTAATTAGTGCTTGGGGGGTGGTAGGGTGGGAGCTGCCCAGTACATTTTGAGCAGTGGAATGCTCTGTGTGGGCCCTGCACACCTCAGTGGCTTCAGTGCTGAGAGCCTGATGAGATTGTCTCTCCTGACAATATAATTTAGCTAAATAAAGATACATTCATCTGCCTTTGTTTAAGAGTTTTCAGGAAATTAAGTGATTTGCCATTGGAATGGGCTGCCCAGGGAGGTGGTGGAGTCACCATCCCTGGAGGTGTCCAAGAAGAGTCTGGATGAGGCACTTAGTGCCGTGGTGTAGTTGATTGTCTAGGTCTAGGTGCTAGGTTGGACTGGATGATGTTGGAGGTCTCTTCCAACCTGGTTGATTCTATGATTCTATGATTCAAAGCATACCATATTAGGCAGGGTTCAGAGGTCTGGTTCCCCCAAATATGGGAAGAGCACAGGCCTTGCACCCAGTAGGCCATAAGCTAGGTGTGTGGGCTTACACAACCACGTTACACAACCTGGGCCCTGGGCAGGCCAGACTTTATGGTGCCAGGTCTATCGTGTCCCTTTTGATAGGTGAACAGGTATAAGCCTATTTTGGGCCTGTAGGCCCTCCACGACAGCCCCAAGGTCATATGCAGTCAGTGGAAGAGCAGGGATCAGAGATGAGCACTTTGCTTGCTGCTACACTCAAACCTTTTCATGTTGACCCCCACAGCTGGCACAGTTCTTATGCTATGCAGACACAGACCTCAGTGCATGACAGAACAGTGGTGCCAAATGCTGGTATCTTCTCAGTGGAAAAATACTCAGTGACTGCCCCAGTGATGCTGAGGTCTTCCTCCATCTCTGCTCCAAAGGCAGAGATGCTCAAGGCATCTCTGCTCAAAGGCATCTCTGCTCAAAGGCATCTCTGCTCAAAGGCAGGTGGTGGGGGATGGAGCAGTATTAGTGAATGCATTCAGCAAATCAGCAACACAAGGTTTCCCTCCAAGTGACTAATCATGTAGGAATAGGAGGACAAGCCATCTCAAAGGTATCTTCCCCACCAGTTAACAGCAAAGATTGCATTGGCATAGCTGAGCAGCACTGCAGGAGCAATGGGATTAGTTCTCTGTTTTACATTGCTTGTGAAGAGTGTGCTTTGGGAGGAAGCACAGGGCAAACCTTACTCATGCAGTGAGACTTGAACAACCTGAACTCTGCTCTGGTGAGACCTCACCTGGAGTACTGCATCCAGTTCTGGAGCTTCTATTACAAGAGGGATGTGGAGATGCTGGAGTGTGTCCAGACAAGGGCCAGGAGGATGCTCAGAGGGCTGCAGCAGCTCTGCTATGAGCACAGACTGAAAGAGTTGGGGCTGTGCAGGCTGGAGCAGAGGAGGCTCCCAGGTGACCTTCTTGTGGCCTTCCAGGATCCGAAGGGGGCCTCCAAAAAAGCTGGGGAGGGACTTTTTTTTAGGCTGTCAGAGAATGCCAGGACGAGGGGGAATGGAGCAAAGCTGGAGGTGGGGAGAGTCAGGCTGGAGGTGAGGAGGAAGTTGTTCATCATGACAGTGGTGAGAGGCTGGCATGGGTTTCCCAGGGAGGTGGTTGAGGCCCCATGGCTGGAGGTGTTTAAGGCCAGGCTGGCTGAGGCTGTGTGCAGCCTGCTCTAGGGTAGGGTGTCCCTGGCCATGGCAGAGGGGTTGGAACTGGCTGATCCTTGTGGTCCCTTCCAATCCTGACTGATTCTATGAATTGATGAATCAATTTGTAGAGCCTGGAGTGACAACAGAGGAAGCCCTTGGGAGGATTCCCACTGAAGTGGTAGGATTCTCTCCATTGGAAACTTCTCATTTTGATTAGGAGCTTCAGTCTGTTGGAAGGGGAGCAGAGATTTTCAGTCTGTGGTGTAAGAATAGCTTCTACAGGGCCCATGACAACCTCCATGAAGAGCTGTTTAGTGTGTGCAATACACAGAAGCACCTGCAAAACTCCTGGTGTTTTTACACAGAGAAAAGTTTAGTGCTCCACAAGAGAACACTTGGAAAACACCAACTGAGAGCTGATGTGAAGCCTGGGACGTGTACATCAAAGCCAGTGTGCTCTGGGAAGGGTGTTGGTTTCTGTAAGCCATGATTGAATTCCCTATGATGTTGAAAGGAGCCTCTTGACTGTCTTTGAAATGAACATGCTGGAGTTCAGGGGTTTGCAGGAGCTACCTGCTGCTCCCATCTATGTTTGAAACTACCAAAAGCAGACTGCTCTCTGCACAGCACTTTGAAATATTGCCTTCCTTGCTCCTTCTTTTTCCCAACTGAGCTGGAAAACAGGAAATCAAGGGCTACTGTAATCAGGGAATGAATGATCATGGAGCACTTAGGCAGAGTTCTCCTCTCAGCACCCTGTGAAACTCAGGGACAACCAAGTTATAAGACAAATCATCAGCATCAGCAGCTAGTTAGATGACAGTCCTCATTTCATGGCAAGTACCAGTGTGATGGACACTAGTCAGAACTGACAGGAGGTATTGGACCTTCTGGACCAAATATTAACCAAGTAGGGTAGCCCAGATTATTTTAAAGAGCCCAATGTTCCATCCTGTGGGGAACTGAGCCCCCAGGGGTTGGCATCAGTGATGAATCACACCACAGAGTTTTGCTATGACTGGCATCACAGAATCATAGAATCAGTCAGGGTTGGAAGGGACCACAAGGATCAGCCAGTTCCAACCCCCCTGCCATGGCCAGGGACACCCTACCCTAGAGCAGGCTGCCCACAGCCTCATCCAGCCTGGCCTTAAACACCTTCAGCAATGAGGCCTCAACCACCTCCCTGGGCAACCCATTCCAGCCTTTCACCACTCTCATGCTCAACAACTTCCTCCTCACCTCCACTCTGACTCTCCCCACCTCCAGCTTTACTCCATTCCCCCTTGTCCTGGCACTCCCTGACAGCCTAAAAAGTCCCTCCCCAGCTTTTTGTAGGCCCCCTTCAGATACTGGAAGGCCATAAGAAGGTCATCTGGGAGCCTCCTCTTCTCCAGACTGAACAGCCCCAACTCTTTCAGTCTGTGCTCATAGCAGAGCTGCTGCAGCCCTCTGAGCATCCTCGTGGCCCTTCTCTGGACACCCTCCAGCATCTCCACATCCCTCTTGTCGTAGAGGCTCCAGAACTGGATGCAGTGCTCCAGCTGGGGTCTCACCAAAGTGGAGTATTTCAACTTAGCATGCTCAGAGAGAGACCTGTAGAGTAACTAGGTCTCCAGAACCGTGTGTGACCCCCTTAGCACCCTCAAAAGAGCTGTCCAAGCCTGCCATCACTGCTTCATTTCCCTACAGATGTGTAATGAGAGGGGGACAATTAATAACCTCAACACTGGATGCATTTCAGCAGTTCTTTTTATGTCTAGTTCTGTGATCCTTTGAGATGAAAGATGTTACAGAACTATAAATCCAAGCCATTGTTATTTTTTATCTGAATTGATGCTTCTTCAATCCTCCTGGAAGTGACATATAAATAATAACATTATCATCTAATCAATATCTCCTATTTACATCTCCCCTTTCATCCAGGAAGATCACAGAGCTCTTTGTAAGCAATATCTTCACAAGTCCCTACTAGCTGAGCATAACAGCACCAAAGTGAGCCTGCTGAGGCAATACATAATGATACTGATAGAATTTCACCCAGGTTTGTGCTATTTTGAGGTCCCACTTCATCCTAGCAAGTTAAGATGGAAAGTGGTGGAGAGTCCAGTACCTGCTACATTCATAGAATCATAGCATCAGCCAGGTTGGAAGAGACCTCAAACATCATCCAGGCCAACCTAGCACCCAGCCCTACTCAGTCAACCAGACCATGGCACTAAGTGCCTCATCCAGGTTTTGCTTGAATACCTCCAGGGACAGTGACTCCACCACCTCCCTGGGCAGCCCATTCCATTTCAATCACTCTCTCTGCCAACAGCTTCCCCCTAACATCCAGCCTAGACCTCCCCTGGCACAACTTGAGACTGTGTCCCCTTCTTCTGTTGCTGCTTGCCTGGCAGAAGAGCCCAACCCCACCTGGCTACAGCCTCCCTTCAGGTAGTTGTAGACAGCAATGAGGTCAGCCCTGAGCCTCCTCCTCTCCAGGCTGCACACCCCCAGCTCCCTCAGCCTCTCCTCACAGGGCTGTGCTCGAGGCCCCTCGCTAGTCGTGATGCCCTTCTCTGGACACCTTCCAGCACCTCAACATCTCTCTTGAATTGAGGAGCCCAGAACTGGACACATTCTATCGATAGGAATTTATGGTCAAAGTAGAACTTGTCAAAGGCTCCAAAACTAACATGCCTGCACTTGTCAAAGTGGTATGGGAACATTTAATGACCATATATAGCCAGGAGCATCACTGAACACCTCCTTCCAAGAGCAAAGTTGGGTTCAGTTTATAAAAGTTTATTGACTTTACACTCCTGACTCCAGATGTGAGCAGAATCCTCAACATAGACACGGCCAAGAGTTTACAGGCAGATTGCTGTTAAACTCTGTGTGTATGTGCACTCCACCTGCTTTCCATTTAATCTTGGACAGAGTTTTGGGGGGGAAATTCTGTTCTCCTTCTAAGGAATGAGAGGCCTTTCTAGTTGGGCCAAGTTTTTTTGTTCTGTCTGTGAAAACAGAAGTTGTTGCTGTTCTGTGTCTCTTTTCTTTCTTAAGAAGCTTTGCATTTCAGGATAATGAGGACCTTTCTGAAAAGGGTCTGGGTCAGTTCTTTGGCTCTGCAGAAGATGGACAAACTTAAGGCTGAGAATCATAGAATCTTAGAATCATAGAATCAGTCAGGGTTGGAAAGGACCACAAGGATCATCCAGTTCCATCCCCCCTGCGATGGCCACAGACATCCTACCCTAGATCAGGCTGCTCACAGCCTCAGCCAGCCCTGTCCAGTAAACCAGACCATGGCACTAAGTGCCTCATCCAGGCTTTACTTGAACACCTCCAGGGACAGGGACTCCACCACCTCACTGAGCAACCCAGTCCAGGCTCTCATCACTGTCATGCTCAACAACTTCCCCTTCACCTCCACTCTGAATCTCCCCACCTCCAGCTTTGCTCCATTCCCCCCAGTCCTGGCACTCCCTGACAGCCTAAAAAGTCCCTCCCCAGCTTTTTTGTAGCCCCCTTCAGATCCTGGAAGGCCATAAGAAGGTCACCTGGGAGCCTTCTCTTCTCCAGCCTGCACAGCCCCAACTCTTTCAGTCTGTGCTCATAGCAGAGCTGCTGCAGCCCTCTGAGCATCCTCGTGGCCCTTCTCTGGACACACTCCAGCATCTCCACATCCCTCTTGTAATAGAGGCTCCAGAGCTGGATGCAGGACTCCAGATGAGGTCTCTTCAGAGGGAAGTAGAGGGGGAGAATCACCTCTCTCAAACTGCTGGCCACACTTTGAGAGACTATAAAGCACTTTTAGCCAAATTGTCAAAGCCATGTGATAATGCAAGGAGGCCACCACTGAATAAGGTCATCCTGCCAGCTCTTCAGAAAGCATGGAATGGATTGGAGGCCATGGAAAGCTCTGGAGAGCCCTTAGGATATCAGTTCAGCTCCAACCAGAGTCAGGCCTGATTGCTCTTTATGAAAAGGTGACTGTGTCCAGTTTTGGGCTCCTCAATTGAAGAGAGATGTTGAGATACTGGAAAGAGTCCAGAGACGGGCAACAAAGCTGGTGAGAGGCCTGGAGCACAGCCCTGTGAGGAGAGGCTGAGGGAGCTGGGGGTGTGCAGCCTGCAGAAGAGGAGGCTCAGGGCTGACCTCATTTCTGGCTACAACTACCTGAAGGGAGGCTGTAGCCAGGTGGGGTTGGTCTCTTCTGCCAGGCAACCAGCAACAGAACAAAGGGACATAGTCTCAAACTGTGCTAGAGGAGGTCTAGGCTGGATGTCAGGAGGTAGTTCTTGCCAGAGAGTGATTGGCATTGGAATGGGCTGCCCAGGGAGGTGATGGAGTCACTGTCCCTGAAGGTGTTGAAGCAAAGCCTGGATGAGGCACTTAGTGCCATGGTCTAGTTCATTGCCTAGGGCTGGGTGCTAGATTGGACTGGACAGTCTTGGAGGTCTCTTCCAACCTGGTTGATTCTATGATTCTATGATTCCCTTGGCTGAATCAGTTCAGCACCAATCAGAGTCAGGCCTGGTTGGTCTCTATGAAAATCTGACAATGACCATTGTCTGGTACCACTTGGGCGAGTGTCATTTTTACTGCAAGCACCAGAACCTGAGCAGCTATTCATGGGCTTTCTGTTATTAGGTAAAGAGAGAATCCCAAGGAGATGAGGCTCAGGTCTAAGAGTACAGATATAGTTTGTCAGGCATGGATATATGGAATTCCCCTGTGTGCAACCAGGTCTGAGTGCTATCTTGAGAGAGGGAACACTCTCAATATACATTTTTCCTCTTTTCATATGCTGGGTCCCTTTGGCTTGTAGGAGAAGGGGACTTTCAAGAAAGACAGCCACAGGGCTGCTGTGAAATGTGTGGTGAGTCTCATTTATTCCCTCTCAGGTGCTGAGCTGTGTGAACCCTGACAACGTGAACAGTTCCGAGATCCCCGTGAAGATCCTGAATTGTGACACCATCACACAGGTCAAGGAGAAGATCCTGGATGCCATCTTCAAGAATGTGCCTTGCTCCCACCGACCCAAAGCTGCTGATATGGACTTGGGTATGTGAATGCACAATGGGCCTGAGTGCCCCTGGGCAAGGAGGAGGGGGAGTTGGGACAGAGTCAAGTTCAATCCAGACACTGGTGAAGCAAGTGTTACTTCTCTAGACTGAGTGCAGCCTTAATACTTGTGCAAGGCAGAGCAGCTGCAAGGATGAGGTAGCAGAAGAGCCTGGTCAGCTGATGTATATGATCCTGGTTTATGAAATCTTTGGCCTTGAGGACCTGAAAAGACAAGAATTCAAACTGGACAGGGATACAGAAATGGCATGACTGGGGTAAGAGTGGCTGGAGAGCAGACAGGAAGAAAGGGACCTGGGGGTACTGGTAGAGAGTAGCTGAAGATGAGCCAGCTGTGTGCCCAGGTGGGCAGCAGAGCCAATGGCATCCTGGCCTGGATCAGGAACAGTGTGGCCAGTAGGAGGAGGGAGGTTATTCTTCCTCTGTACTCAGCACTGGTCAGGCCACACCTTGAGTGCTGTGTCCAGTTCTGGGCTCCTCAATTCAAGAGAGATGTTGAGGTGCTGGAAGGTGTCCAGAGAAGGGCGATGAAGCTGATAAGGGGCCTGGAACACAGCCCTGTGAGGAGAGGCTGAGGGAGCTGGGGGTATTTAGCCTGGAGAAGAGGAGGCTCAGGGCAGACCTCATTGCTGTCTACAACTACCTGAAGGGAGGCTGTAGCCAGGTGGGGGTTGGTCTCTTCTGCCAGGCAAGCAGCAACAGAAGAAGGGGACACAGTCTCAAGTTGTGTCAGAGGAGGTCTAGGCTGGATGTTAGGAGGAAGTTGTTGGCAGAGAGAGTGACTGGCATTGGAATGGGCTGCCCAGGAAGGTGGTGGAGTCACCATCCCTGGGGGTGTTGAAGCAAAGCCTGGATGAGGCACTTAGTGCCATGGTCTGGTTGATTGTTTAGGTCTGGGTGCTAGGTTGGCCTGGATGATGTTTGAGGTCTCTTCCAACCTGGTTGATCCTATGATTCTGTGACCCAAGATAATTCTGAAGCTTCTGTGAGTCAGCCAGGGAATGGTGGGAGCTGGAATGAGCATGAAGGCAGACTGGGCAGGGTGCCAGGGAACAGCAGACTGGAGGAGTTGAGGCCAGAGTAGCCAGATCTCTTGACCTGCCTGCTGCTGGATGGTGGCCACAGAGCCTGTTATGTTCACAACTCCGACTGAGTGTGAGCAGAAAGTAGTTTGGCTGTGGGATTGATGAAGCATCCATGATGGGAGGCAGGGAATTTATCTGCATGTTGTAAATATCAGGGATAAATTGGGAAGCTCCAGATTTTACTGTAGCTCTGACAGTTGGCAGATACAGAAGCATGTGTGTGTGCAGGGTGCCAGCTGCAGACTGACTCTCTGTCATCCAGGTCTCTTGATGTTTTAAGAAATGTTGACCAGCTGAATTGTGCTGAGGACCAGCAAGTTTCAGAAAGTGTTTAATGAGTGTGTTCACCCCTGAGACGGTTTGGGTGTTACCTGCCCCCCACACTTAAGAAAATCACCCAGACTACAATCATAGAATCAGTCAGGGTTGGAAGGGACCACAAGGAGCACCTAGTTCCAACCCCCCTGTCATGGCCAGAGACACTCTACCCTAGAGCAGGCTGCCCACAGCCTCATTCAGCCTGGCCTTAAATGCCTCCAGCAATGGGGCCTCAACCACCTCCCTGGGAAACCCATGCCAGGCTGTCACCACTCTCATGCTCATCAGCTTCCTCCTTATGTCCACTCTGAATCTCCCCACCTCCAGCTTTGCTCCACTACCCCCAGTCCTGTCATTCCCTGATAGTCTAAAAAGTTCCTCCCCAGCTTTTTTGTAGGCCCCCTTCAGATCCTGGAAGGCCACAAGAAGGTCACCTCACAGCCTTCTCTTCTCCAGACTGAACAGCCCCAACTCTTTCAGTCTGTCCTCACAGCAGAGCTGCTGCAGCCCTCTAAGCATCCTCGTGGCTCTTCTCTGGACACACTCCAGCATCTCCACACCCCTCTTGTAATAGTAGCTACTAGACTCAGCCAAGCTAGAAATTAGAATGAAGCTTTATATGTACAGCTTAGCACAAGACACAAGCAGATATTTACAATCTATACATCTACAAACAGAAATATAGAGGTTAAAAAGGTCATACAGAAACACAACAGCCCTCCCAGAAACCTGAGTCCCCATGAGGGGCCCCCAACCACCCTTCCACCTCCTTTCCACCCCTCTACCTTACCCCAGATTTTGCCTTACCTTCAAGGTGAGTTTGGAGAATCAGCCAGGGGGGTTAGGAAGCAGAAGGATTAGTCACATGGACAGCAGGTTAGACAGAGAAGGGAGGAAGCCAAAAGCCAGAGAGCAACATTTATGTTCTTGTTTTTATCCATCTCAGCAAGCCTGTGAGTGCAGTAGACATCCCCATTGTTTCTTTTTCACAGCCTATCATCTAATTCCTCTCACTAAAATATCCCAGCTAGGCTCAAACTAGCAAAACCCCACAGAAGACAGCTTGATCCAGACTTCTTCATGAGCAGCTCTTGGACCATCAACCATAGAATCACAAAATCATAGAATGGTTTAGGTTGGAAGGGACCTCAAGGATCATCCAGCTCCAACCCCCTGCCACAGGCAGGGACACCTCCCACTAGAGCAGGCTGCTCAAGGCCTCATCCAGCCTGGCCTTAAACACCTCCAGGGAGGAAGCATCCACAACCTCCCTGGGCAACCTGTGCCAGTGTCTCACCACCCTCACTGTAAAGAACTTCCTCCTAACATCCAGTCTAAATCTCCCCTCTTCCAGTTTAAACCCATTCCCCCTCGTCCTGACATTACCAGACCTTGTCAATAGTCCCTCCCCAGCCTTCCTGTAGGCTCCCTTCAGATACTGGAAAGCCACTCTAAGGTCTCCTCAAAGCCTTCTCTTCTCCAGGCTGCAGAGCCCCAACTCTCTCAGCCTGTCCTCAGAGCAGAGCTGCTGCAGCCCTCTGATCATCTTCGTGGCTCTCCTCTGGACTGGCTCCAGCAGTTCCATGTCCTTCTTGTGCTGGGGGCTCCAGAACTGCACACAGTACTCCAGGTGGGGTCTGAGGAGAGCAGAGTAAAGGGGCAGAATCCCCTTCCTTGCCCTGCTGGCCACACTGCTCTTGATGCAGCCCAGCACAGGGTTGCTGTCTGGGCTGCATGTGCACACTGCCGGCTCATGTTGAGCTTCTCGTCAACCCAGACCCCCAGGTCCTTGGAAAAGACCTCCAAGATCACTGGGTCCAACCATTGACCTACCACGGCCATGCTCATGAAGCCATGCCCCAAAGTGCCATGTCTACACTTCTTTTAAAACATCTCCAGACATTTTGACTCCACCACCTCCTTGGGCAACCTATTCCAATGCCTGATCCCTCTTGCAGGAAAGATTTCTTTTCCTAATATCCAACATAAATCTCTGGTGGCACAACTTGAGGCAGTTTTCACTTGCATTGTGAATTGATAGCAGAGAGTAGGAGAAGGAAGGGAAGAGAACAAAGCAAACCAAAACACAACTCCCCACCATTATCTAGTAGAAAAGTCTTGCCATCAGCAATGTAGTCACAGGCTTCTTTGTAACAGCAGCTAACAAGGTGGCAGGAGCAGCGTGAGGCAGGAACAAAGCAATGTGCACGTCCAGCCACAGCTGCAGCCCAACCTCCTTTGCAAGAGGAAACGCTGGTTGGCACCTGGCATCCTTCCGTGACAGTGAAGGGAGCACAGGGAGAGCAAAAAGCACTGCTGGCCTTTGGGAAGCAACAGCAGAGCTCTCACAGTCAACCTGCCCCAGGCTGAAAGCTCAGAACTCCAAAGGCACCCGGATCAGCCTCACCAGCCCATGCTAAGCGGTAGGTCAGAGCAGATGACTGTAATCTGGGCTTGAAATCGGTGGTTTTCTAAGCAGCAACACCATTTGCTGTTGCAGTTCCAATTTCCTGGGCTTTTCTGTCCGTGCTAAGGCCAGATTGCTCAGAGGGAAGAAAGGAAACAAGCTAATGAGTTGTTTGGAGTCGTTAAATGCAGGGTAGCCGCGGGTGTGTCGCAAATGTCATAATGTTTAGCAGTTGCCCAGACAACTCATGGAGGGGGTTGTCAGCTGAAAGCACTTATTTCAGACACCCTGAGGTTACATTTTAGTCCGAACCCCAAATTGCAGCCCTTTGAGTAGAGGCTTCTTGCTACAGTGGCTATTTTTGTTATTGTTGCTTGTGAAAGCCCTCACCATCACTCAAGTACCCGGTCCTTGGGAAGGCATTAGGGTGAAAGATCACCGAACAGGGATTTGGCTTCATGCTGAGTCATTCTGGGGTTGTTTAGCCTGCAGAAGAGGAGGCTCAGGGCAGACCTCACTGCTGTCTACAACTACCTGAAGGGAGGCTGTCGCCAGGTGGGGTTGGTCTCTTCTGCCAGGCAACCAGCCACAGAACAAGGGAACACAGTCTCAAGTTGTGCCAGGGGAGGTCTAGGCTGGATGTTAGGAGAAAGTTGTTGGCAGAGAGAGTGATTGGCATTGGAATGGGCTGCCCAGGGAGGTGGTCCCTGGGGGTGTTCAGGAAAAGCCTGTATGAGGCACTTAGTGCCATGGTCTGGTTGACTGGCTAGGGCTGGGTGCTAGGTTGGACTGGATGATCTTGGAGGTCTCTTCCAACCTGGTTGATTCTATTCTATTCTATTCTATTCTATTCTATTCTATTCTGTTCTATTCTATTCTATTCTATTCTCTCTTTGTTGCTTTTTGGAAGGGAGTGCTGAGGTGATGGAAGCTACTCTGTTGGCTACCTTCCTCTCCGTGCTGTCTCATTGTGGACCATGTCAGGCAAACTTTTCACTGCCTTGCAAACTGTTCAGTACTGGGAATCAGAGTTCAGCCTTCAGGAGTGTGGTGGTTTGGGTGTTCCCCACCCCCCCACACCCACCTTAGGAAATCACCCAGACTAGACTCAGCCGGCTCTGGAAATATGAATGAAGCTTATATTTACAGCTGGCACAATGTACAAGCAGATAGTTACAGTATATACAGTTATAGACAGAAATAGACAAGGTAAAAGTAATACAGAAACACAACAGCCCTCCCAGAAACCTGAGTCCCCAGGAGGGGCTCTCAACCACCCCTTCACCTTCCCCCTACCCCTCTCAACCTTACCCCAGTCCCAAGTAAGAATGAAGGTTTGGCCAGGGGGGTTAGGAAGCAAAGTGGATTAGAAAAGAAACGGAGGGTGAAGTTAGAGATGCAGCTCAGCCAGTTCCACCTTGCAGAAGCAAGAGTGTGTTATCTATGTTTTGCTTTAATTTTTATACATCTCAGCAAGCCTATGAGGGAAGTAGACATCACCATTGTTTTCCTTTCACAGACTGTAATGTAGTTCTCACCAAAACATTCTAGCTAGCTTCAAACTAGCACAAGGAGCTATTTAAACGTGGTCTAACTCCGCTGTATCCACAGCAAGGCAGGCAATTTGTACATACAGGATGAAATATTTCCCAGGCATCTTCCATCTACATCTTTTGATATGAAATTTTTCATTCCAACCCTGGTAGTCATAGAATCATAGAATCAACCAGGTTGGAAGAGACCTCCAAGATCATCCAATCTGACCTAGCACCCAACCCTAGACCATGGCACTTAATGTCTCATCCAGTCTTTTCTTGAACATCTCCAGGGATGGTGGCTCCACCACTTCAGTCCTTTCTCCACCTCAGAATCCCAGAATGGTGAAGAAGATCTCTGTGGATCATAGAATCATAGAATCAACCAGGTTGGATTATAAGGTCCAACCCTAAATCTAGAACTACCAAACCCCACTAGACCACATCCTTTACATTTCATAGAAACATAGAGTCAACCAGGTGGGAAGAGACCTCCAAGATCATCCACTCCAACCTAGCACCCAGCCCTGTCCAATCAACCAGACCATGGCACTAAGTGCCTCATCCAGGCTTTGCTTCAAGACCTCCAGGGATTGAAGGCAACTCCCACGTCCCTGGGCAGCCCATTCCAATGCCAATCACTCTCTCTGCCAAGAACTTCCTCCTAACATCCAGCCTAGACCTCCCCTGGCACAACTTGAGACTGTGTCCCCTTCTTCTGTTGCTGGTTGCCTGGCAGAAGAGACCAACCCCACCTGGCTATAGCCTCCCTTCAGGTAGCTGTAGTCTAATTTGAGGTGGAGGAGGACATTTGCCCATGTCCCATCTCCCTAAGCTAGATGTTGTTACAACTCAAAGAATCAAAGAATGACAGAACCACAGAATAGTTTGAGTTGGAAAACACCTTTAATGCTCGTCTAATCCATTCCCCCCTCCATGGGCAGGCATCCCTTTGTCAAAAACTCCTGGAATTTCCTTTTTCTCAGTCAAGTTGAATAGAAAAGTGGTTTCTTAGGAGAAAAAAAAAAAAAAAGGGGGGGGG
>WAAF01001185.1:0-11947 GCA_013400475.1 Tricholaema leucomelas | reverse complement strand
CCTTACTCAGATCCAGGTAGATGACATCAGTTGCCCTTCCCCTGTCCATTTTCTTGAACACCTCCAGGGACGGTGACTCCACCACCTCCCTGGGCAGCCCATTCCAATGCCAATCACTCTCTCTGCCAACAACTTCCTCCTAACATCCAGCCCAGACCTCCCCTGGCATAACTTGAGACTGTGTGCCCTTGTTGTGTTGCTGCTTGCCTGGCAGAAGAGACCAACCCCCACCTGGCTACAGCCTCCTGTCTCAGTTCTAGTTTGAATTTCCAGAGTCTCTAATAAATTTGATAGAACCAGTAACAATTTTATGAAGTGCCCCCTGCCTCTTCCCCCTTCTTTCCCAAAAGAGAGGGATTAGATAGAGAGAGAGAGAGGTAAGCCCACCCAAATAAATCAATCTCACTCGATTTGGAAGTTAAAAAGGAAAAGTTTAACAATAACTTAAAAGGGTATCAGAGGTAGGGAGGTTACAAAGGTGTAGGGAAGGGGAAATAACAAATACAAAAGGTATAAATACAACCCAATTCTGATAGTGATGGCTTTGTCTGCCTCGTGGGTGAAGGCCACGTGGTAAACAGCTGGTAGTGTGTAGAGAGATGCAGGGATGCAGAGAGATGCAGGGATGCAGAGAGATGCAGGGATGCAGAGAGATGCAGAGTGGTCTTGAGGGAGATAAGCAGAGAAAGTGAGGGAAGTCCCCCTGCTTTTATGGGACAGGAAGGGGGGAGTGGGCTAACCATCAGCTGGTGGTGTTCAGACCCACCCCTGGGGAGGGGTCAAGACCACCTGAGGTCAAGTGTCAAGTTCAGGGTTCCTCCCCCTGGAGTGTTAACCCTATACACCTCCCTTCAGGCAGTTGTAGACAGCAGTGAGTTCAGGATCAGTGCTTAGGTGCCATAACCTTTGCTTACTCTCTGAGTATCTCCAGTGAAAGTATCACCCAGCAATCAGCACAACAGCTGACCTCTTCCTGCTAATTTAAATGAATAATAAAGCCAAGGGTAGTTTTCCCAATACATTTTAATTATGTGATAAGAAAACTGCTGAAACCAAAAGAAATTTGCAATGATCCTTGCATTTTTATGTTAGGAGGAATAAGCAGGGGTAGCAGGTGATGTTTTCCTGTCCAAGAGTTCATTTTAATTAACTCCTGCAAGAGAAGAGACTTTCTGCTTTGGCTCTGGCAAAACTGGAAGAAGGACTCTGGACAATGTCCACCTGGCGACCGGTGACAAGTGGTGTTCCTCAGGGGTCAGTGCTGGGACCAGTGCTCTGTGACATCTTTGTCAGTGATATGGACAGAGGAATTGAGTGCACCCTCAGCAAGTTTGCAGATGACACCAAGCTGTGTGGCACAGTTGACTTGCTGGAGGGCAGGGATGGCATCCAGAGGGACCTGGACAGGCTGCAGAGGTGGGCCCAGGCCAACCTCATGACGTTTAACAAGGCCAAGTGTAAGGTCCTGCACCTGGGTCGGTGCAATCCCAGGCACAGATACAGGCTGGGTGATGAATGGCTGAGAGCAGCCCTGAGGAGAAGGACCTGGGGGTCTGGGTCGATGAAAAGCTCAACATGAGCCTGCAGTGTGCACATGCAGCCCAGACAGCAACCCTGTGCTGGGCTGCATCAAGAGCAGTGTGGGCAGCAGGGCAAGGGAGGGGATTCTCCCCCTTTACTCTGCTCTCCTCAGACCCCACCTGGAGTACTGTGTGCAGTTCTGGAGCCCCCAACACAAGAAGGACATGGAACTGCTGGAGCGGGTCCAGAGGAGAGCCACGAAGATGCTCAGAGGGCTGCAGCAGCTCTGCTATGAGGACAGGCTGAGAGAGTTGGGGCTCTGCAGCCTGGAGAAGAGAAGGCTTCGAGGAGACCTTAGAGTGGCTTTCCAGTATCTGAAGGGAGCCTACAGGAAGGCTGGGGAGGGACTATTGACAAGGTCTGGTAATGTCAGGACGAGGGGGAATGGGTTTAAGCTGGAAGAGGGGAGATTTAGACTGGATGTTAGGAGGAAGTTCTTTACAGTGAGGGTGGTGAGACACTGGCACAGGTTGCCCAGGGAGGTTGTGGATGCTTCCTCCCTGGAGGCGTTTAAGGCCAGGCTGGATGAGGCCTTGAGCAGCCTGCTCTAGTGGGAGGTGTCCCTGCCTATGGCAGGGGGTTGGAGCTGGATGATCCTTGAGGTCCCTTCCAACCTAAACCATTCTATGATTCTATGATTCTATTTGTGCATTTGTGTGTTGAACATGGCTGGAGGCATGTGACAGAGAGTGATGGAAATGATTGACACTCTGCTACATGGCTACAGCCTGCACATGTGTGATGGACACAGGGCTCTGTTCTCTACCTCAGAGACTTTGCACAGCAGAGTTGAACATCCCTGTTCTCCTTACAGAGTGGCGACAAGCAAGTGGGGCAAGGATGATCCTTCAGGATGAAGACATCACAACCAAGATAGAGAATGACTGGAAGAGACTCAACACTCTGGCACACTACCAGGTAACTGTGGGAGAGGATGGGTAGAATGCAGGACACCTAAGAAAGTGAGGAGAAGGGCAAAGTGTTATGTTTTTTATGATACAAACAAGAGCTGAGTGGGTAAGAAATTGGACAGGGCTCCAGTTTTGGATACATCTATTCTGTTGACATCTATCTGTGCCTGACCTTGAGAATCAGAAGAAAGGGCTAAAGATATCCAAAAATATCTTACACAAGTGAATAGATGTCATGGAAAAGAAATGGAATTTTGGTCCAAAGCTCCTCCTACTCCTTTCTCACCTTGCCAAAAGGAAAACAAAAATGAAGGAAGAAGGGCACCTCATTAAGTTTAATCCAGAGCTGACAATGTTGTCATTTCCTCAATCACACCCAGCCCATCTCTGTCTTATAACATGACTTTTTTTTTTCTCTTTCTTTCATTTAAGAGCTGACCTGAGGAGGCAGGAAGCAATAATTTGAGCAAGAAACCAAACTTCTTACTTCATGTTGACTGCAGCATCGCTGGCTGTCTCTAGAACAAGTGTTTTTTCAGGGAGGGTGGGAATGTTTCCTATTTAACTTCACCAACAAACTGGCCAATTTACTTTTTTTTCCTGTGCTTTTCCCAGTTTGCTCCAGGCAATGAGCTCCCAGCTATATGCATGAGCTGTGACAGACCTCAGCTGCCAGGGTGTTGGCCTCTATATCATTAAGCCTGGTCAGCCTGAGCTCAGACACAGAGCATACTGAGACAGACACTGATCGCAGTATCTCAGTACCACCAAGGTTGGAAGAGACCTCACAGATCATCAAGTCCAAGCCTTTACCACAGAGCTCAAGGCTAGACCATGGCACCAAGTGCCACATCCAATCCTGCCTGGAACAGCTCCAGGAATGGCGACTCCACCACCTCCCTGGGCAGCCCATTCCAGTGTCCAATGACTCTCTCAGTGAAGAACTTTCTCCTCACCTCAAGCCTAAATTTCCCCTGGCACAGCTTGAGGCTGTGTCCTCTTGTTCTGGTGCTGGCTGCCTGAGAGAAGAGAGCAACCTCCTCCTGGCTACAACCACCCCTCAGGTAGCTGTAGACAGCAATAAGGTCTGCCCTGAGCCTTCTCTTCTCCAGGCTAAACAATCCCAGCTCCCTCAGCCTCTCCTCGTAGGGCTGTGCTCGAGGCCTCTCACCAGCCTCGTTGCCCTTCTCTGGACACTCTCAAGCATCTCAATGTGATTCTTAAACTGGGGGGCCCAGAACTGAACACAGTACTCAAGGTGTGGTCTAACCAGTGCAGAGTACAGGGCCAGAATGACCTCCCTGCTCCTGCTGGCCACACCATTCCTGATGCAGGCCAGGATGCCATTGGCTCTCTTGGCCACCTGGGCACACTGCTGGCTCATGTTCAGGCAGGTATCAATCAGCACCCCCAGATCCCTTTCTGTTTGGCTGCTCTCCAGCCACTCCAACCACAGCCTGTAGCTCTGCATGGGGTTGTTGTGGCCAAATGATATTCCTGTTGCCTCAGTTTCCTCCTCTGAAGTGTGGGGCAAAAACTACAAAGAGGCAATTATTGCCTTCCATGATTGTTAAGGAGCTATTTAATTAGCCTCCACAGAGCTTTGAAGATGAAAAACTCTATGCAAGTGCTAACTGTTATTATTATCATTACACAGAGAGGAGTTAGAAATTGTTAACATGGATATTTTTTTGCACCCATCTTCTTTTTGTGATGTCTTACTCATGACAGATGTTCCTGATATGGCTCCACTGGCTTGTTAATATTTCTGATATGGGACCCACACAAATCTTCTTGCTGTAGAAATGGAAAGTCTGATCTACTTGAGGATGTCTCTGCTCACTGTAGGGGGGATGATAGAATCATAGAATCAGTCAGGGTTGGAAGGGACCACAAGCATCAGCCAGTTCCAACCCCCCTGCCATGGGCAGGGACACTGTACCCTAGATTAGGCTGGCTACAACCTCATCCAGCCTGGCCTTAAACACCTCCAGGGATGAGGCCTCAACTGCCTCCCTGGGCAACCCATTCCAGGATCTCACCACTCTCATGGTGAAGAACTTCCTCCTCACCTCCAGTCTGAATCTCCCCACCTCCAGTTTTGCTCCATAGTCTCCATGCTCCATAATCTCCATGATCTTTAAAGGTCCCTTCCAACTCAGTGCAAACTCTGATTGTGTGAAAGTCTGGCTCCTTTCAGAAAGCTCTGGTGTCTGTTGAAACACTATACCATGACACCCTGGAGCACAACCACTCCAAACCTGCTGCTTTTCCCTGTCTCAGACCTTCTGACAGAGAAAACAGAAAGAAGCTGTAGAAATCACTGAAGTCTAGCAATCATTCATCACATGGAAGAGGGAGGCTTTGCATGGAGAGGTTGACAGGATCAGGCAAAGTGGAAATTGTACATATCCATTTCTGTGCTAGGCATCTAGATACTGTCTGCCACTGAGGTGGAAGGAGCAGAAAACGTTACAGAATCCTACAACTGTTCTGGTTGGCAAAGTTCTTTATGATCATTAACACCAGATATTGACCCAGCACTGCCAAGTCACCACTAAACCATGTCCCTCAGCTCCACATTTACATGGTAGGGCTTTTTTAAGCCTTCCTGGGATGGGGACTCTTCCACTGCCCTGGGCAGCCTGTCCCAGGCTTGACAATGCTTTTAATGAAGACTTTTTTTTCTAATGTCTAACCTGCACCTCCTCTGCCACAATCCAAGCCCCCAGAGTTGGGGCTGGTCAGTTTGGAGAAGAGGAGGCTCCCAGGTGGCCTTCTTGTGGCTTTCCAGTATCTGAAGGGGGCCTACAAAAAAGCTGGGGAGGAACTTTTTAGGCTCTCAGGGAATGACAGGACTGGGGGGAATGGAGCAAAGCTGCAGGTGGGGAAATTCAGACTGGAGGTGAGGATGAAGTTGTTCAGCATGAGAGTGGTGAGAGGCTGGAATGGGTTTCCCAGGGAGGTGGTTGAGGCCCCATGGCTGGAGGTGTTTAAGGCCAGGCTGGCTGAGGCTGTGGGCAGCCTGCTCTAGGGTAGGGTGTCCCTGGGCATGCCAGGGGAGTTGGAACTGGCTGATCCTTGTGGTCCCTTCCAACCCTGACTGATTCTATGATTGTATAAATTGATGAATCAATGTATAGAAGCCTGGAGTGCCAGCAGAGGAAGCCCTCCCTTCAGGTAGTTGTACAGAGTGAGAAAGTCTCTCCTAAGCCTCCGCTTCTCCAGGCTAAACATATTCAGTTCTCTCAGATGATCATTGGAAGATTTGTTCTTTAGACCATCCAGAAGCTTTGTTGCCCTTTGTTGAACATACTCCAGTGCCTCAGTGTCCTTTTTGGAGTGGCTAAAACTGACCACAGCATTTAATGTGTGGCCTCAGACAGTGGTCCTACTGTCCAGACTATTGCTGATTCAAGCCAGGATGCTATTGGCCTTCCTGGCCACCTGGGCATACCACTGCTTCATATCCAGACAGCTGTTGACCAGCACCCCCAAGTACCACAGATAGTCACATCATTTTTGTCTTCTTTACAAGCCTTCCCACTCTTGATGACTGAGATGGCTCAGATGGTGACTGAGATAGCTCAGATGGTGACTGAGATAGCTCAGATGGTTTCATTCCTCCTATGCTCTTGTTTTACACAAGAGCTTCCATGGGTAAACCCACTGTCAGCTTTACTGAGGTGAATGCAAGCACTCACATGTCATCACTAGACTTTCAGTGAGGACCTGTAAAGAGCAGTAATTGTCTTACTGCCCAAGAACATGTTCTAGGGGTTAAGAGAAGAACCACCAAAGAAAGCATTTGAAGCTTTGGTTCAAAGCTGCTCTCCACCCTACAGTGCCAATGGTTTACACCTCAATTTCTGCTGCTGCAGTTTCGTGCTCCTCAGTCAGATTTCAGATGCTTATTGACAATGTCTCCTTTCTCTCTACAGGTGCCAGATGGATCTGTGGTAGCTTTAGTCTCCAAGCAAGTCACTGCCTACAATGCAGTCAATAACTCCACGGTCTCAAGGACATCAGCCAGCAAGTATGGTAAGGATTTGTGTACTAACATGGGTTGAGAGAGCACTGGACAAGATATCCCAAAGGTGATGGTGGTTAGAACACACTGAGCACCACCAGAGAAGATGCTAGGCAGGTGACTAGTTGATAAGATTGCTCAAGGGACAGCAGGAGAAAAGATTTTAGCCATATAATACTTTGGCATCTGGTTCAAGATGTTGATGCAAGTGGTTGGATTGCTTTTGGGAAGTATTTCTCCTCATTCATTAGTGAAAGGAGAAGTCTGTATCATTGTCTGCCTATGTTTTAGATCACTGAATCTCACTCTTAGGGTTTGCACAGGGAGATGAAAGAAGAGAAGCTCTGCACAATATATGAGTGCAGTCATCCTGGTGGACAAAGACCTTAGAGTATGGTCTGCTGTGAAGATGAGTCTGTGGTGCAGATGGACAGAGAGAGTGATTGGCATTGGAATGGGCTGCCCAGGGAGGTGGTGGAGTCACTGTCCCTGAGGGTGTTCATGATTTTATGATTCTATGATACATAGACATAGACATAACTTGCACACAGTTATGTCTCAGTGTGAGTGTTGTGTGTTCTACCCAGCCACATCTGAAGGGAATTTCCACCTGGACAAATAATAAAAGTCATAGAATCAGCCAGGTTGGAAGAGACCTCCAAGATCATCCAGTCCAACCTATCATCCAGCCCTGTCCAATCAACCAGACCATGGCACTAAGTGCCTCATCCAGGCTTTGCTTCAACACCTCCAGGAACAATGACTCCACCACCTCCCTGGGCAGCCCATTCCAATGCCAATCACTCTCTCTGACAACAACTTCCTCCTAACATCCAGCCTAGACCTCTCCTGGCACAACTTGAGACTGTGTCCCCTTCTTCTGTTGCTGCTTGCCTGGCAGAAGACACCAACCCCACCTGGCTACAGCCTCCCTTCAGGTAGTTGTAGACAGCAATGAGCTCTGCCCTGAGCCTCCTCTTCTGCAGGCTGCATACCCCCAGCTCCCTCAGCCTCTCCTCACAGGGCTGTGCTCCAGGCCTCTCACCAGCTTCATTGCCCTTTTCTGGACACGTTCCAATATCTCAACATCTCTCTTGACTTGAGGAGCCCAGAACTGGACACAGTAATGGTTTACTGAGGTCTTGCCTCAGTGTATCTCAAAGTAGTTGATTGTTTTTGCTGCTCTTGTCTTCAAAATAAGACAGCTGTGAAAGAGCTGGAGGTGGAAGTTCTTCTGAAGAGCCTAAGACCTCCTGAGTCTCATTCCCACCATCACACACCTTTCTACTTTGTGCAAGAGTTGCTTCTCAGGACATGTCTTACTCTGGTGATGCCAGGTGGCAAATCAAAACACCTCTAATGTGCAACCAAAGTGCTGCAAAACCATCTTCCCACCTGGATGCAGATGTCATATCAGTTTATGCTTATTTTGTTTTATGAAAGCATCTCCAATCCTTCTCACTGCCTTTTAGCTTGAGGGGAGTATAGTTGCTTAATGTCCAGAGGAAGCCCCTTCCTCTATCTCCAAGGACATGAGCAATCCATCAGACTTCATTAATATTCATCCTCTTTGCTGTGTTGTTGCAATTACTGAAAGACACAGTGACCTTTGGAAAGGAAGACTTGAGGGGGGGGTTAATTTCTGTTGGATTTCTTTAATTCTTTTGCCATTTGATTTTTCAGGAGGAGGGAGTGGGGAAGAAGGCAGGGAGAGGAGAAGATGTGGTAGGTCAGAAGTGATTGTTAATTGCAATTAAGAAAACAACATCCAGAGAGGAAAAAAAAAAGGCCATTCCATCAGATAATTAATATGTAGAGATTGGTAACGCATTAATGAGGCTGATTCAGATCTTGCAGCAGAAAGGTGCAACACTCTTCTGTTAATTAGGGATGGGAAAGACTATATGCAGCATTTCTGGAAGGTCAGGGAGAGGGGAATGCCTCATGCCATCGCTCAGAGGCAAAGGGTGGTAAAATCTAGTGTCCTAGAGAGGAAAATTTGCAAAATGACAGCATCACAGAACGGTAGAGGTTGGAAGGGACCTCTAGAGATCATAGAATCCTAGAATCACAGAACCAACCAGGTTGGAAGAGACCTCCAACATCATCCAGTCCAACCTAGCACCCAGCCCTATCTAAACAACCAGACCATGGCACTAAGTGCCTCAGCCAGATTTTGCTTGAAGNAGTTGTAGACATCAATGAGGTCAGCCCTGAGCCTCCTCTTCTCCAGGCTGCACACCCCCAGCTCCCTCAGCCTCTCCTCACAGGGCTGTGCTCCAGGCCTTTCACCAGCTTTGTTGCCCTTCTCTGGACACCTTCCAGTATCTCAACATCTCTCTTGAACTGGACAGAGGACTCAAGAGACTCCCAGAGAGAGTGATTGGCATTGGAATGGGCTGCCCAGGGAAGTGGTGGAGTCACTGTCCCTAAAGGTGTTTAAGAAAAGCCTGGATGAGGCACTTACTGCCATGGTCTGGTTGATTGTCTAGGGCTGGGTGCTGGGTTGGACTGGATGATCTTGGAGGTCTCTTCCAACTTGGTTGATTCTGTGATTCCATTTAATTCTAATGTGGAGATGTGGAGCTCTGGAGAGCTATAGCCTTTCCACTTGGGAGATGCAAACTAATGTCTTTCCAAGGAGGACTTAGCAGCTGAGATTGTCTCAGCTCCCCACATCAGAATCTGCCTGAGCATTCTTTCCATATAACGATGGGAGAGGTACCTACTACTAATTGCAGATACAAGAGGTCTGCTGAAAACCTTCTATTCAGTGGAATGTCATTAGCATGGAGGTGTTCCAGAAAAGCCTGGATGAGGCACTTGGTGCCATGGTCTAGTTGACTGGCTAGGGCTGGGTGCTAGGTTGGCCTGGATGAGCTTGGAGGTCTCTTCCAACCTGGTTGATTCTATTCTGCAGTATCATATTTCCTTGACGACATCTGTTTATCTCAGTGAAATGGTATTAGGGCTGAGACACATAACAAAGTTGGTGAAAGGTGTAGAAAAGAAGTTTTATGAGGAGCAGCTGAGGAAACTAAGGTTGTTCAGCCTGGAGAAGAGGAGTCTGAGGGAAAAGTCTTATCACTCTCTACAGTTCCCCAAGAAGGGGCTGTAGCAAGGCAGCAGTTGGTCTCCTCTCCTTAGTAACAAGCGATAAGACAAGAGGAAATGGGCTCAAGTTGTGCCAGGGGAAGTTTAGATTCGATGTAAAGAAAAGTTTCTTCACCAAAAGGGTTGTCAGGTCCTGGAACAGGCTGCCCAGGGCAGTGTTGGAGTCCCCATTCCCGTAGGGATTTAAAATCATAGAATCATAGAATCATAGAATGGTTTAGGTTGGAAGGGACCTCAAGGATCATCCAGCTCCAACACCCTGCCATAGGCAGGGACACCTCCCACTAGAGCAGGCTGCTCAGGGCCTCATCCAGCCTGGCTTTAAACGCCTCCAGGGTGGAAGCATCCACAACCTCCCTGGGCAACCTGTGCCAGTGTCTTACCACCCTCACTGTAAAGAACTTCCTCCTAACATCCAGTCTAAATCTCCCCTCCTCCAGCTTAAACCCATTCCCCCTCATCCTGACATTACCTGACCTTGTCAATAGTCCCTCCCCAGCCTTCCTGTAGGCTCCCTTCAGATACTGGAAAGCCACTCTAAGGTCTCCTCGAAGCCTTCTCTTCTCCAGGCTGCAGAGCCCCAACTCTCTCAGCCTTTCCTCATAGCAGAGCTGCTGCAGCCCTCTGAGCATCTTCGTGGCTCTCCTCTGGACTGGCTCCAGCAGTTCCATGTCCTTCTTGTGTTGGGGGCTCCAGAACTGCTTTGTAGATGTGATGCTGAGGGACATGGCAGAGTGGTGAACTTGTCAGTGCTGGATTAATGGTTGGGCTTGATGGTCTGAAAAAGTCTTTCCCAAGCAAATTAGTTCTCTGATCCTCTTCTGTGATCTCTCTTTGCAGAAAACATGATCCGTTACACTGGGAGCCCAGACAGCCTCCGCTCCCGCACACCCATGATCACCCCTGACCTTGAAAGCGGAGTCAAGATGTGGCACTTGGTAAAGAACCATGAGCATGGGGACCAAAAAGAAGGTGACCGGGGCAGCAAGATGGTTTCTGAGATCTACCTGACAAGACTACTTGCCACCAAGGTACCTGGTGGGGGTGGGGAAGATGCTGAGAAATGTGGCCTTTTTTTCAAGGCTACAAGGAGAACTTCTTGCCTACAGGAAACGAGAGACTGCTCAAGGGTTGCCAAAGAATAGAATAGAATAGAATCAACCAGGTTGGAGGAGACCTCCAAGAGCATCCAGTCCAACCTGAAAGGGGGATAAAGACCAGAAGGAAAGTAGAGTGGGAGGAGTGCTCTAAAGAATAGAATAGAATCAACCAGGTTGGAGGAGACCTCCAAGAGCATCCAGTCCAACCTGAAAGGGGGATAAAGACCAGAAGGAAAGTAGAGTGGGAGGAGTGCTCTAAAGAATAGAATAGAATCAACCAGGTTGGAGGAGACCTCCAAGAGCATCCAGTCCAACCTGAAAGGGGGATAAAGACCAGAAGGAAAGTAGAGTGGGAGGAGTGCTCTAAAGAATAGAATAGAATCAACCAGGTTGGAGGAGACCTCCAAGAGCATCCAGTCCAACCTGAAAGGGGGATAAAGACCAGAAGGAAAGTAGAGTGGGAGGAGTGCTCTAAAGAATAGAATAGAATCAACCAGGTTGGAGGAGACCTCCAAGAGCATCCAGTCCAACCTGAAAGGGGGATAAAGACCAGAAGGAAAGTAGAGTGGGAGGAGTGCTCTAAAGAATAGAATAGAATCAACCAGGTTGGAGGAGACCTCCAAGAGCATCCAGTCCAACCTGAAAGGGGGATAAAGACCATAAGGAAAGTAGAGTGGGAGGAGTGCTTCTGGGGAAGAAGCTTGAATTTAGAAAGCAGAGTCAGAAAGGGGACACTGGAGAACAGTGGGGAGTAAAGTACTGAGGGCCATGAGACTAGTGGAGAAAGTTGGCACAGGGCTAGGTGCTGGGGTTGTATTTTAATCTGGCTTGTAGTGTGTACCAGAATTGGGTAAATAAAGAACCTGGGAGGTGATATGCTCAGATCAGGTTGCTAAAATGTGTCACATCTCACAGTCTGAAATGGGCTTCCCTGCCACAAACCTCTGGATATTTTGCTGCGTCTTTCCCCTAGGTCTGTACCAACTCTAACGCTGCTGACGTGGCAGGGGATTAAGCTGACCATGTTGTAGCTAATAGGTATCCATCTCCAAGGAGAGGAAGCTCAGTGTCTCCAAACAGAAAATGCAGATTAAGACAGGTGGAGGCTGAAGAGGCATATCCTGAACTGAATCTCCAGACACATTCACACATCACAACTGGCCCACAGCAAGTCTCTGGAGAGAGAGACCTCATTGCTGTCTACAACTACC
>WAAF01001177.1:13266-31471 GCA_013400475.1 Tricholaema leucomelas | reverse complement strand
ATGCCTCTGTAATTTCTATTGCCTCCTGCCATAGAGCAGAAAGAGCTTTCAGTCCACCTGCTGGGCAAATAGTGTATAGACCCCAAGCGGCATTAAGCCGGGGGGAAAATCCTCTCTCTGTTTATAGTTTGAACTGTTTGCTAGTTATTAATAAGTTATGGTGTGGTATTAATCCTAGAATGTATTCATGACCGTTTAGATCCTTTTAAAATTAAAATACAGTGGTTGGGGGTGGCAGAGTTCAGAATATTGAAGTTAATAAATATATATTTTTATAAATATTATCTCGCACAAATTAATTTCTCCCCTTCGCCACAAACCGGTGCAGGTGGCAGAATCCCCCTCCGTGACAGTGAAGTAGACATCACCATTGTTTCCTTTTCACAGGCTATAATCTAATTCCTCCCACTAAAATATCCTATCTAGGCTCAAACTAGCACATTTAATACGGTCTCATTTATTATGAGTCTTCTCCTAGGTGAGTCTGGATTTGAAAGCAATGTTCAGAGCCAGCTCTACAGGCTGGGGACAGAGTGGCTGGAGAGCAGCCAGGCAGAGAGGGACCTGGGGGTGCTGGTAGAGAGTAGGTGAACATGAGCCAGTGATGTGTCCAGGTGGCCAGGATTGCCAACAGCATCCTGGCCTGGGTCAGGAACAGTGTAGCCAGAAGGACAAGGGAGGTTATTCTGCTTAGCATGGATCAGCCCACGCCTTGAGCCCTGTGTCCAGTTCTGGGCCCCTCAATTCAACAGAGATGTTGAGATACTGAGAGGTGTCCAGAGAAGGGCAGCAAGGCTGAGGAGGGGCCTGGAGCACAGCCCTGTGAGGAGAGAGGCTGAGGGAGCTGGAGGTGTGCTGCCTGGAGAAGAGGAGGCTCAAGGCAGACCTCATTGCTGTCTACAGCTACCTGAAGGGAGGTTGTAGCCAGGTGGGGTTGAGCTCTTCTCCCAGGCAAGCAGCAACAGAACAAGGGAACACAGTCTCAAGCTGTGCCAGGGCAGGTTTAGGCTGCATGTTAGGAGGAAGTTCTTCCCAGCAAGTGTGACTGGCATTGGAATGGGCTGCCCAGAGAGGTGGTGGAGGTGCTCAAGGAAATCCTGAATGGGGCACTTAGTACCCATGGTCTATTTGATTGGATAGGGCTGGGTGATCGGTTGGATAGATTGGACTGGATGAGCTTGGAAGTGCCTTCCAACCTGGTTGATTCTATGATTCTATGAAGGCAGTCTATAGCTCTTTCTCTTTAAGTTGCACTTGATTATTGACAGACAACTATATTGGATTATGTCAGGATCATGAAGCTGATAAATCCAAATCCCATATCTGCTGAGTGATACAGCTCTTAAACTTACTACTCTCAGCTAGCTAAGGCCTTGGGTGGTGTCATGGAGGGGATTCTGCCACCTACGCCAATTGTGTCAGAAGGGAGAAATTAATTGGTGCAAGATGATATTTTATAAAAATACGTAAGCTATTAACTTCAATATTCCGAACTCTTGCCACCTCCAACCACTGAATTTTAGTATTATTTTGGATCTCACATAGTTATGGAAGACATTCTAGGAATAATATCAAACAGTAACTTGTTAATAACTAGCAAACATTCAAACTATAAAGAGAGAGAGGAATTTCCACGCGGTCAAATGCCGCTTGGGATCCATACGCTGTTTGCCCAGTAGAATCACCCACGCTCTTTCTGCTCTATGGCAGAAGGCAGTAGAGAACTACAGAGGCATTAAAGCATTTACTCATAAATTCTTATTAATTATCAATAACCCTCCGGGGCTATGTCACAGCCTATACAAGTGTCCAATCTTCAGGGAATATTGCCCATGGACTCTGAGGCTGGAATCCTCCCAGCTTCAGGGGAAAGGACAGTCTCTGACCTTGTTCTCCTGGCTTCTTCTGGACGATCTGTATATATGTCCAGGGACTCTTAGGCAGGACCTCAGGTGCAGAAGGAGTACGATGCCATGCAGTCTCAGCACGGTGTCATGCTGACCGCACAGGCCGATCACGTGCAGACAATACAAGGTCTGCTCCTGGTAAGTCAAGGCAGTGGAGCCTACCAGGCAGTGATAAGGCAGCAGGCATGCGATAGGGTGCACAGCTGCATGGGAGACTGAGCTCTGCAGATAAAGGCAGGCAATGCAGGATCTAGTCCTGGTAACTCACCACAGTGGCGTGCAGGTGTGCATGGCTGGCTGGGAGCCCATGGGAGATTCTGTCTCCATAATAGCAGCAAAGCAAGCAGGCATTAGAGTGAGCACTGCGAGTGAGCAGGCAGGGAGGCAAGCATAAGCAGAAGGCAAGCTGTTTACCTGTGTACCTTTATTTATCAAATGTGGGCCGAGATTAATGGCCCTTTGGCTACCAGAATGACCAATCAGGTTGGCAGTTAGCCAAACCTTACCATAACAGGTAAAAGTCACAGGCCTGGACCTCCCAGCTATGGGGATAGCATGGGCCTTGTACCCAGCAAGCATGAGCTGGGCATGTGGGGCTTACATAGCCATGTTACACAGTCAGGGGCCCTGGGCAGGCCAGACTTTATGGTGCCAAGTCTATTGTGTTTCTTTGTGCTTGTTTATGTGTTTACCTTTGGTGTGGGCAGAAAAACATGTCCAGGCAAGACAAGGCATGTATAAGCCTATTTTTGGGCCTATGGGCCCTCCACGACAGGTGGTGATACAGTGCTTGTGATTCCTGTTTCCAGTGAGATCTGTATCATATTTCTTCATATTATAGGCTGTTTTTTCTTCACAGGGAGGATATCTAGCACAGAGATTTTTAGTTCTACAGCTCCATAGTGTAGTCAGCAAAGATAGCCTCTCTAGAACCTGATTCAAAGCAGAAGGTTCTTCCCAGTCCTTCAGTTTTCTTGGGGGAAAATTCTCTTTTGACTGTAGAAGACAGGATTGTCTGTCTGAAGTAAATTTGCCCCTTGTGAATCCCCTCCCCTTTCTTCTTATGCTATGCACCTGGGAATGCAGATCTTCCAGGAGTATAATGCTAGACTGCTCTTCCACTCTTTTGTCGTTATAATACATTAGAAACGAGAAAAGAGGAAGCCACATCCAAGTAACTACTGGTGATGCTCTTCAGGTAGTGAGCCATGACTGAAATTAATGGTCCAAACCCCAGATTCACTTTCCAGAACTTCTGTCAGTTCTTTTCTTTCTGGTTGCATGATTTTTAATTTTTTTTCCTGAGGGAGTCTGGTTTTGCCACTGGTTTGGACATGAGAGTTTAGTTAATATTTCTGGGATCTAGACATAGAATAATTCCCTTTTACATTGAGACAGGGTGAGTGAGCAGCCTCTGGTACCCTCATTAATGACTATGAATGATGTCTTTTTTTAAATGTAGAATCACAGAATCGTAGAACTGTTTTGGTTGGAAGAGACCTTTAAGACCATCAAGTCCAACCCTTGTGCTTTAGACCCTTTACCAGCTTTGCTGTCCTTCCTGGGAGATGCTCTAGCATCATAATGTCCTTCTTTTAGTGAGAGTTGTAAAACAAAATTTCTGATTGGGGTCTTTTGTTTTGGAAGGATCTTCATGTTTACATGTGTGTGTAGAAATCTCTAAATTGGAGGTAATAGAGTCAGAATCACTGTAGAATAGCTCTACCACCACACTACAGCACTCAAGCTAATTAGCTCCACTAAGAAACAGGGTTAATTAGCCCAGACTCCACATCATGAGCAGCTGAGTTAACAGTTCCAAATATAAATGTGAAAAGACACTCAGTGTGGGTAACAACTTCAGCTGTTCTCCATCAGTATGGTGCCTATGCACCATAAGTCTATCTTCTTGCTTATGGAATCAAAGCGTGACTTGCATAACTGAATTCAACACTTTAGTTGCTCAGGATGCCAAATAAAACAGAGTGAACTGGTAGCATTAATTCATGAGTGTTCTGGATTATCTGAAAGTTTTTGTAGCTGTGTGCTAGTTTGAAGCTAGCTAGAATGTTTTGGTGAGAAGAACTAGATTACAGGCTGTGAAAGGAAAACAATGGTGATGTCTAATTTGCTCATAGGCTTGCTGAGATGTATAAGAACAAGAAATAAAAACACAGATAACCACTCTCACCTGGGGAACTGGCTGAGCTGCATCTTACTCTAACCTCACCCTACATTTTTGACTAATCCACTTTGCTTCCTAACTCCTCTGGCTGAACTCTATTCTTCCTTGGGATTGGGGTAAGGTTGAGAGGGGTAGGGGGAAGGTGAAGGGGTGGTTGAGAGCCCCTCCTGGGGACTCAGGTTTCTGGGAGGGGAGTTGTGTTTCTGTATTACCTTTTTACCTTGTCTATTTCTGTCTATAACTGTGTATACTGTAACTATCTGCTTGTATATTGTGCCAGCTGTAAATATAAGCTTCATTCATATTTCCAGAGCTGGCTGAGTCTAGTCTGGGTGATTTCTAAAGTGTGGGGGTGGTGGGGAACACCCAAACCATCACAAGCTGATTGTAGCATGAAATGATAACAAAAATAACCAGCATGTTGTGTCCAACATCTGAGTACCTATAGAGGACATAATTTCTGATTCTGGCAGCCCCACAGTTTCACAAAAAATGTGAAAACAGAAGGCCCTAAGAGGAAATTAAAGCTAGACAAATCCAGTGAGACACAAGAATACGTTGTGAAACAGATAGTTAGAAAGTCTTAATCATGAGCATCTTCAAATCAAGATCAGTTTGAGATAAAATGAAAATGAGTTGTCAGATTGAATTTTGTGCTATCGCAGAGGCTGGCCTGGAGGAGCAACATGTCCCCTTTTGGGTCACAAAGCAGAGGCAGTGGTGGCAAATAGTTGGAATCAAGAGATGATTGACCCAGCTGCAGCAGACAGTGCCTGGGTTTCTAGAAGCTCCTATTTTACACTAAGTTAACAGGAGAAATTTTGTTCCCTCTGCTCAGAGAAACTGTTACTTTCAGTTTGGTAAGGCTGTGCACCTCAGTCAGACAGGGAAAATTTGACTTACAATGTACCAACTGAAGGTTCACATTAATGACTCAATTAAAATTACTGTATCATCTGAGCAGAGGTTACTGATCAGAAGCACTGTCACAGAATCACAGAATTAACCAGGTTGGAAAAGGCCTCTAAGATCATCGAGTCCAACCTATCACCTAACCCTCCTAATGAACTAACCCATGGCAGGTCGTCTCTTCCAACCCTGACAGATTCTACGATTCTAAGTTCATGTTCTGGCTCATAACAACATTATTATAATAATGATTACTATTCTTCAAGATATAAATGAGTGATAATGGAACACCTAATAAATTGCAATAAGTCTGTGTGTAAGTGTGGGAGAATTTTCTTGCTAACAGGACATGAGCTGATAAACATGAGAACCCGTGCTGTGAAGTGTCCTTGAGTCCATCCTGGATTCAGAATACCAGGTGCTGGGTGGCCCCCCCGCGGGCAGCTGCAGGGGGCTGAGCCTGCCAGATGCAGGGGTGGGCACCCCAGCTTGTTTTGATACAGAGTGACCTATCTGTACCTTACACATAATTCTGAGCCAATCTGTACTTTCCAGTTGTACCAGTCTCAAACTAAGTTGTGCACACCTCTTCCAAGTAGCATATAAACCACTGTGTTGCGTTAATAAAGCGTACTGTACTACATGCAGCTAGCTGATTTCAGAGTTGACTCATCAGTACCCCGATCCTGCCTCCGCTGGCTTCCCACGACCGCATCTAAGTCCCTTTCCAGGCTTAGTAGACCCATGCTTTTTTTTTCTGAAGTAAAGAATTGTGTATCATTGTAGTGATTTCTTAGAATCTCTTTATATCTTAAGACATTTTGTGCCATTTTGCAGTTCTTGTGTCAAAAGGAACTTGTATAGCTTTTTTTTTTTTTCCTCCTCCAATGTAACTCAGGTTTGGGGAGAGTTTATCATGATGTTACCCTTGTGTAACTCAAAGTAGAATCATAGAATCATAGAATAAGTCAGGGTTGGACAAGTCAGGCAAGGACACCTCACACTAGATCAGGCTGCCCAGAGCCTCATCCAGCATGGCCTTAAACACCTTCAGGGATGAGGCTTCCACAACCTCTATGGGTAACCTGTGCCAGGGTCTCACCATCCTCATGCTGAACAACTTCTTCCTAACATCCAGTTTAAATCTACCCATTTCCAGCTTTGTTCCATTCCCCCCAGTCCTATCCCTACCTGCAGCCTAAAAAGCCCCTTCCCAGTATTCTTGTAGCCCTCTTAAGACACTGAAAGGTGACAATAATGTCTCCTGGGAGTCTTCTCCTCTCCAGACTGTACAGTCCCAACTCTCTCAGTCTCTCCTCTCAGCAGAGCAGCTCCACCCCTCTGATCATCCTTGTAGCCCTGCTCTGGACACCTTCCAGCACATCCATAGCACTCCTGTCTCAGAAGTTCCAGAATTGGACACAGTACTCCAGGTGTGGTCTCAGCAGAGTGGAGCAGAGGGGGAGGATCACTTCCCTCGCCCTACTGCCCACACTGCTCTTGCTGCAGCCCAGGCTTTGGTTGCTCTCCGGGCTGTCAGAGCACACTGACAGCTCATATTGAGCTTCTCATCCACCAGCACCCCCGGGGTCCTTCTCCTCAGGGCTGCTTTCAAGGCAGGCACTGCACAGCCTACATGGGTACTTGAGATTGCCTTAACCCAGCTGCAGGACCTTGCACTTGGTCTTGTTGAACTTGATGAGGTTGTCTGCATTTGATTTACTATGAATGTTACTTTTAGATCCTGTCTCAAAAAGCCTTCATTGATTTCTTCATCAGATACACAAGTCTAACTATCACTTTAGATGACTGGATTACTGGATGACTAAAATGCAGTCCCATAATAAAGTAACACTTAGATCAGGACTGACATGGCTGAGCAGAATTTAAATCTAAAGAAAACCTCTCAGTCTCTGCTGACATTCTTTGAAAAGAAAGTTGATAGACACAGCAAGCACAGAAAGGTCTGCTTTGTAGTTTGGAAACTGATTACCATCAGCTTCCAAAAATCTTTCTAAATGGGATGATCTGATCATAATTTACAGTGTCCAGATCAGAGCCCCTCAGTTTAAGAAAGATCTTGAGGTGCTGGAAGGTGTCCAGAGAAGGGCAGCAAGACTGGGGAGGGGCCTGGAGCACAGCCCTGTGAGGAGAGGCTGAGGGAGCTGGGGGTGTGCAGCCTGCAGAAGAGGAGGCTCTGGGCAGACCTCATTGCTGTCTACAGCTCTCTGAAGGGAGGTTGTAGCCAGGTGGGGTTGGGCTCTTCTCCCAGGTAAGTAGCAACAGAACAAAAGGACACAGCCTCAAGCTGTGTCAGGGCAGGTTCAGGCTGGATGTAGGAAGAAGTTCTTTCCAGCAAGAGTGACTGGCACTGGAATGGGCTGCCCAGAGAGGTGGTGGAGTCCCCATACCTGGAGGTGTTTTAAAGGAGGCTGGATGAGGAACATGAGTGCCATGGGTTAGTTACTTAGAAGAGTTGGGTGATAGGTTGGATTTGATGATCTTAGAAGTCTTTTCCAACCTGGTTAATTTTGTGATAATTCAGCAAATCCGTAGAAGGAGATCACTTTATCAGGTTATGGATCCAATGTAATTTGATTTAAGAGCAGACACCTGGTTGTAGCAATGTTTGGAGAAGAAGAAGAGTCCACTGGTCTGTGGTTCAAACCAATGGCTGAGAGCAGGTATCTTAAAAATCCTGAGCTCAGCTGTTGAGAAAACACTTGGAGGTCTCCATGTGGTCAAACAGTGCATGACATCATTAGCTTCAGTTTTGGTTGTGGTGAAATTCAGAGCGGAAGGTTTAAATCAGATCTCTCCAGGCTTCCTCCCAAGAGGTACATTCCTAGTGCATGCTTTATTAAGAGCTGCATCCCAAGAAATCTAAGTAGCCATGATAGTTTGGGATCTGAGGTTGCTCTGGTCAGATTTTTTTCTAATAAAACTTACTTTCCATTAACACTTCTTTTTTTCCTTCTGCTCCTCCTACCAGGCATTCTCTTCTTGCTGTGCTTAGCAGGTTCATGGTTTTCAGGAAGTGCTTCTTTTCTTCTTTGCTCAGCACTTAGAAAAGATGATACATCAGGTCTCAGAAAAAGACTTTGCCTTCTGCTATAGGGCTTGAAGGTGCTCTGTTGCATCTTCTGAAATTGTAGTGAGTGCAACAGTGCACCAGGCTTACCTGGCAGTTCTAGCCTGGCAGCAGAAGAGGCAGTGCCAAACCATGCTAATAATCCCTACTGGGATAGAGAAGTAACACCTAGGAAAGGTCACACAGGAACACATCCAGGTGGAGTTGAAAAGTCTGCAGAGCAGGAGACTCCACAGCCTCTCTGGGCAGCCTGCTCCAGGCCTCCAGCACCCTCACACCAAACAAGTTTCTCCTCAGGTTGAGGCGGAACCTCCTGGGCTCCAGCTTGTTCCTGTTGTTGCTTGTCCTATCCCTGGGCACCTCCAAACAGAGCCTGGCACCTTCATCCTGATACCCACCCCTCAGATGCTGATAGACATTGGTCAGGTCCCTTCTCAGCCTTCTCCTCTCCAGACTAACCAGCCCCAGGGCTCTCAGCCTCTTCACAGCAAAGCTGTTTCAGTCCCTTCGGCATCCTCATAGCTCTCTGCTGGACTCTATCCAGCAGGTTCCTGTCTCTCCTGAACTCGAATGCCCCAAACTGGACACAGTATTGTAGCTGTGTTCTCAGCAGAGCAGAGCAGAAGGGCAGGAGAACCTCCCTAGCCCTGCTGGCCACACTTCTCCTGATGCATCCCAGGATGGCATTGGCCCCACAAGGGCACATTGTTGTGCCATGCAGAACTTGCTGTCCACCAACACTCCAAGCTCTTTGTCCATGGATTTGCTTTCCAGCAGGACACCTCCTAGCTTGCCCTGGCACCTGCTGTTGTGTCTCCCCAGATGCAAGATTCTGCACTTGCCCTTGCTGAACCTCATGAGGTTCCCCTCTGCCTAGCTCTCAGCCCATGCAGCTCTTCTTGGACAGCGGCACAGCCTGAGTGTTGCAGTTAGGGTCTGGCGATCGGAAGATGGCGCGATGTCACAGAAAGATAGGGCTCCTCTCTGTGCTCTCTATGATCTCTCTACGATTCCTTTGTTATACTTAGCTTCCTGTCTGTGATGCAAGCAGAAGGAAGTGATGTTGCTACCTATCCTATATAATCCCATGCTACACGTTAATAAATGCCATTTTGCTGTCCACCACATTGGTGTTTGCATGCTGATGACCACGTGCTGCCATTAATGAACCAGGGCATTGTGGCAGAGCGGCCACACCTGAGGACTGCCAGCAGCCTCTATCAGTTTGGTATCATTAGTGAACTTGCTGAGAGGACAGCCAAGCACCCCTCAACCAGGTCATGGATGAAGATACGTGAACATAAGGGAAAAGTTTTTCACTGTGAGGGTGCTGGAGGCCTGCATCAGGCTGCTCAGAGAGGTTGTGGAGTCTCCTTCTCTGGAGCCTTTTCAACCCCACCTGGATGTGCTCCTATGTGACCTGCCCTGGGTGATCCTGCTTTGCCATGGGGTTGTCCTGGATGATCTCTGGAGGTCTCTTCCCACCCCTACCATTCTGTGTTTGCATGATATTGATCAAAGCTGCCAAAGCTCTCCAGAGAAACAGAGCAAATTTGACAGGATCTGAAATATTTGGTGCATTGTTGCTTACTCTGAGGACTAAAATCGACCCTTTTTTCTGCACTGTTACACCACCTGCTTTAATCTCATTTGAGGCTGAGCTGCTTACAACTTCTCTAATATTCAAAAGCAGTGAAGATGTTCAGTGGTAGAGGGGAGAATGTGTTCACCTGAGAAATTCCTGATGAGGATATGTCACGGAGGGGCTGTAGGCCCGAAAAATAGGCTTATTTCTATTCCTCATTTTGCTTTTGCCCTGCCTGGACATGCTTGCCTACCCCAGACAGAGGTAAACACGTTGAAGGTGCATGGGGGGACAATGGGCCTGGTGCCACGATGTCTGGGCTGCTCAGGGCCCACATGGTAGACATGTTGCATAAGCTCACGTGCTTAGCGTGTGGCTTGCTCATGCTCTTCCCATATTTGCGGGTACAGGACATGTGGACCTTTCCAAATTTGGTATATCCCTGCCTGCTGCCAGAAGCCTATTGGATAGTATTATGGCCGACAAACCCATCAATCTTGATACATTGCTTATAAATGGGGCAATCTAAGTAAACAAGGGACCCTCCTTTGCCTTTNACTCTGATTCGAGCCATTGGAGCTTCCCTAAAACCTATACCAAATTGTTTAATTCAACTGTAAATAGCCATCCTGTAGAGTGATTTCACTAACAGTGTACAAAGGATTTGTGTGGGTTTATTGTATATAAGTTTGGGGAAATTTTTTTAATATATTAATAAATTATTTAATAACAACCAAATCGGCCTCGGATCTCCCCAAAATTTAAATTAAACCCCTCTGCAACAGGGTAGTGGAAGACTAAGCCAAATATAAGGTAAGTTGAACAAAAATCCTTTTAATCTATGGGCAGAGTGTTCATCTGAAGGCACTGGAGTGGCAAGTCTTGTACAGCTCTGCTGGTAAATACTCACATGCAGACAAGTTCTGTTGTGTGCTTGCTGCAGCCAGAGTAGGAAGAGCAGCAGCACAGGGAGGGGATTCTGCCCCTCTGCTCTGCTCTGCTCAGACCTTGCCTGCAGCACTGCCTCCAGTCCTGGGGAATCCAACACAAGAAGGACCTGAAGCTGCTGGAGAGGGTCCAGAGGAGGCCACAAAAATGATCAGAGGGCTCGAGGACCTCCCCTGTGGGGACAGGCTGAGAGAGTTGGGGCTGTTCAGCCTGAAGAAGAGAAGGCTCCAGGGAGACCTCAGAGTAGCCTTCCAGCACTTGAAGGGGGCTACAAGAAAGCTGGGGGGGGACGACTTTTGACAAATGGATTGAAGCTCAATGAGGTCAGAATTGAGATTGGACATGAGGAAGAAATTCTTTCCAGTGAGGGTGGGGAGACACTGGCACAGGTTGCCCGAGGATGTTGTGGCTGCCTCCTCCCTGGACATGTGTTCAAGGCCAGCCTGGATGAGGCCTTGAGCAAACTGGGCTGGTGGGAGGTGTCTCTGGCCATGGCAGGGGGTTGGACTGGAGGAGCTTTGGAGGTCCCTTCCAACCCAGCCCATTCTGTGATTCTATGATTCTCTGATTCAGAGACAGGTCACAGCTGAGGCACTTCAGAACATCCTGACTGCTGCAAACCATGAAATGTTTGCACTGTGCATGCCACAGAGAGGGCTGCAGTGCAGAAAGAGAAAGGGTATTGAAGTTAAGGTTACAGCAATCCACACTGGAGAATTCTAACAGATATGTCCTTTAATTCCAGCAAACATCCTCCTCTGAGCTGGCACGGGTCACAGGACCCATCTTCAGCAGCCCCTCAGTTGCCAGCACTTCACAGGGGAGGTGATTTGTGTCCAGAATGTGTTGATAGTTGTTTTTTAATCTGGTAGATATAGACTGAGAGGCCAGCTCCAAGAAGAGTGACAAGAGCCAGGAAAAGGAGTGGCCAAACAGAGGGGTGAGCAGCTGGTGGAGTCTCTTCGTGCTGCTCCTTTCCTGAAATGAATGCATCGAGCTGTAAGAAACCTGATGAGCTTTCAGTCCCTCAATGCATACAAAGGAGGAGGAGGTGTTCTCTATTGCCTCAGCGTGGAGTCTGCTTGCTGTAAATCTGAGCTCCAAGTGCCTGCTGCTGAGCAGCCAGGTCTCTGTTGCTGAGGCTAACTTGGTTTTACTTAAACATAAGGAGAAACCTCTTTGAGGGTGATGGAGCCCTGGAGCAGGCTGCACAGAGAGGTTGTGGAGTCTCCTGCTCTGGAGACTTTCCAAACCCACCTGGACACACTCCAGTGCAACCTGATTTAGGTGACACTGGGTTAGCAGAGGGGTTGGACATGGTGATCTCCAGAGGTCACTTTCGACCACAACTGTTCTGGGATTCTGTGACTTTAGTGGATCTGGATTGCAGCAAAATACAAAGTGTGCAAGGGGGTGGTTGTGAGAATTTTAATGGAAGTCCCTGCTTAGGTATAGACACAGCTTGAGTGCTGTATTCAGTTCTGGCTTGGGCTAGAAGCAGGGTGGGCAGCAGGGCCAGGAGGGGATCATGCCCCTGTGCTCAGCACTGGGCAGGCCACAGCTCGAGTGCTGTGCTCAGCTCTGGGCCCCTGACTGCAGGAAGGACATTGAGGGGCTGCAGCGTGTCCAGAGCAGGGCAGCGAGGCTGGAGGAGGGCCTGGAGCAGCTGGGGGTGAGGAGGGGCTGAGGGAGCTGGAGGTGTGCAGGCTGGAGCAGGGCAGCCTGAGGGCAGAGCTCATTGCTCTCTGCAGCTGCCTGCAGGGAGGTGGCAGTGAGCAGGGGGCAGCCTCTGCTGCTTGGTGCCAAGGGACAGGAGCAGAGGAAATGGTTCCAAGCTGCCCAAGCAGGGGAGGCTCAGGCTGGACATTAGGAAATCTTTCTGCCCCGGAAGGTCCTCAAGCACTGGAAGTGTCTGGCCAGGGCAGTGCTGCAGTCCCCAACCCTGGAGGTGTTTCAGCAGCCTGTGGAGCTGTGCTTAGGGACACGGCTTAGTGCTGAGCCTGCAGCGCCGGGGGGAGGCTTGGGCTGGGTGAGCTTGGAGAGCTCTTCCAAGCAAAGCTACTCTGGTTCTGTGACATGGGAGCTAACCATTTGGAAATCAGTTTCACAATATTTGTGTTACACCATTTAGAATAATATCTGTGGAAGAATTTTGCATGCACAGCCTGGTAAAAGCTCTCTGTGCCTCTTGTCTCCAGCCGGGTCACTGCTGAGCTGGTCAGCTCAGGATTAGCTGTGCAGCAGCACAGTCACACAAAACCAGAATCATAGAACCATTCTGTGTGGAAAAGGCCCTCAGGATCACCAAGTCCAACTCATATCTCTGCTCTGCAAGGTGCACTCTAAACTGTAGCCCCAAGCACCACATGCAAACAATTTTAAACACATCCAGGGTTGGTGACTCCATCACCTCCCTGGGCAGCACATTCCAGTGCCTGACCACTCTTTCCATGAAAGAAATTTTCCCTACTGCCCAGTCTAACCCAGCCCTCCTGCAGCTTTAGGCCGTGCCCCCTTGTTCTGTCACTAATTACCTGTGAACAAAGACCTCTCCACAACCTCCTTTCAGGTAGCTGCACGCAGCAATGAGGTCTGCCCTCAGTCTCCTCTCTTGCACGCTGACCATCCACAGCTCCCTCAGTCACTCCTCACAAGATTTATTTTGATAGGTTGGACTCGATGCTCCTATAGGTCTTTTCCATCTCGGTTAATTCAGTGATTCTAATCACTCCAAGCTCCCTCAGTCTTTCCTCACAAGATTTACTCTCCAGGCCCTACACAGCTTCTTTGCCCTTCTCTGCATTGGCTTCAGCACCTCCACATCCCTCTTGTGTTGAAGTGCCCAGAACTGAATATGAGAGTGCTTGTGTGTGCGTGTGTGTGTGTGTGTAAAAGACACCAAAGGCTGCCCGAGTGATTTATAACCATTCAAACCAGTAACTGCCAGCAGCACTTGTTCTCTAAAAGGAGATGGTTTAGAAAACTCATTTGAACTTCTCCATCTCTGGACTTGTACTGATTTTCTTACAGAAGCTCTCACCTTTTGGCTGGAGAATGCTCCCACTTGGGTCAGCTGCAGTGAAGATCCAAGGGAAATCAAAAGACGCTTCATTAGAAGGTACAAATGTGATTGCTTAGCTAAAATTATCCAGGAACAACCTCCCCTGAAGCATTAAAGTTGCAATAATGACATCATGCCTGTTATAAAAGGCAACCCCAGGCAGGTAAAAAAATGCATTACTAAAGCTTTACCTTCCTCCTGGACATCTCCAGCAGAAAATATTCACTCATTTAACACTTTTTCTAGTTTTTTTACATCTATGACCACTAAATTACTGGGCTTAGGTTCATCCCAAAATGCCTTTCCGCATTTGTTATCCTGAGATATTAATTATTTGGTTTTGTTGCCTCAGGAAGTCTGCAGATGGCACCAAGCTGTGTGGCACAGTCAACTTGCTAGAGGGCAGGGATCCATCCAGAAGGACCTGCACAGACTGCAGAGGTGTGCCCAGGTCAAACTCATGGCATTCAACAAGGCCAAGTGTAAGGTCCTGCACCTGGATGAGCGCAAGCCCAAGCACAACTCCTTAGCTACAGGACCTGGGGTCTGGGTTGGTGAAAAGCTCAACATGAGCCTGCAGTGAGTGCAGCCCAGACAGCAACCCTGTGCTGGGCTGCAGCAAGAGCAGTGTGGTCTGCAGGGCAAGGGAGTGGATTCTGCCCCTTGGCTCTGCTCTCCTCAGACCCCACCTGAAGCATTGTGTGCAGTTCTGGGGTCCTCAACACAAGCAGGACGTGGAACTGTTTGAGCCAGTCCAGAGGAGGCCACCAAGATGCTGAGAGGGCTGCAGCAGCTCTGAGGACAGGCTGAGAGAGTTGGGGCTCTGCAGCCTGGAGAAGAGAAGGCCCTCAGGAGACCTTGGAGTGGCCTTCCAGGATCTGAAGAGGGCTCCAGAATGGCTGGGAAGGGACTATTGAGAAGGACTTGTCATGCCAGGATGAGGAGGAATGAGTTTAAAGTGGCAGAGGGGAGATTGAAACTGGCTGTTAGGAAGAAGTTGTTTGCAGTGAGGGTGGTGAGACACTGGCACAGGTTGCCCAGGGAGGTTGGGAAGCACAGAAGCACAGAATGTGATCTTTGATTTGATTTGTGATCTGTGATTTGATCACATTCTGTGCTTCTGTGCTCCACAACCTCCCTGGAGGTGTTCAAGTCAGGTTGGATGAGCGACCTGTTCTAGTGGGAGGTGTCTCTGCCTATGGCAGGGGGTTGGAACTCAATGAGCTGTGAGCTCCCTTCCAACCCAAACCATTCTATGATTCTATAACTGACTGAGAACAGGAGATGCAACTCTGCAGATCCATTGCATACAGCACATTTTAGGAAGTTCTGCATGTCCATCAGGATTCTGCTGTTACAAGGGAATTTAAGATTCTTCCATATCTTTCCCTAGAAAATCCCCCTGAATCAGGGCTGCAATCTTACCATTTATCTGTGTGTAAGAAAGATGTAAAGAACTCACCTTTATAAAAGTGATTTTTTTTGTTTGTTTGTTTTCTGATGAAGAGATTCACAAAGGCACTTAGAAAAGAAACACAATGAAATGGATGATCTTATAAAGCAGAAAAACTATCCTGGATCTAGACAACTGTGTACGGTTTGGGGCTTCCCAGTTCAAGAGAGACAGGAAAGAGTCCATCAGAGGCTACGAGGATGACAGGGGAGCTTGAGCATCTCCCCTGTGAAGACAGAATGAGAGCCCTGGGGCTGATTAGTCTGGAGAGGAGAAGGCAGAGAGGAGGGGACCTGATAAATGTCTATCAATATCTGAGGGGTGGGTGTCAGGATGAAGGTACCAGGCCCTGTTTCGTGGTGCCCAAGGATAGGACAAGGAACAACAGGTACAAGCTGGAACCCAGGAGGTTCCAAGGAGAAACTTGTTTGGTGTGAGGGTGCTGGAGCCCTGGAGCAGGGATGAACTGATGTCAGCACAAACATGGGTTTGTGCTGATTTAAATATTGATGTTAACAATCCATGGGAGAGAACTGGGGCTTTTTTTTGTTGTTGTTGGGACCAGTGCTGCCTCTATCAGCAATGTGGGCAGTGGGACTGGAGCACACTCAGTTCTTTTGCTGATGACACCAAGCTGTGTGGTGTGGCTGACAAGCTGGAGAGAAGGGAACGCTCCAGAGGCACTTGACCAGGCTGGAGAGGTGGGCTTGTTACATCATCAGGAAGTTCAACAAAGTCAAGTGAAAGGTCCTGAACCTGGGTTGGGGACATCCCAAGCACAAATGCAGGCTGGACAGAAAATGGTTGGAGAGCAGTGCTGAGAAAAAAGGTCTTGGGGGTGCTGGGTGAGGAAAAGCTCAACATGAGCCAGCAAAGTGTGCTGCCAGCTCAGAAACCAACACTCTCCTGGGCTGCGTCCCCAGCTGTGGGCAGCAGCTCAAGCGAAAGGGGTCTGCCCCTCTGCTGTGAGCTGGTGAGACCCCCCTCCCAGTCTGGTGTCCAGTTCTGGAGGAACAAGAAGGACATGGAACTGTTAGAACAGGTCCAGAGGAGGCCATGAAGATGATCAAAGTGCTGAAGCAGCTCTGCTATGAAGACAGGCTGGAAGAGTTGGGGTTGTTCGGCCTGGAGACAAGAAGACTCTGGGCAGCCTTCTTGTACCTTCCAGTACAGGAGAGCTGGAGAGGGACTTTTGACAATGACATGGAGTGACAGGACAAGGGGGAATGGCTTCAAACTGGAAGAAGCTGGATTTAGTTTGGGTATTAGAAGGAAATTCTTCCCCATGAGGGTCGTGAAATGCTGGAACAGGTTGTCCAGGGAGGTTGTGGAGGCTCCAAGGCTGGCAATGCTGAAAGCCAGGTTGGATGGAGCCTTGAGCATCCTAGGCTAGTGCAAGGTGGCTGGGGACATGGAACTTCCAACCCAAACATTCCACAATTAAGGTCCCTTCCAACCCAAACCATTCCACAATGCTGTGATTCCTGGTGACAAATATTCACACTGGTGACAAATGTTGACAAAAGTGGGATATGCCAAAGTGCCAGGAATTACTTCCAGACATGGTGGAGGATTTTCACAGTTCATCACTAACTGATCTACTGTCACTAAGGCCTTGCCTTTGGGTTTTTTGCAGATAAAGCCTTTCTCAGAAGAGCAATCAATGTCATCCCAGTGTCCAGCTGGTGCACTCAGCTCAACACAGTGCTGCAGCCCACCGGACGTTTTCTCTTTCCAGTTGACAAAAGACAGTGGAGCATTATCTAGCCACAACCACTGGCCTAAAGGGTAACACACAGAGCACAAAGTAAAATTAAAACGTGTCTCAGGGATAGTCTAACTCCTTAGCTCATAAAATGTAGCAGTAACTGATTTCCCAGCAGAAGAGCACATTGTTTGTGTCACAGAAATGTAATTATCTTTAGTTTTCTCCTATTAGCAAAGCATTTGTCAGTGAAAATTGTGATATACTACCATCCACATTTCGGTAAAGACCTATCCAGAAGCCTCCTACTTTGTTTGCAAGTGGTTGTGTGGCATGGATCAGAAAGTCAGATTCTTCAATGTTTTCCATTGACACCAAGGTAGCACCTGAAAGACATTAGAACAAGAAAATCATAGAATCACAGAGTCATAGAGTGGTGGAGTCATAAAATCACAGAATCATAGAATCATAAAGTCATAGAGTGATAGAGTAATAGAGTCATTGAGTCATAGAATCATAGACTGATTGAATCATAGAGTCATGGAGTCACAGAATCCTAGATTACACTCTATGACTCTTTGACTCTGATTAGAACCATAGAATCAGAGTCAGAGAATCCTAGAATCTTAGAATGATAGAATCCTAGAATCACAGATTGCTCAGGGCCTCATCCAACCTGGGCTTAAACACGTCCAGGGAGGAGGCAGCCACAACCTTCCTGGGCAACCCATTCCAGAGTCTGAAGAACTTAAGTTCCAGTCTAATCTTGCTCTCCCTCATCCTCAAACCATTACCCCTTGGCCTATCTCTAGACACCCTCAGTAGAAGTCCCTCTGCAGCCTTCCTGTAGGATCCCTTAGCCTGTCCTCACAGTAGAGGTGCTCCAGCCCTTGGGTCATGACTGTGGCCTCCTCTGGACTCACTCCACCAGCTCTGTGTCCTTCTGCTGGGGCTGAAAATGGGTTGCAAAATGGCAGGTTAACAAGCAAACAACCATATCTAGGTGAGCAGCTGTTGGAATGACCTCTTGCAAGCCTCTCCAGTAACATTTCATCAGCAAGTTTGCAGATGACACTAAGCTGGGGGCAGATGTGGCTGGGTTGGAGGGCAGAAGGGCTCTTCAGCGGGACCTTGACCACCTGGACAGATGGGCAGAGTCCAAGGGGATGGCATTCAATAGCTCCAAGTGCAGGGTGCTGCACTTTGGCCACAACAACCCCATGCAGAGATACAGGCTGGGGTCAGAGTGGCTGGAGAGCAGCCAGACAGAGAGGGATCTGGGGGTGCTGATTGATACCCGCCTGAACATGAGCCAGCAGTGTGCCCAGGTGGCCAAGAGAGCCAATGGCATCCTGGCCTGC
>WAAF01001177.1:2854-13213 GCA_013400475.1 Tricholaema leucomelas | reverse complement strand
GAGAGGGCACAGCCTCAGGCTGCACCGGGGGAAGTTTAGGCTCGAGGTGAGGAGAAAGTTCTTCAGTGAGAGAGTCATTGGCTACTGGAATGGGCTGCCCAGGGAGGTGGTGGAGTCGCCGTCCCTGGGGCTGTTCAGGGCAAGGTTGGACGTGGCACTTGGTGCCATGGTCTAGCCTTGAGCTCTGTGGTAAAGGGTTGGACTTGATGATCTGTGAGGTCTCTTCCAACCTTGTTGATACTGTGAGACTCTGATACTGTGATTTCCAAGGATCATGCACACCAGTCTGCTGGCTTCCCTATTGCTCCTTATGGAGGACAGAGACCTGGAGGTGCTCAAATGTTGTGGACCCAACCACAGCACCCACCATGGTGCCCCAAAAGCTGGAAGATGTCTGAGAAGACAGAGTGCTGCACAAAGATACCTGTATCAGTTGATTTTTGCTGTGACAGATGTAGAATAGCTAGGCAGGTAAATAAAATATTTCTAACACTGTTGTTTTAAACAAATAAAAAAGAAAAAACAGTATTTTTTTTTTTCATTTCTATGCATCCAGTTCTGGGCTCCCCAGTTCAAGAAGGACAGGGATCTGCTGGAGAGAGTTCAGCAGAAGGCTACAAGGATGCTGAAGGAACTGCCTGAAGCACTGCCTAAGGAGGAGAGGCTGAGAGCTCTGAGACTGCTTAGTCTACAGAGGAGAAGACTGAGAGGGATCTGAGCAATGTCTGTCAAGAGCTGAGGGCTGGGGGTCAGCAAGGAAGGCACAGGGACAGCCTCTGCTCACTTGTGCCCTGCCATAGGACAAGGGGCAAGGGATGGGAACTGCAGCACAGGAAGTTGCACCTCAACATGAGGAAGAACTTCTTGACTGTGAGGGTCCCAGAGCCCTGGCACAGGCTGCCCAGAGAGGTTGTGGAGTCTCCTCTGGAGCCTTTCCAGCCCTGTCTGGATGTGTTCCTGTGTGGCCTGTGCTGGATTCTCTGGTCCTGTCCTGGCAGGCAGTTAGACTGGAAGGTCTCCACTGGTCCCTCCCAACCCCTAACATCCTGGGATCCTGTGACCCTATGACTTTTGTACCAACTGGTGCAGAAATCTGAGCAGCCGATAGTGAAGGCTGTCACTTAAGCGAGTGCACTCAAGGGAGGCCAGTGCCCAGCTTGTTCCAGCTGATGCTTCCAGGTAGTAGCAGTGGCCACGGTGAGGGATCCAGGCTTGCAGTTCATCTGCTTCAGGGCAGTCCCCAGGCAGCTGAGCAGGGTCAGTAGGAGAAGCTAAAGAAATGACAAGGTGTGAGAATCTATATTCTCTCTCTTGTTCATCAACAAAGATAAAGATTGCCTTTGTTAACCTCAGGGACTTAGACTAGGTGCTTGGCCAAAATCTCAAGGACGCAAATCAACAGACAATGCCTTGGAAATTCCTGGACCTCAGCCTGAAAGCCCAGGATGTGTACATCTTATGTCAGCTACCCCGAAGAGAAAAGGCTTATGTGTATTCGGAGTATGGACAGGTACAGCCCAGGAGGGAGTGGAGGCCCTCCCCACAGTGGTGCTGGACCACTTCAAATGCATGAGAATACACAGGAAGATTCCCTGGGGAGCTGCACCTGGACATCGGTCTAAAAAACTGCATAAAAGACAGGAGCAATGTCTGCCGAAAGTGTGGACCTCCACCAGACCTCCAAGTGCACCTCCACCGCACTACCAAGTGTGGACCTCCACCAGACTACCAGAGCTGCACTACCACTAGAAGAATCCCTGATAACTCCACAGGAGATCATCCCTGGGCCACGCACCTGTCTCTCTCTCCCCCCATCTGCAACTGAGGGTAATACGATCCCAGCTTTTTTCCTTCCCTGTTTCTTCTTCATTGTTCTCTTTATCTCTCTCTTGCCCACCACCCCCACCCCACCCTGCTTCTCTCTCCCTCTGTTTTGTCCAACTTTATCCTTTAATTGTCTCAGTTCTAATTTAAATTTCCCAGAGACTCAAATATAGTTGATAGAACCAATAACAATTTATAGGATGCCCTTGCCTCTTCCCCCTTCTTTCCCAAAGAAAAGGAATTAGATGGGGAGAGAGGAAAGGTAAAGCAGACTCAAACAAATAATCTCACTGCAATTGGGAAGCTAAAAGGAGAAAAGTTTAACAATAAATACAAGGTAGATGAGGTAGGGAAGGTACAGAGGTGTAGGGAAGGGAAAACAAGACACAAAACATGTAAATACACAACATGATTTGGTGGCAATGGGGTTTGTCCTCCTCATGGTGATGATGGCCATGTGGTAAGACAAAGAGCAGCAGGAAACAGGAATGGTGATACTGGCAGGCAGGCAGAGAGAGAGCAGGAAGAGGAAGTCTCCCTGCTTATATGGATCTTTAGACAGGAAGGGGGAGTGGGCTAACCATCACCTGGTAGGGTTCAGACCCACCCCTGGGGAGGGTCAAGACCACCTGGAGTCAGGTTCAAGATCACTCCTCCCAGGGGGGTTAACCCTGTACATTAATAAATAGTTTTGTGGTGATATATGGTCTCGTTTGCACCTTAATTTCACAACATGGAAATCTGTAAGAACAGACCTCGTTCCTCTGGGTAGAGATATTGTTAATCTCTGTTCTCTAGACCTTGACACAAGGTATGACATTGGCACTGCTGGCAGCCTGTGAGGTAGTGGGAGGGAGTATCATCCAGCAGCAGATCTCCAGACTCTGTGAGGAGGTAGATGGTGTCCCAGAGCATTCTCTTCTGAGAGCTTTATCCCCAGCCACAGCAAAGACTCTGGCATTAGGCAGACTATTGGATTTAAGAACATGTCTTTTAAATTATTAGAAACATAAAATCGCTGGGTTTGGTTGGCAAAGACCTTTAAGATCACCCAGTCCAAGCAGTTTCAGCTGGTGCTGAATCATGTCCCTCAGCATCGTATCTCTGCTTCTTTGAAACACCTTCAAGGGATGGGATTCAACCACCTCCCTGGAAATCCCATTCCAGGCTTTGACAACCCTTTCAGGGAAGAAGTTTCTTCATGATCAACCTAAACCTCCCTTGGCTCATTTCCTCCCATCCTCTCATCCTATGACTCCTTACTAGGGAAAGGAGACCAACTTCCCCCGCCCCGTCCCCACTGCCCATGGTTCCAACAGCATTTCAGGGAGAGCATTTCAGTAGAGAGCCAGAATGTTTCTCCTTAATCTCTCCTCCAGACTAAATACATCCAGTTTCCCAAGCTGCTTGTCTCCAGTCCTGTTCTTCAGACCCTTCACCAGCTTTGTTGCCCTTCTCTGGACCTGCTCCAGCACCTCAATGTCCTTCTTGGAGTGAAAGCCCCAAAGCTGAGCCCAGTACTCAAGCTGTGGTCTCACCAGCATCCAGTAAAGAAGAAAAATCACTTCCTTGGTCCTGCTTATCCCATTGCAGCAGACCAACACACCCTTCTAGCTTGGTATCATCTACAAACTTACTGGGGTTGCCTTGATCCCCTCATCCAGATCATCCATAAAGACTTTAGAGAGAAATCATAGAATCATAGAATCATAGAATGGTTTAGGTTGGAAGGGACCTCAAGAATCATCCAGCTCCAACCCCCTGCCATAGGCAGGGACACCTCCCACTAGAGCAGGCTGCTCAAGGCCTCATCCAGCCTGGCCTTAAACACCTCCAGGGAGGAAGCATCCACAACCTCCCTGGGCAACCTGTGCCAGTGTCTCACCACCCTCACTGTAAAGAACTTCCTCCTAACATCCAGTCTAAATCTCCCCTCCTCCAGCTTAAACCCATTCCCCCTCGTCCTGACATTACCAGACCTTGTCAATAGTCCCTCCCCAGCCTTCCTGTAGGCTCCCTTCAGATACTGGAAAGCCACTCTAAGGTCTCCTCGAAGCCTTCTCTTCTCCAGGCTGCAGAGCCCCAACTCTCTCAGCCTGTCCTCATAGCAGAGCTGCTGCAGCCCTCTGAGCATCTTCGTGGCTCTCCTCTGGACTGGCTCCAGCAGTTCCATGTCCTTCTTGTGCTGGGGGCTCCAGAACTGCACACAGTACTCCAGGTGGGGTCTGAGGAGAGCAGAGTAAAGGGGGAGAATCCCCTCCCTTGCCCTGCTGCCCACACTGCTCTTGCTGCAGCCCAGCACAGGGTTGCTGTCTGGGCTGCATGTGCACACTGCAGGCTCATGTTGAGCTTTTCGTCAACCCAGACCCCCAGGTCCTTCTCCTCAGGGCTGCTCTCAGCCATTCACCACCCAGCCTGTATCTGTGCCTGGGATTGCACCGACCCAGGTGCAGGACCTTACACTTGGCCTTGTTAAACGTCATGAGGTTGGCCTGGGCCCACCTCTCCAGCCTGTCCAGGTCCCTCTGGATGGCATCCCTGCCCTCCAGCAAGTCAGCTGTGCCACACAGCTTGGTGTCATCTGCAAACTTGCTGAGGGTGCACTCAATTCCTCTGTCCATATCACTGACAAAGATGTTAAAGAGCACTGGTCCCAGCACTGACCCCTGAGGAACACCACTTGTCACCGGTCGCCAGGTGGACATTGTGCCATTGATCACCACTCTCTGCATGCCACCATCCAGCCAATTCCTTATCCAGTGAGTGCTCCACCCATCCAGTTTGTGCTTTTCCAGTTTGGTGACCAGGATGTCATGTGGGACAGAGTCGAATGCCTTACTCAGGTCTAGGTAGAATGCCTTCAGCTGAGGCTGGGGAGGTTTAGATTGGACATTAGGAAAAAGTTTTTTCAAGGAGACATTTTTTTCAAGGAGACAGGACTGGAATGAGCTGCCCAGGGAGGTGGTGGAGTTACCCACCCTGGATGTGCTTAAGGGTGATTTGATGTGGTGCTAAGGGATATGGTTTAAGGTGAATCTTGTATAGTAGGTGCGGGTGGCAGGCCGCCGGGGAGGCCGAGAATCGATCGGGGTACTGACAAGGACTCAGCTGCCAGCAGCCTTATGGTCAGTGCAGTGCAGTACAGCTTTAGTCAGGAAGTGCAACAGCTTATATACCCCTTTAGAAGAGCTGTGCACAACTAGCTGAGGTTTACATATGTGGAAGGTACAGACTGGTTCAGAGTTACAAACAAGGTATCGATAGGTCAGTCAATCCTCTGGTGTCCACCCCGTGGGACGGCAAGCTCAGCCCCCTGCAGGTGTGCGTGGGGTGCTCATTGCTTACAGCTTACTGTCCTGGGACCCAGACAGCCCAAGGACAGTTCGCAGCATGAGCTCAGATGTTTACAGCTCATGCCTGCCTAGGGAGACTGCTCTCCCACAAGTAGGGTTATAGGTTGGGCTTGGTGATCCTGAGGGACTTTGCCAACCTGCGTCTTTCTGTGATTCTGTACTGAGCCCTGGGGAGCATTTCTCACCATCTGGGCATCCATTTACTCACCCTCTGATTTCTCACAAACTGCAAAGTAGCTCTCATTGCAGGCTGCTGTTTTCCAAGTAGCATCAAAGTCTAGGTAGACACAAGCATTATTCTCCTTTGGTTCCCCTGCTGCCCATTTCGTGTACCTGGTTGTCCAGTTGTCAGTCCATTTGTGATAGCTGCCAGTCTGAAACCAGAGAAGTGCTGCTAGAAGGGTGAGTTTAATGCTCTGACACAGGAATGCAGTGGCCTGTGTCTGAATTGTTCAGACAAAATAAAAATTAGCCCTTTGCTGCTCTGGGTTTTTAACTCCCAGGCACTGTTCTGTGCCATGCTCTGAGCTACTCCAGAACTACATCTGAACAGCACCCAGCAATGCATTGACTTTGGAAGGGTTCTCCTCAAGTAACACAAACTTCTACAGCATGGCAAGGGAATCAGATGGGTCCATTTCAGATCAATTAGCAAATCTCACACTAAGAGAATTTGTCCTACAAAGAAAGGCTGAGAGCCCTGGGGCTGGTTAGAGAAGAAGGCTGAGAGGGGATCTGATCAATGTCTATCAATATCTGAAGGGTAGGTGTCAAGATGAAGGTGCCAGACTCACTTGGTAGTGCCCAGTGACAGGAACAATCGGTACAAGCTGAACCCAGGAGGTTCCAACTCCAGATGAGGAGAAACTTGTTTGGTGTGAGAGTGATGGAGGCCTGGAGCAGGCTGCCCAGAAAGGTTGTGAAGTCTCCTTCTCTGGAGACTTTCAAAACCCACCTGGATGTGTTCCTGTGTCCTGCCCTGGGTGATGCTGCTGTGGCAGTGGGTTGGCCTGGATGATCTCTGGAGGTTTCTTATAACCCCTAACATTCTGTGTCTCTATGATTCTATTAGAGAGAACTTGTCCACTCTCTTTTATTTAAATTAGAACTGGGAGCTGTTTCACTGAACCATAGAATGCTTTAGGTTGGAAGGGACCTCAAAGCTCATCCAGTCCCAACCCCCCACCATAGGCAGGGACACCTCCCACTAGAACAGGTTGCTCAAGGCCTCATCCAACTTGGCCTTGAACGCCTCCAGGGAGGGAGAATCCACAACCTCCCTGGGCAACCTGTGCCAGAACTTCCTAAAATGTGCTGTATGCAATGGATCTGCAGAGTTGCATCTCCTGTTCTCAGTCAGTTATAGAATCATAGAATGGTTTGAGTTGGAAGGGAGCTCACAGCTCGTTGAGTTCCAACCCCCTGACATATACTTACCATATTGCTGTTGAGCCCAATCCATAGTAGTTTTCCATATTTCAACATCTGGATCCACAGGAATGAGTGGGTGTGGGCATCTTGAATACTGGCAAGTTCTGCACATTTGTCTTGGCAGTGTTTTCTGGCCTATTCCCACTGCATTTCATCTGAGATGATCAAATAGCTGCTGTCACCATAATGGGCAAAGCCAGAGGGAGAGTTTGTTGTTAGTGCTTCAGGCTGTGTGGTAACTGTGGAGGGAAAACTGGATGCATGAATTCACCACATATCACTCACCCTCCAGCATGGACATAAAAAAATAACAGGGCAAAATGTCTGTTATTAACAATAACTCAGTTCTTTATGTATGCTCATGAACAATTTGTTGACCAAAAAAAACCCAAACCAAGAAGAAGAAGAAGAAGAACCCAACCAACAGCAAAAAACCCAAATACCCATGAAATAAAACCCAGCCAATCAAACAAAACATAACCAATCAAACAAAACCCAACCAACAAAACCCAATCAAACAAAACTCAACCAACAAACAAAACCTAACCAATCAAACAAAACCCAACCAACAAAAAAACCCCAACCAATCAAACAACCAACAACCCCACCTTGAAACCTCTCTACCCAGAAAACAATGGACCAACAAACCAAAGCCCAAATCAAACCTGTCGTACAACATGTATTCATGTAAAGAGCAGAGTGAGAGGAGAGGACACATCCTGGCTGCCCTGAGGATGCCCTGAGGATGCCCTGCACCAATCTATTAGAAGCCTGACTCGTGCAGACTAAGACTTATTAAAATAGTATTTGAGCTACCCTGCTCTAAGTAACTAAACTCTCTATATTCTAGCTCACAGCTGGTTCTGCACACTGCTGGAGAGGACTTAGAATCATGGAACTGTTTCAGTTGAAGCTCATCCAGTCCAACCAGTTCTCTAACCCTGCCAAGGCTAAGGCTAAACCATGGCCCTCAGCACCACATCTCTGCCTCCTGGAAACACTGGAAACACCTCCAGGGATGGGCATTCAACCACCTCCCTGGGCAGCCTGTGTCAGTTCTTGAGAACCCTTTCTGGGAAGAAGTTTCTTGTTATATTCAACCTAAGCCTCCCTTGGTGCAACTTGAGGCCATTTCCTCCCTTCTGCTCAGTAGGCAGGAGAGACCAATCCCCACCTCACTCCAACCTCCTTCCAGAGAGTTGTAGAGAGCAATGAGGCCTCCCTGAGCCTTGGCTTCTCCATCTAAACAACCCTGGTTTCCCTCTGCTGCCATGGGCTAGACAATTGAGATATTTACTGTTGTGCACTGCTGTCACAACCTGAGGCTTTGATGTTTGGCATTAACTGATCACCACTGGCCAGTGGCTCAGATTCATCAGTCTGCAGGCTGCCTGTACACTACAGCCAGGCAGTTGGTACTGCCATCCTTGAGGCTCTGTATCTGCATTCAGAAGGGATTCTTCCTGGGATTCAGCAAACGTAAAATGCCACCCTTAACCTCTCTGTTTGCAGTGCAGGGAGAGGGGGTGCTTACAGGCTGTTGGAGCACCTGAAGAGGGGGGAACAACCCTTTTTACTTCACCAAAGGTGAAGTAAAATTGGTTAGCTGTGCTTTGCCTTCTCTACTGCCATGAAGGCCAGGTTGGATGAGGCCTTGAGTGACCTGTTCTAATGGGAGGTGTCCCTGCCTGTGGTGGGGAGTTGGAACTGGATGAACTTTGAGCTCACTTCCAACCTAAACCATTCTATGTTTCTATAGTATGGCTGAGCCCCAGGTGATCTGCATAATTCCATTTCCTCAGCAGGAGAGTCAACATTCACTATTAATTTTAGTGTAAAAAAAACTCAGCAAGATATTCCTGTTAGGAGGAAGTTGTTCACAGCAAAAGTGATTGGCACTGGAATGGGCTGCCTGGGGAGGTGGTGGAATGCCCGTCCCTGGAGGTGTTTAAGAGAATGATAGATGAGGCAATTAGTGCCATGGGTTAGTTAATTAGAAGGTGTTAGGTGATAGGTTGGACTTGATGATCTTGAAGGTCTTTTCCAACCTGACTAATTCTGTGATTCTGCTCTTCTCAGGCAGCCTGGAGCACAGGGACATCAGTGCAGGAGCATGGTTTGACTCTGCACTTAGGGAGGCTGCATGGAAGCCTCATCTTTCCCTGAGAAGTCTATCTCCATTTATTGTTTTCTAGAATTATTGGTGCTGCAGGTACAACCAGCCAGGTCTGAGAGTGGTTCTCCTCCAGCAACTCCTGTGGGACAAATCATACTCTAGACATAGCAGTCTTAAGACTGGTGGAGCTCTGAAAGCCTGAGAGGCTCAGAACTGAAAGCAATTGTGTTGGTTTGTACATTCAGCTTATCTACCTGACATACTTCTACTGAGGAGCCTGGGATAAACAGAACTCACGTGGATCCATCTGGCACACATAGGCTGCCTCGTTGTCACAGCTGCTATCCCTCCAGGTGCCATCTGTCCTCACAAGGGAGACACAATCTGTCTGAAGGAGAGGGGACGATGCATGGCCATTACAAAAGGCTATCAGCAGGTGAGGAGATCAAGCTCCTGTACTTCTGGTGTTAGCCTGATGGCAGGGAAAAGGGAAAGGGGGAAATGTGAAAGGGGAGGGGAGGGGAGTGAAGAAGGAGATTTCATAGTAGGTCAAATGGAAAGTACAAAGTTGCTCTTCTTCAAAGGCCAGGTATTTCTGGTGTGTTCGTAATTGTTGCCAGGTGATTTGCCAAGCCCCAGTCTCCTACAAAAGGCCTTGCTTCAGCACCACATTGCTGTTGTCACTTCCCTTTCTAGAAAATCAGCTGGCTTCCCAAGATCTATAGGTGACTGCAATGTCCTGTACCTTTATGCCAATACCTGTCACACTTTCATACTTGTAAAAGTCAAAATAGCTTTGCACAGCTTCTGGTGCACCATCAGCCCAGTTGGTGTAGGAAACAGTGCTGCCGTCTGCCCACATAAAGGTGAACTCTTTGTTGATGTCATTCATCCCAATCCAAACGCCAACTGTGGCATCTTTTAAGTGATAGAAGAGGAAAGCTGGAAGGAAGCGAAGAGTTGTCATTAAGGAAAGTTCATCACAACCAACCCAAAACCAGGGAAATGTGCAAAACTCCAGAAATGGGGCTGGATGGGTACATCAGAAAGAATGAATCCAGCAGATCAAAGGAGATTCTCCTCTCCCTCTGCTCTGCCCTGCTGAGGCCCCACCTGGAATATTCCATCCAGTTCTGGGTTCCCCAGTTCAAGAAGGACAGGGATCTGCTGGAGAGAGTTCAGCAGAAGGCTACAAGGATGCTGAAGGAACTGCCTGAAGCACTGCCTAAGGAGGAGAGGCTGAGAGCTCTGAGACTGCTTAGTCTACAGAGGAGAAGACTGAGAGGGATCTGAGCAATGTCTGTCAAGAGCTGAGGGCTAGGGGTCAGCAAGGAAGGCACAGGGACAGCCTCTGCTCACTTGTGCCCTGCCATAGGACAAGGGGCAAGGGATGGGAACTGCAGCACAGGAAGTTGCACCTCAACATGAGGAAGAACTTCTTGACTGTGAGGGTCCCAGAGCCCTGGCACAGGCTGCCCAGAGAGGTTATGGAGTCTCCTCTGGAGCCTTTCCAGCCCTGTCTGGATGTGTTCCTGTGTGACCTGTGCTGGATTCTCTGGTCCTGTCCTGGCAGGCAGTTAGACTGGAAGGTCTCCACTGGTCCCTCCCAACCCCTAACATCCTGGGATCCTGTGA
>WAAF01001174.1:29442-72297 GCA_013400475.1 Tricholaema leucomelas | reverse complement strand
TATCTGTCTGGAGAAGAGGTGGCTTTGAAGTGACCTTCTTGTGGCCTTCCAGTATCTGAAGGGGGCCTACAAGAAAGCTGGAGAGGGACTTCTTAGGCTATCAGGAAGTGACAGGACTAGGGGGAATGTAGAAAAGTTGGAGATGGGTAAGTTCAGGCTGGATGTGATGAGGAAGTTGTTCAGCATGAGAGTGGTGAGAGCCTGGAATGGGTTTCCCAGGGAGGTGGTTGAGGCCCCATCCCTGGAGGTGTTTAAGGCCAGGCTGGATGGGGCTCTGGCCAGCATGATCTAGGGTAGGATGTTCCTGCCCATGGCATGGGAGTTGGAACTAGATGATCCTTGTGGTCCCTTCCAACCCTGACTGATCATATGATTCCAAGTCATACAAACTGCGTTTTGTCACTGACAATGGCCAGCACTAGCTGGCACAAGAAAGAGGTCTGAGAAACCTGCTTGTGGACAGCAGAGGAATAACTTCCTCAATGAGAAGTTTCATTCTGCTTGCAGGCAGTTATTAATCAACCCATATTCTACATTTCTCCTGAAAAGCTTACCACCTTTTTTTGTTATGCTGGGTAGCTGCATTTGAAGAAGTGACAAGTGGATTTTGGATTTTTTGTCAGGCTGAGCCTCACTGCATCTTTTAGCAAATATTTCCCAGGCTGAATAGATTAACTGCTTTTAATGTATGCTGCAATTTTGGAATTATTGGATTATCTCCACATGCCATGTTATTTGATTTAGGAAATAGGACCACACCATTTACTTTCACTCAATTATTCCTGACTCTACCATCTCCCTCTTACTGTTTTCTTGCCCAAGAGTTGCTGACATTTTCTCAATTCTAGAAGGAAAATATTTCAATAATACATACTTGACAAATACTGTCAAATACTCCCTGCAGCTCCATACCAAGAAGATTCAAAAATAATCATCCCGTGGGTGTCGCTAGATTTGTAATAACTTAGAAGCTGCTGGAAGTTTTAGTCCATTGTTTGGGATTTTTTTTTTTTACATATGGTGAGAAATCTTTCATTTGAGTTACAAGAGGTGTCTTGTTGGAAGGCATCTTAAGTTGTCTGTCCAACAAGAGTTGGAAGATATAACAATAATTAACAGTCAACAACAATTTTAAGAGAAATTTGCAATGGTCAATCATAAGACGATAGCATATGTTACCTTTGCCCACATGCACTTAATGCAATGTCTGTCTTTGCTCAATGTTACTCTGAAGTAGAAAGTAAACAGGATCCTTGTGGTGGTTTGGGTGTTTCCCACCCCCCCACACTTTAGAAATCACCCAGACTAGACTCAGACGGCTCTGGAAATATGAATGAAGCTTATACTTACAGCTAACACAATATACAAGCAGACATTTACAGTATATACAGTTATAGACAGAAATATACAAGGTAAAAAGGTAATACAGAAACACAACAGCCCTCCCAGAAACCTGAGTCCTCAGGAGGGAATCTCACCCACCCCTTCACCTTCCCCCTACCCCTCTCAGCCTTACCCCAGTCCCAGGGAAGAAATGGAGGGATGGCCAGGGGGTTAGGAAGCAAAGGTGGATCAGCCAAAGAAAAGTGGAGGGTGAGGTTAGAGAGTAAGATGCAGTTCAGCCAGCAGCCCGTAGCTCCCCAGCAGGCAAAGTGGAGAGACTTTATCTATGTTTTGACTTATATTTTTATATATCTCAGTGAGCCTATGAGTGAAGTAGACATCACTCCTGTTTTCATTTTACAGCCTGTGATCTGGTCCTTCTCAACAAAACATTCTAGTTAGCTTCAAACTAGCACAATCCTCTTCAAAGAAATTCCAATTACATGCTCTGCCTGAGAACACAAAAAATAAACCCGTGTGCTAGCCTTGTTCTTTTTATTTTCTTCTCTTCAGTCTTCATGACGGTAGAGACAAAAGCCTGCAAGAAGGTTTATTCTTGAATATAAACCTTCAATAATTTGCTGACACAGAGAAATAACCTCAAGAGTCTCCACAAGAAGAGCTATTTCCTACTGTTTTATTCTAACAAGGGCCTCTTTGGATGGCTATTTTTGACTGTTACTCCAGGTAGGGAAGCTTCTAAATGCTAGCCTATTTCTTTTCATCTATTGATGAAGTATAACAGCATTGGAATTAATGAAATGCAATTACAAGTATCTGCTCTCCAGAGAATATATTAACGGGTAATTCAGTATGATCTTCTAAGGTTTTTCTTATGGATCCGAACTTGATCCTTCAGTCAGCTTTAGATCCCATTGGCAGTATAGCACAGTATAGCTCCTTTTTCTATAGAGGAGCATCATCAGATCACTTTTTAAAAATTAGAATCACAGAGTCATAGAATCAGTCAGAGTTGGAAGGGATCACAAAGATCATCTAGTTCCAACTCCCATGCCATGGGCAGGGACACCCTACCCTAGATCAGGGTGTCCAGAGCCCCATCCAGCCTGGCCTTAAACACCTCCAGGAATGGGGCCTCAATCACCTCCCTGGGAAACCCATTCCAGGCTCTCACCACTCTCATGCTGAACAACTTCCTCCTCATATCCAGCCTGAACTAACCCATCTCCAGCTTTTCTACATTCCCCCCCATCCTTTCACTCACTGATATCCTAAAAAGTCCCTCTCCAGCTTTCTTGTAGGCCCCCTTTAGATACTGGAAGGCCACAAGAAGGTCACTTCAGAGCCACCTCTTCTCCAGACTGAACAGCCCCTACTCTTTCAGTCTGTCCTCATAGCAGAGCTGCTGCAGCCCTCTGATCGTCCTTGTGGCCCTTCTCTGGACATGTTCCAGCATGTCCACATCCTTCTTGCAATATGTGCTCCAGAACTGGATGCAGTACTCCAGGTGGGTTTTCACCAAAGTGGGGAAGAGGGGGAGAATGACCTCCCTCGCCCTGCTGGCCAGACTTCTCCTGATGCAGCCCAGGATCTGGTTGGTCCTCTGGGATGAATAAGACTTATTATTTATGAGGATGCACAAGAGGACTACAATATGGTTTTGAGTGAATAATGTTTATAAAGAGCTGGGAAAATGTTTGTGGTTTCTGGACAGGGAGCAATGCCAAACGCCAGGAGCCTTCTGACAGGTGTAGCCTCTCAGGAACATCCTGTAGTAGGCATTGCTATTTAGGCCCTATGGCTACAGGTATTAATCTGTCACACTACAGCTGTCTAAAGAGGCAGATCTCATACTGAAAACATTATGCCTCAAACAACAAAAAATATTATCTTCTAGGAGAAAAATCCTGTGTATTCAGAAAAAATAAAAAGGAGGACAGAAGACAACATGGCAAAGATAAGGGTGGCATCCTAATGCTGCTGTGGAGGGTGAACAGACATTACTTTAAATTTTGACAAAAAGACAAAAAAAAAAAAACAAACAAAAACAAACCAAAACCCAGGGCACCGTAAAAGTTTATATCAGCATTAAGAGAACGTGGTCACATAGAGAATGTAAAGGTGTAGTATATGGGATGGTTAGAATGGTTTATACTCTACTGTCACAAACAAATCTGCATTTAGAATAACTAGAGTTCTCCTTACAGGCAGTCTCTTTTTTTGTCTTTTTTTGGTCTTTTTTTCCTTTTTTTTTTTTTGGTGCATGTGTGATTTGTTTTCAGAGATTTAAACTTTTCACAGATAAAATCAAAACAAAACCAATGCCTTGTTTATATTTTTTTTTTTTTCAGGAAGAAAGTACAGAAAGCTCCGAACTACCAATGGAAATCTAATGGTGAAGAATACATCAAAATGGAAGGGGCAAGATGATTTCACAGAAGAAAATTGCCTTTTTCCATATCTAAAAGGGTTTGGGTGGGTTTTATACTTTAGGCACAGATGAGGTGTTGGTTTGAAATCTAAGTAGTAGGAGGCTTAATGATACAGACATAAAGAATGTTTGGAGATGGTATGATTCATCGCACTAGCAAGAGTTGCTTTAAAATAGATACTTATGTAGCTAGGTTGATAGCTACAGGTTTTCCACTTTCTCACCTGTTTCACTGTGCCATGTTTATGCATGTAGTGTATGCATGGCTCTGAGGTCAAATAGAACCAACATAATACACATACATAGGGATCAGTGTTCTTTCATTTCAGATTATTAAACATATCATAAAAGTTATTCAGATCTCATAACTGAAAGTCATAACACCTTCTGTCCTCTTCTGTGTTTTGCATTAGATCAGCAAAAGCACAAACTCAGTGTCATTTTCCTTACAGATATACTTCACCACACACTTTCTTCTTGAAAAGGCAGTAGGAGAACTTTTGCTACTAGGTGTCAGTAATATGTAGATCAGACTACTGACCGGAATTCAAGCAGCACTCAAATGGGTACCACAGCCTATGCTGGGCTCTGTGCTGCTGACATCCACATGAGGCAGTTCACACTACTTTGGCTGCCACATCTACATGAGCTTTAAGTTGTTACTACTACCAAGCATTAATATTATCTGGAGGCTACCAGGTACCATTTTCATCAAAATTCATGTAGAAAACAACTGCAGTGCTACACATCACTTAACGTGGCCTACAAAATGCCTGTGAAGACAAAGGAAACACTGATGGAGATGAGGTCTTTGACTTTATTGATATATATTGGAGGGCAAGAGGAACTGTGTAGGTGATGGTAACCTGCACCAAGTACACTGAAAATGATTTAACCATCTTAGTATTTTATAATATTTTTATACAAATTATTATGGTTTTGTTTTTCTTTTAATCATGCTTCCTCATCTTTATCAATAATTCATTACATAGCAAGGCATGGAACACTTTATCAAAGAGACAGCAAACTGCAAAGGGTCAAATATGTAAATAGAAGCCTCACTGGCCTACAGAAATCACTGCCAATTACTGATAGTTTCAAGATTGTTGACGTATTGGACTCAGTCCTGGGAAGATGAGAAAATGGGTCACTCTTTTCACATTGTTCTGCAGAGAGTAAAATCTGGTAAAATAACATGAGCTTGTTAGTTTCAGTTGATAATTTCTACCCTTTTCATGAACTGTCAGTCAGTTAACTACTAAGGGTTTAAGAGAATAATACAACCAGGGGAAAAAATACTAAAAGGTATTTTTAGACAATTGAATATGAGAAATAAAGTCATGGTGTCCTGTTTTACAGAAATTAAAGAAAATATGTTCGTTCCCATAGGTCGCTTGAAAGCAGGACTTTGCTTTCTTTAACTCTGGGTTACTTCACAAGACAGGGAATGCTGGCAACAAGTAGGAAGGGCCTGTCTCAAAGGGGAAAAAGGATCTTGGGACAAGAGCTAAGGAGGTCATCAAGAGGGCTTTAAACTAGACCTGAAGGGAGGTTGTAGCCAGGTGGGGGTTGGTCTCTTTTCCCAGACAACCAGCAACAGAACAAGGGGACACAGACTCAAGTTGTGCCAGAGGAAATATAGGCTGGATGTTAGGAGGAAGCTCTTGACAGAGAGAGTGATTTGCCATTGGAATGGGCTGCCCAGGGAGGTGGTGGAGTCACTGTCCCTGGGGGTGTTCAAGAGAAGACTGGATGAGGCACTTAGTGCCATGGTCTAGTTGATGGAGACGAAATCGGGCTTGCTAGAATAGAATAGAATAGAATCAACCAGGTTGGAAGAAACCTCCAAGATCATCCAGTCCAGCCTAGCACCCAGCCCTAGCCAGTCAACTAGACCATGGCACTAAGTGCCTCATCCAGTCTTTTCTGGTTGTTAGAGACAACCCTGTTAATGGTATGCTGATACCTTGTGGGACATTATGCTAGTGAGGTTTGGGAGGCTGCCACCTCATTAGAAGTGGGAGATAGTAATCCATGTTTCACTAAAGATACAGTAGTTGATAGACAAGTCACCATGAAAGGGTCTCCAAACAGCCTACTGGGGTTTAGGGTCACTCTCCCTAAAAAGGTGGCAAGATCATTAGCCCAGCAGAAGTACATCTATACTAAGGCACACACCATGGGTAACAAACAGGAGGAACTGTTGTGCTACAAGGCAGCTGTGACACGGTAGTCATCAGTGAAACATCGTGGGTACCATGACAGATACCAGCTCTTCAAAAGGAACAGTGTGCTAGTTTGAGCCTAGCTAGAATGTTTTGGTGAGAAGAATTAGATCATAGGCTGAGAAATGAAAACANCTGGGGACTCAGGTTTCTGGGAGGGGAGTTGTGTTTCTGTATTACTTTTACCTTGTATATTTCTATATATATATACTGTAAATATCTGCTTGTAAATTGTGCTAGCTGTAAATACAAGCTTCATTCAAATTTCCAGAGCCGGCTGAGTCTAGTCTGGGTGATTTCTAAAGTGTAGGGGGTGGGGAACACCCAAACCATCACAAACAGGCAAAGAAAAAGAGGCAATGGAGACGGTCTGCATGTCAGAGAGTGATATGACTTCCTGTTGCTCAGAAGCAGCAATGATAGGGCTGAATGTCTATAGGTAAAGATCAAAGGGAAGGCCAATAAGGCAGACCACCCAATTAGGATACTGAGGCTGACAAAGCCCTCTCTGAGTTTTCACAATTGCTACCTCTTGTTCTTGTGGAAGATTTTAACTAGGAATACAATACTGCAGAGAATGGACCATCCTGGAGGTTACTCAAGTGTGTAGGGGATAACTTCCTAACACAGCTGGTGAAGGATCCAAACAGGGAAGGAGTCCTTCTGGACCTGTTGCTTGTTAACACGGAAGGACCTGTGGGGGATGTCATGACCAGAGAGTGTCTTGGGACAGTAAAACAAAATGAAAGAGTGTTTAATTTTCAGTTAAGTAAAGAGAATGATTAGCAGAACAGCTGCTTTGGTCTTCCACAAGGCAGATTTTGGCCTGTTCAGGATACTGTTTGACAGAATGCCTTGGAAGGCCATCCTGCAGCAAAGGAGTTGAGAAGGGCTTTGAACTCTTTAAGGAAGACCGAAAAGCACAGGAACAGGCCATTTCTATGTCCTTAAAGACAAGCCATCAAGGAAGGAGACCTGCAAGGTTGAATAGAGAGCTCTGGCTTGAGCTCAGGAATAAGAAAATACTGTATAGCCTTTGAAACAAGGGACAGGCCACTCATGTGGACTGTAAAGACATAGTGAGACACTGCAGGAAGAAAATTAGAGGGGTCAAAGTCCAGCTCAAACTTAATCTGGCTACTGCTGTGAAAGGTAAGGAAAACTGTTGCTATGAATACATCAACGTCACAAGAAGAGCTAAGGAGAATCTTTATCCTTTAATGGATACAGAAGGAGACATAGCGACAAAGAATGAGGAACAGTCTTAGGTACTTAATGCCTTCTTTATCTCAGGTTTTAGTGTCAAGGGATACCCAACCTCCTGAGCTGAAAGACAGGAAAGGGGAAGGAAATGAAACACCAGTGCTCCAAGGAGAAAAGGTTTGTGACCTGTTGCACCATTCACACTCACATAAGGTTATGGGACTGGATGAGATTAGCTAAAAGAACTGGCAGAAGAGCTTGCCAAGACATCCTGCATATTTTTCCAGCAGTCTTGACTAAACTGATGGGGTCCTGGTGGACCCCATCTACAAGAAGCATCTATAAGTGCTGGAAGGATGATTTGGGAAGCTTCAGGCCAATCAGTTTTGATCTCATTAGGGAAAGTCATGGAACAGGTCATCACAAGTGACACCATGATGCATGTGCCACACATGGGAAAAGATTATTTGGCACAGTCAACATTGGGTTCTGAAGGGCAGATCTTGTTTGACCAACCTGATCTTGTATGACAAGATGACCAACCTGATCTCCTTCTATGACAAGGTGACCCATCTAGTGGAAGAGGAAAAGGCTGTTGATGTTATCTGTTTTTACTTTAGTAAGGTATTACAGACACAGTTTAGCACAGCACCCTCCTGGAGAAACTGACTGCTCCTTGCTTGGATAGGCACACTCTTCATTGGGTAAAGAATTGTCCGAATGGCTGTGCCCAGAGAATTGTGAATGGAGTTAAATTCAGTTGGTGGCCAGTTACAAGTGGTGTTCCCTAGAGCTCGGTACTGGGACCACTTTTGTTTAACATCTTAATCCATGATCTGGATGAAGGAATTGAGCATACCCTCGGTAAGTCTGACTGGGAAGGAGTCTTGATCTGTTTGAGGGTGGGAGGGCTCTGCAAAAAAACTCTGGATAGGCTGTATTGATGGACTCAGGTCAATTGTATGAGGTTTTACAAGGCCAGGTTCCAAGGGCTGCACTTGGGTCACAACAATCCCACACAACTGTACAGGTTTGGAGCAGAATGGCTGTATAGCTGGCCTGCAGAAAATACTGCTGTATGAGCATGAACCATTAACATATTTATTTGGCCAAGAAGGTCAATGGCATCCTGGCCTGTATCAGAAATATGTGGTCAGAAGGAGTAGGGAAGTGATTGTCCCTGTGTACTCAGCACTGGTGTAGATGCACCTTAACTACTATGTTCACTATGGGGCTACTCACTACAAGAAGGACATCAAGTTGCCAGAGCATGTCCAAAGAACGGCAATGAAACAGATAAAGGGTGTAGAGAATAAGACAATGAGGAATAGCTGAGAAAACTGGAATTGTTTAGTCCAGAGAAGAGGAGGAGGGAAGACCTCATTGTTCTCTACAACTACCTGGAAGAAGGTTGTGGTGAGGTGGGTTTTGGTCTCTTCTCCCTAGTATCAGGAGGAAATGGACTGAAATTGTGCCAGGAGAGGTGTAGTTTGAATATTAGGAAAACTTTCTTTACTGAGAGATTTGTCAGGCATTGGAATAGGCTGTCCAGAGAGGTGGCTGAGTCACCATCCCTGTAGGTGTTCAAGAAACGTGTCCATGGCACTTTGGTGCATGGTTTAATGGTTGGAATTAATGATCTTAAAAATCTTTTCCAAGTGAAACAATTCTGTGATTTTATGATTCTAAATGTATAGCAGAGGCACCATATAGGTATTATGATTAATCCACATATGTATTGAAGTGTCTCTTATAAAAGGATTTTTTCAAAGCTAATTGTCATATATCAATTAAAAAATACAGTACATAACATTATTTTTTTTTTAATTGTCCAGCTTTTAATTTAGAGCAGGTAATTGGTACCTTTGATTTCTAATATTGTTTTAGCAGAAAAAAAAATAAATCTGAAGAGTAGACTAGACATTACTAATCCTGAGGAAAGGGTAAAGCAGCCTGGTGAAGCAATCTGTCAGTCTCAGTTGCAGACAAAGCACTTAGATTTTTCACTTACTTCAGTACCATTCTGCTACTACCTGAAATTAGAAGACTGTGCTATTCCAGAATTTTAAAATAAGAGATTGACTGTCACAGGAGATAATATTGACATAGTTATGATTTAACGCCAGTTTGACATTTACTGATGGTTGAGAGATAGATCAAAAGGTTGACTTTAAATAGTACTTAATGATTAATCAATTTTAAATTAACAAGATGATTCAGTACAGTATCTAGTAATTAACATACCAACTAAAGTACAGATTCAATAACTACAGGATTCACATTAACTTACTAAAAGGTATCCTAAATCAGTAGTTAGATATATGCACATAGATAACCACAAAGCATATAAGGCATATCAATGCACAGAGTTATGTGGGTCCAGTGGAATGTGTGTATGCATCCACACCTGTAAAAGCAAATGTGTATATTCAAACACACAGATAAGTACAGAGGTGAACAAAATAGAGGCCAGCCTATAGTTAAAATTTTCTTCTTGAGTTTAGAACAAATACTCAGAGCACTCTTGATGCACAACAATTGAGTCTCAGGAAGTCCGACTACATCCTGGTCTTTTTTTGCAGTTTATTACTGAGAGTTGTCCTGGTTCAAGAGCGATTCTGGACACAACCCACTGTGATCCAGAGTAATTCAAAGGGTCTCTCTTTTGGACCACGATTCATAGGGTTTCAGATAATTGATTTTCATCTCCAGTCTGGTCCACTTCAGAAGTCAAAACATTCTTGTGTTTTTGGCCAGTTGTGCAGATGCAAAACTTGCTGACCTTCAAACTTGACATCAGCCCCTAGGTAGCCACACCCCAGGTGAAGATACATTAGGATCTCAGACCTGAGATACAGATATACTAAACTACCAGGAGGGGACTACCTCCCAAGTGATAGGGAGAGAAGTGCAAGATTGAAAAAGCAGGGGCTGATCATAAGGAGACTTAATGTTCTGGTTTGCTATCTGTCACAATCCATGCCTAATTTAGACCAATTTAGACAGATTAGTCTCACAGGCTAAAAAATAAAGAAGGGCAAATTAAATCAGGTCTTGAGAGAGTTTCAAGCGACAAAGAGACCATATCACCTGTGATGGCTTAAAACTAATCCTCTAGCCTGCTCTAAACAAGAAATTGGAACTTTCTGGACATATTTGAATAAAAAAATAAATAAAGCAGGGGATTGGGGACTGTGGCAATTATGGAGTTAACACTCTAGTTTCATTGGAAATTCTAAACAAAGGATTGTATTGGATGCAGAAGAACAGCAATAAGATAAATCTATATAATTTCATTTACCTGATGGATTAGTACATAATCTGCTGTGTAAATAATTTCATTCCCTTTGCCCTTCTGCCTCACTTACTCCTTAACTCCTCCATCCTGACTGATTTCTGCACTAACCTTGTCTGAGAAGAAAACAATTGGGGCTTTCTTGGTTTTCTCACTGCAGGGAGAAGAAGGTGGCAGTTGACCTCTTCTGGGCTTCATCCAGGGGGGCTGAGGATGTGGGGCTTTTCTGATTTGTCTCTTTTCCCTTATAAGGAGGGGGCAGGAGGTGGTCTATTTCACTTTTCCCTTGTTGGAGGGAGGGAAGGGGGCTTACAACGATTGTTTCTGAATTGTAAATAATTGTAAATATATTTTGTACATATACATTGTATTTTACGCTTCTAGCTTGCTTGTAAACATTGTTTCATTTTGTTTTCAAACCTTCTGAGATAGCCTAGTGATATTTTGGGGGTAATTTCAACCTAGTGCACTGAATCTTTTGGTGTGGGGGTCTTCCTGAACGCTTGGAAGTGATCAGATGTCAGCTCAACCAGCAGTGTCCAGCAAAGCAGCTCCCAGGCTGCTCTTTCCCATCTGTTCCCACACTGGAAAACAAGTTGAAATGGCTGCACAAAAGCAGAGCATAATAGCACTCAGTCTGCATTACAGATCTTGTGGCTACCTGCAAGATGATTTCTTTGCTAGCAGTTGGTAGATAACTGATTTTAGAACTGTCCCAATTGTTTTGTGGCTTCTGTCCAGTAACCAGAATCACAGAGAATCACAGTTGCAGAGATTCCCCTGCTAACACGAGCATGTCCAGATCAAGTTGCATGGGAACTTGTCCAGACAGGTTTTGAAAATCCCTATAGGAAGAGACTCCATAGCCTCTCTGAACAGCCTGTTCCAGTGCTTCATCTCTCTCAAAATAAAGACGTTTCTTCTTAAGTTCAAGTGAAACAGCCTGTGTTCTAGTTTATCTGTGTTCTCTTTGTCCTGTCATGGGGCACTATTGAGGAGAATCTAACCCCATCCTCATGACCTCCACCCTGTAGATATTTATATGCATTTGTAAGAGTCCCTTTCAGTCTTCTCCAGGCCAAAGAGCTCCAGGTCTTTCAGCAATTCCTTGCGTCGTTTTTTTTCTACTGAAGATTTGCCTACTGTTTTATGTTGTTAAAGGGACTGATACCACAGCGTAGCTGGACAGAAACTGTGCTCAGTGCAGCACTAGGAAAATCAAGGATATGATGGGTGCCAGTCCTGGTTTCATTCCAAGTAAGTAATGTCCAAACTTTGTTGTTTAAATAACAGAGTGCATAAACATTAGATATTCACATTGTGTTAGCCCAGGAAACAGAAATATGGTGTTCAATTACATTAGGACAGAATAAAAAGTGTATTTGCATATTTGCACTATTCTTTGAAGATTGCATTAAATATGCATAAAATAATGTAAATTAAAAATTCCCAGGCAATTTTGAAACACAAGACTTCACCACTTCAGCCAAAACCTTTTTCCATGGTGCTCCACTGACATTAAATGCACATTGAAATTGGAGTTTTCCCACAGCTTCTGTGAAAAAAAAGCCATTATATTTTCATAGTATTTAGTACTTATTTCTCCTTTTGCCCCTGATATCACCTTCTCATCCCTACAAACCAGAAGATGCAAGCAGGTTACACACATTTTCTACCCCAGCTACCTGCAGCCTTTGCTAACAGCTTCCACACAACATTAGTTCCTGAGAACATTAGGTATTTCATGAAATTAGTATCTTTTTCCCTTTGTGATATATAATTTATTCATAATACCACGGGTTGACTTAAGGAATCATGTTGCATTCTGTGTATGCATCTAGTGAGTGCCTATGTTAAGGGGAACAAATTAATTGTGATATTTTAAATTATTTTAGAAGGTAAATCTGTCCTGACACTAGTACCATGCATCAACAAAATAAAACAGACTACTAGTTTATTTGTCAAATAATGTTGTAGGATTGTAATGCTAGGATTGTAAAACAAATACAGACAGTATTTGTATTCTTGTGGTTTTGAGTTCAGTTTTCATTTGATTTTGAGCCACTATGATTGTATTAGAGTCTTGCATAACAAGTGCATCAGGCACAGGTTCAAGCCATGGTTCAAGCTGGTTTGAAGCTAATTGAAATATTTTAATGAGAGAAATTAGATTATTGGCTGTGAAAAGAAAAATAAGGTCATGTCTAAATTATCCATTTGTTCTGCTGGGACATAGCAAGGACGCAAATACATATAAGACAGTCTCTGCCTGGCTTTTGCCTGACCCTGCACATCTGCTAACAAACCATTCTGCTTCTAACATCCCTTGCTGACCTGTCCAGATCACCTTGCACATAAGGGAGATTCTGAGATAAGGGAGGGGGTGGAAAGAAGGTGGAAGGGTGATTGGGAGCCCCTCCTGGGCAGTCTGACTGCTGAGAGGGTCTTGTATTTCTGTATTACTTTTAATTTGTATATTACTATATATAGCTGTAAATATCTGTAATACACTGTATATATATATATATATATATGCTTGTAAATTGTGCTAAGCTGTATATATAAAGCTTCATTCCTTAGCTTTCAGCCAGTTGAGTTTACTCTGGGTGAACCTTGGGAGAGGGGGAGCAGGTGATGTCCAGAACCACTACATCCCAGCTTTCCCAAAAGCAATCTTAGCAATCTTCCTCGCTACACTAAATTTATATTGACACACAGGTATAAACCATACTTCTTTGGTTTTTTTTGCTGAGGCTTTGTCTATTGGTTTATGTAGTTAAAGGAACTTTATATCCCACTGTGACCAGCCAGGAACTGCACTATCAACTAAGAGTAACACACTCTTTTTCTCTTATGTGTTCTTCACTAGGAGTTTAGCTGGTGAAGGACTGACCAAAATTTGAGAAGCATCTCACAATCTGAAATAATGTTATTGAAGAACACAGAAGGCATAATCTTAGCACTGTTAAATGTTTACTTTATTCCTGTAGCCTCAGCGCTCACAGTATCAAGTATGACGGAAAGACAATTATGTTCCTTTCACTCAGTTTACACCATTTATATCAGAAGAGAACTTGGTTAATCTTCCATAAAGTGAGAAATTACAAATAGCCTCCCATTTGATAGCATAATATTCATTTAGATTGCAGCTATGGTTACAAAAAGGTGAAGAAGAAGACAGTTGAAAATGGGTCAGGGAAGACTGAAAAGTACCGTACTGGTGTTGCTGCAGCAAAGAATTATCTTACTGTGACACTCTCCATTATTCATGGTTACGTCAGTTTGGCACAAGGCAAGCATCAAAAATGCAAATCTGCTCTGAAAAGCTAAGGTAAAACAGGAAGTGTTTCAGTACTGTACTTCAGTAGAAAAAAACAAACCAGATTTTTTAGAAAGAAAACAATCAATATATTTGTAACATTACAGTTGGAGAGTGTTAATTCATACAGCAGACTAATTCCAAAAGATTAAGGCAGTTAAACAACATACTCATATACTGAACAGAACATGAAAAATATCTGAATCTTCACAGATATTATGATATTACAGCAGACTTGACCTTGGAAATATAGCTCTTAATATACTTGGTGTATGAGTGCAATGCTTTGTGAAAAACTCAGAGTGATGCATTTTAAAAGGCTTTGAAATGCCAGGGGTTTTTTTATTGCCAAGGACCAAGTAAAATAAATATTAATCCTTGCTCTATAGCAAGAGGCTTAAAAGTCCCCAGCAAGCAGACCAGCTAAATTAATATTCTGATCATACAGTGAAGGTTTGTTTCAAGCATGAACCACTAAAATGTACAAATGTGACCATTTTTTTGACTGCTTGCAAAAAAAGCCTGAAGGTAACAGTTCTGAAACAGACTAAAGTGTTAAAATATTGAGTACAGAAGTGCATAACTCTTAATTATCACAAGTGGGAACCACTGTCCCAGGTAAGCATGAAAACAAGACTTTGCCAAACTCACTAACAAGCAGTACTAGGGGAACAAGTGCTAAGTTTTCTTCTTCTGAAGGACCTGGACAACTTTCCCTGATTTGTAAAAGAGTGAAAGATTAAGAGGTCTGAAATCTCACTTGAAGGCAGGTGTCTACACCAGCCTTTCACTCAAATGCCTGCCAGTAGTTTCCCTCCCTGTGCCAGCAACGTAATCAGTCAAGAAAAACTGGACTGTTGGCCACCAAATCAATGTGCACTACAGTTGCATCTACCAACTTTGGACCCACTGAAGAAGGGCTTATCTTCTCCTTCTAAGAACTATATTATCTTTCACTCACAGAAAGGACCATCAGGTAATAGAATGGATTGGATAAGCTGTTACTTATATAACCTAGCAAAATCTCTTCACAATACTACTGTTTTTCAGTGAAGCATGGTCCACCAGCATTGCCTGTGTATGCACCTCCACAGTTGAAAATCCCTGAGCAATATATAACTAAAGAAGGCTGAGGACACACACCAGAAAAACACAGAAGAGTATTTCCTGACCATTAGAGGGATAACATACATGTTACACTATCTCAATGACAGGATGAGAAAAATTATCCTGGCCAATGTCCAGGAACTCTTACACAGATGTGTTTTACAATTAAGCATGGGATAATATTCTTGTTCAACATACTCTGTGTAGCTAGCCTGCTTGATTGCCATTGAACCATAGAATCATTCAGGTTGGAAAAGACCCTTAAAATCATCAGGTTCAACCATTAACTCTACCAAATTCAACACTAAACAATATCACTAAATGCCACATCTAAACAACCTTTAAACACATCCAGAAATGGTGACTCAACCACCTCCCTGGGCAGCCTGTTCCAATGCTTGACTACTCTTTCAGTGAAACAATTTTTCCTGATGCCTAGGCTAAACCTATCCTGGTGCAGCTTGGGGCAATTTCCTCTTGTTCTAATCACTAATTACCTGTGAGAAGAGACCAGCACCTACCTCTCCATATTGTCTTTTCAAGTAGTGTAGAAGGTGTTAAGGTCTACCCCCAGCCACCTCTTCCTCAAACTAAACAGTATCAGTTCCTTCAGCCATTCTTCATAAGACTTATTCTCTTGGCCCTTCACCAGCTTAGTTGTTCCTTGCATCCACTCCGGTGCCATGATATTTTTCTTGTAGTGAGGGGCCCAAAACTGAACATGGTACTTGAAGCATGGCCTCACCAATGCCAACTACAGGGGGAAAATCACTTCTCTACTTGTGCTGGACACACAGTTTCTGATACAATCCAAAATGCCATTGGCTTTCTTTGACACCTGGGCTCACAACTGGCTCATATTCAGCCACTTGTCAATTAGAAGCCCTAGATCTCCTTTTGCCCTTTTGCCGGACAGCTTTCCAGACACATTTCCTCAAGCCTGTAGCACTGCACGGAGTCATTGTGGCTCAAGGGCAGGACCTGGCACTTGGCCTTGTTGAAGCACGTACTGTTGATCTCAGCCCATTGATCCAATCTAAGTCTCTCTGTAGAACCTCCCTACCCTCAAGCAGGTCTACACGCCCACCTAACTTGGTGTCAACTGCAAATTTACTAATGGTGCACTCTAACTCCTAATCAAGATCATTGACAAAGGTGTCAAACGTAAGTGGTCCTGAAGAACACCACTTGTGACCATTCACCAGATAGTTTCAGCATGACTGTCATCTCTGTAGATATAATTGTCTCATTGGACAAGGATAGAACAATTAATGTCATTGACTTTGGCAAGGCTATTGAAAGCATAACTGGTAGTTGGAAGCAGCACTCTGCAGCGGCTGATGTGAGTGCCAGTACTGGTTAACATCTTCACCAAGGATTGACCTAAGACTCTATAGTTTGGAAAAAAAAAACTGAGAAGGGAGGGCAGTCGGTACAAAGGAGAATACAGGACATTTCACTTGAAGTTAAGGAGGAACTTCTTTGAGGGTGACAGAGCACTGGAACGGGCTGCCCAGATAGGCTGTGAAATTTCCTTCTCTAGAGACTGTCGAAAGCCATCTGAATGGGCTCCTGTGCAACCTGATCTAAGCATACTGTGCTAGCACTGGGGTTGGCATAGATGATCTCAGGTGGTCCCTTCAAATCACCCCCATTCTGTGATTCTGTGATACAGACTATGAACCCTCAGCAAGCTCAGATGACATGAAACTGGGGCAGTGCTCAGTACTCATGGGGAAGTGGGTAAGGTGGAATTTATCAGCTTTTTACCACAAACTGAATCTTCTTTACAGAGAACAAAGAGCCATACCCTTTTGGACATATGCAACAAAACTACAAGAGATACAGCTGAAACCAAAGTTGTATGTAAGGTAAAAGATTCCTTCCAGTAAGGGTGACTGAGCACTGAAACAGGTTGTACAAGATGGCTTGGGATGTCCATTGTTAGAGACTTTCAAAACTAGAGTGGAAATGGTCCTAGGAAAACTGATCCACTTGTTAAGTTTTTCTTGCTCAAAGCAGGAGGTTCAAGATGATCTACAGAAGTATTTTCACCCTAAATTTTTCTAAGACTCTATATTCTTCATGTCTGCACATGTAATAGAGGCTTATGGGGAGGCATAGCTGAGTCTTCATTGAACCAGGATATTTGGATGGGTGGGCAGAGGCCAATGGGATTAGATTTAACAAGGTCAAGTGCAGGGTTCTACACTTTGGCCACAACAACCCCAAGCAGCGCTACAGGTTGGGGACAGAGTGGCTGGAGAGCAGCCAGGCAGAAAGCAACATGGGGGTACTGGTAGGTAGTAGCTGAACATGAGCCAGCAGTGTGCCCAGGTGGCCAGCAGAGCCGATGGCAGGCTCAACCAGGAACAGTGTGGCCAGTAGGGCAAGGGAGGTTATTCTTCCCTGTACTCAACACAAGTCAGGCCACACCTTGAGTACTGTGTCCAGTTCTGGGCTCTTCAATTCAAGAGAGATGTTAAGATACTGGAGTGTGTCCAGAGAAGGGCAACGAAGCTGGTGAGAACACAAGCCCCATGAGGAGAGGCTGAGGGAGCTGGAGTTGTTTCGCTTGAAGAGGAGGCTGAGGTGGGACCTCATTGCTGTCTACAACTACCTGAAAGGAGATTGTAGCCAGGTGGAGATTTGTCTCTTCTCCCAGGCAACTAGCCACAGAACAAGGGAACGCACTCTTAAGTTGTGGCAGGGGAGGCATAGGCTAGATGCTAGGAGTTAGTTCTTCACAGCGAGAGTGATTTACCATTGGAATAGGCTGCCCAGGGAGGTGGTGTATTTGCCATTCCTGGAAGTGTTCAGAAAAAGGCTGGCTGAGGCACTTAGTGCCATGGTCTAGTTGATTGGACAGGGTTGGGTTATAGGTTGGACTGGATGATCTTGAAGGTCTCTTGATTCTTGGTTGATTCTATAATTCTGTGATTTCCTACAACAAAGTTTGCTTTTTATTGATTAACAAAAAACAAACCAAACAAACATAACAAAGATATCCCCAACCCCCCAAAAAAATCTTCGTGCTTTTCAAAGTCCAAACAGCTTTTGAAGAATCTGAGAACTCTCTACAATAATCACTGAAAGTTCACTTGTGTAGTGGATTTGGGCTGAGCCAGAGCTAATTCTCCTCAAAGCATCTTTCTATTGCTGTGCTTTGCAGTGCTGGAGCTGAATGTTGATAACTTGCCAGAGTTTTGGCTACCTCTGCACTGAGCACCCACGTTGTGCTTTTCCAACCTTTCCCTGCCCCAGGAGTACACTGAGGGGACACAGCTGAGCCAGCTGACCCAGACTGGCCAAAGAGATATTCTATGCCATATGACATCAGCTCAAATATAAGAATAAAGTGAAAGAAGGAAGTTTGAGGATTTGTCCATGGTGTCTGTCCTCTGATCATCTGGCGTACAGAGCCCTGCTTACCCGAGACTGAACATCATCTTTGCTGATGGGAAGTAGAGACTAACATCTCTCTCACTGCTTCTCCTTTTCACATGGTCTATTGCTCTGCTTATTGTTATTATTAAATTGCTTCTATCTTATCATTGGCTTTTGTTATTGTCTAAGGTTAGAATTAAATCTCCAGAGACAATAATAATTTTGATAGAATAACCCACCAAATAAATCAGTCTCACTCGATTTGAAAGTTAAAAAAAGAAAACAAGTTTAACAATAACTTAAAAAGGGTATCAAAGGGTGTAGGGAAGGAAGGATAATAAATACAAAAGGGTATGAATACAACCCGAGTTTGTGGTGGTGATGATGCTGATGGCCATGTGTGTGTGGAGAGATGCAGTGTCCCAAGGGAGCAGTGTCCAAAGAGCAGAGAGCAGTCCCAAGAGAGCAGTCCCAAGAGAGAGAGAACAGGAAGTCCCCCTGCTTTTAAGGGACAGGAAGGGGGAGTGGGCTAACCCTCACCTGAGGCTGTCCAGACCCACCCCTGAGGAGGGGTTAGGACCCCCTGAGGTCAGGTTTCAAGTTCAGGGACACTCCTGGAGTGTTAACCGTATACAGTTATACTTTCCCCTCTTCCCAGTCCATTTAAGAAGGGGAGTGATAGAACGGCTTTGGTAGGCATTTGGCTCCCAGCCAGGGCCAAACCACCACAACTTGAAATTGCCATATATGAAAATGCAGGAGAACAATATCTTGAGTTTTGCCTTCTAATATGAAAATAAATAAACACAAACTTGTACATTGTTTTAACACATTAGACTTCACCAAAAGGACTAGAAAAACACTTGATTGTCCAAGGCATTGTTTAGTTAGTGGAACCTGGAATAGTGCAGAAAACTGTTACATTCTCATCTATGAATCTAAGACAGGTTTTGCATTTAAATAGCAAAAATATAACATTAATGTCTAGTATTATTTTGCACGTAAGTAAAGTCCTGCAAAAGGTAACGTTAAGAAACCTGCACACCAGCATCACTTTAAGAAAGGTTACTTAATAGTGCCATGTGAACCATGACTTCCGATTTTTAAATCAGTTCCTTAGAAGACCATTGCAGAGTAGTTAGTTTTTTTAACAGGTCAGATGCAGCCAATGTATTTATATGTTCACTTAAAGGAAAATTTGAAGATAGTGAATATAAAACCACATGAAATTAAAAAAAAAACAACAAACGCTTACAAGCAATTAAAAGGCAAAGTATCACCAAACTGTTGAGATGTGAGACAGTGATGCTTACTTTCAAACTTGTACACGAATTCATCTTGTGTTACTCCTTCTTCTTCCAAATAAACAGACATTATCAGACCTCAAGTCTAAAAGCACTTCTTTACACTAGTAACATCATGTATGTTGCCTTTGCCAAGAAACAATTTGGAGCATTCCAATGGTCACCTTCCTACCTCAACATAAAAAAAAAAAAAAAAAAAANAAAAAAAAAAAAAAAAAAAAAAAAAAAAAAAAAAAAAAAAAAACCAAAACCACCAAACCAACAACAACAACAAAGTCAAAACAAACAAAAAAAAAAAAGGAGAAAAAAGAAAACAAGCAAAAAACCCAAACCAACAAATCAAAAAAGCAAGCAAAACCTTTCTCCATGGTTGCCTTTATACCCAAAAAAATACTTAAGGATCTATGCCCAGTGGGAGAAATCCTCTCTAGTTAAGATAATTGTGAGTTAACAGGATATATGTACAAATGTTTAGCAAGCAATTCTTTCTGTGTCCTCAGAGTTCCTGCATTGCGGGGCAAAGATCTCAGAGAATTCCCACAAAGGGCTGGGGAGTGAGGCTTAAGGCACGACATGTCTCCCCAGCCTCATATGGTGGGAAGAATCAGCAAGCACTATCACTCCTTTATGTTCTAATCCTGAAACCTGCTCAATATATTCACTTAAGTTTGTTGCTGTTGTTTGTTTGTTTGTTATTAATGACACTATAAAAAAACAAAATTAAACAAGTCAAACATTTTGAAGGAAAAGTGTGGGGACGTTGGGGTCCCACAGTAGCATGGCTTCTATTCAATATACTTCTTTTATTCTGAAAGAGTTCTTCACTATTCCTCTAGATGAACTTCCCTAAACTGCCCATAAAGGATATCAAAAGAAATTGTCATAAGCAGGAAATAGCCATGCATTCTCAAAGAAAACTGACAAACCTCAATTTTGACGTCAGAAAGGTATCAGAATTTAACTTTTCATTTTTACTTGGGCATAGATTGTCAGATTTTCTTCCTTTCCAGATATAACCTACTTTTGTATATTCATACAAATAAAAGATGGATAGGACTTTTTTTTTTTTTTTTTAGAATAGAATTAATTCTTTCTTTTTCATGGATTAAACAAAAAATAAGTTACACTGTATTTTGTGTGAGAGAGTAAAAACTGAAATAGAGGAAGCGGTTAGATAAATTCTGGTGTCACATATTTCAATACAAAATTATCTTGGAAAATAGAGTAAAAGTACAAACCACAAAACCAAAATGGAAAATATTTGAGGTGTAAATGCTAATAAGTCTTGTAGCTGAGTAGCTGCAGATAAGCAGAGCAATCTGCTAGAAGAGGTGTTAAATTATCTGGTAGCATAATGACAACATACTTAGATTTTCAAATAATGAATTTTAGCAGGAAAAGATTATTTAACTTGTGGTCTGCACCAGTTCTACTTCTAGTTCTAGTAAACTAGGGCAAACTGTGTGGTAGGCAAACAAATACAGTGTCTTCTGGAGAACTCCAGCAAAGTCAGGTGAAGGAGAAGCCAAAAGCATGCACATTCACACCAGAGGTGCATGATCATTTTGTAGGCAAGCTACAGACTAAAGAACAAAACACCAAAGTAAGAATCAGTTGAGCTGGTAAAGAAAGCAGCTGACAAGCACAGGAAAGGTGAGATGCCAGCCATGCTTCACAAGTCGTCCTGTACAGTAGAAGGATGTCCTGTATTAAATGATGAGGTCTCAGTATTTAAAAAGCCAAGCCAAAATGAAACAAAACAGAACCACAACCCCAAAACAAAGCACATAGGGGGAGAAAAAAAAATTAAAAAAAAAAAAAAGAAGAGAGAGAGAGAGATAGGAAGCAGGTTTTGCTTACATTTTTGCAGTATCTGGCTACTTTTCCCACTGTTTAGTATCCTATATTTCCCTAACTTGATGCAGAGTGGACTTGCTCAGACTTAACTATATTTTCTATACAATGCTTGCTATGCATGTACAGTAGCTTATGTTTAATACTTGCTGTGCATGTACAGTAGCTTATGTTTGTTCACACTAACACGTGAACGTTTATAACTGTTTTGCAGCTCTGACATAAAAAGATAATTTCTATCTTTAAGCTAGCATTCTTAAATTGTTTTTATAGTATTCTGTCAGCATACAAAGGAAATAAAGCCACACTTAGATAGACTAATTTGTGCTCTGGCATTGAAAAAAGAAAAATATCCCATAAAGCTTATGTAGAATTTGCACCTGAGTATGAACTTATACTATCAGATAAAATTTCTTACCAGTGATTTTGGATAACTATCGGCTATGAGTCTGGAAGCTCTCCACATCATCTTTCCATCATGGGGGTAAAAACAACAGCAACAACCAAACAAACAGTCCAAAATTAAGAGGGCTAGGAAAAGCTAGGAGCATTCATGAAACAGATTGAGTATAAGCAGCTAGCACCACTTTCCACAGTTCACAGAAGACAAGACTCATGCGTGACACAGATGGCAATTTTGCAGTAGTTGTCCTGAGGTATGCACTTTTAACCACAAGTGTCATGCTCAAATACCAGCTTTTGACAATTCAGTCATTGAATATTTCCTCCACAGCTCACCCACTCAAGCCATATTCCTGGCAGGGCAGTCAGTTGGAGCACATTCTTTGAAGTGTGCTCCTGGCTGTCATGCATAAATAGAAACTGACTCTACAAAGTACATGTTTAAAATTATGCATTAGTTGCAAAATTAAGCACTGCTTAAAAACACTTTAGATCTGGGACAGAAGATTTCAGAGTAAGTGGCAGAGTCAGTACATTTACACACAGGGGCACTTGGACCCCCAACACAAGAAGGACATTGAACTCTTGGAGTGAGTCCAGAGGAGGGTAACAAAGATAATCAGAGGGCTGGAGCACCTCTCCTACAAGGACAAGCTATGAGATCTGGGGCTCTTCAGCCTGGAGAAGAGAAGGCTTCAAGAAGACTTTGTAATAGCCTTCCAGGATCTGAAGAGGGCCTACAAGAAGGGACTACTTACAAGGTCTTGTAATAACAGGACAAGGAGTAATGGGTTTATACTGGAAGAGGGGAGATTTAAACTAGATGTTAGGAAGAAGTTCTTTACAGTGAGGGTAGTGAAACACTGTAACAGGTTGCCCAGGGAAGTTGTGGATGCTCCCTCCCTGGAGGTGTTCAAGACCAGGTTGGATGAGGCCTTCAGCAACCTGTTCTAGTGCAGCTGTCTCTCCCTATGGTTGGAGGGTTGGAACTAGATGATCTTTGAGGTCCCTTCCAACTTAAAGCATTCCTCGATTCTATGTGTGACCACCTCTGCCCACTGCAAGCAGCATGAATGGAAGCCAGCTCCATTCACATATATATATATAGCTGCATATATATAGCACCCATATATAGCTGCACCATACGCAAGCTGTCCTTTTTCAAGGTGTATTTAGAATGACACCTGTAAGGATCATACATGCTTCCTGCTGACCAGCCTAGGACAAAAGGAGCATGAGCTCAGTCCCAATAGGTCTGCTTCTATCCATGGAAAAAAATTCTTCAAAGTCACGTCTTTGGTCTTGATCATGTCTTTTGTTTAGGTTAATGGTTCACTGATCTCAGTGGTGTCAGATCAGGCCACATCATCACTATTACTCAGGTGTGTGACCCAACGGTCTATGTCCCCTCCAATGCTAGCAGTCTCTGTATCTCAGTCCAGCAGCTATCTCTGTTTTCTCCATGTCATGCCCTCTGCACAGAGTGCCTGTCCTGAGTCGTTCTGCAAGTTTGCTGTCCTGAATACTCTTAAGTCTGCTCCTCAGACATACTGCTTTCACAATACCTTATTAACATTAGTTAAATAGGGCATACACCTTAATTAGAATAAAATAACAAACAAAGCCCCTTAAGTGTATTATATCAAGCACTGTCCCTTGCCAAGTGACCATATAATCTTATTGTTGTTCCTCCTGTCATTCCTTACCGCCTTATTACTCAACAGTTATTCTATGCCTATAATTAGTTCACACTGCTGCAACAGGAGATAGTATCTCAGTTCTTTGGGTCCATCTGAACATTTCCTGAAATCACAAGAATGTTACAGGGGACAGCAGCAACTGTCTGGTAATTCCCTCATGGGAAGGGATTTCTTGCTCTTTCTCTTCATAAAGACACTTAACTGCCATCAGCATTACTCACATTCCAAAAGATCTACTATCTCAGGCCCTCACCTAATGAGGTTACTAACAACAAATGCAGCTTTCCTTTCTTAGTGCAGTTGTCCTGATGTCAGTGAAACTGCTAATGTGACCCAGGTGAGCATGATTTACCCATAACAAGCTCCTAAGGCAATAAGGAGTGTCTATTCCATTTAAGTTAGGTAATGATTTCACACTCCTTCAATTGTGGGAAGCATTCATCACAGATAGAGATATCTTCTTAAAACGAGACCGGTAAGTCAAATTTAGACAACATCATAAAACTTCTTTATATTCTTGGTGTACTGAGAAAAGAATCTATGCTGAAATTTGCTGTGCAGTACCTGAACTACTACAAAGTTTCTTCTAAATTTAACTCAAAGCCATGTTATGGATTTACTTACCCCCTAGGTATAATTAGGCAGAGTCATTCTGCTTGTTCTCTTCATCCACTATAATCTTAATGTTTAAACATTCCTGAAAACATCAGATTTAAAGGACTTAGAGTTTTATGGTTGTTTTACATCTATACATTGTGTACCTGACCCTTTCTTGCTAGCTAACTCAGAAAGCCTTTTATAAAGCATTATTGCAATGGCAAATGTGAAAATGCTGTTTATGTAGGCTATCAAATAAGGAAATTATTTAATACAACATCTAAAGGTTTTCTACATGACACACAACACACTGATTACATTTCCCTCCATTTTCTAGTTTAGCAGAATCCAAATTGGCTAAAAGGGTATTTGTAAACCTTTGCTATTGAACTGAATTAAAATTGTGATTTGCAGTACTCAACTTTCGGAAATCATAGAATGGTTTAGCTTGGAAGGGACCTCAAGGATCATCCAGCTCCAACCCCCTGCCATAGGCAGGGACACCTCCCACTAGAGCAGGCAGAACAAAGGTTATTAGTACAACATATACTGATCACATAATTACAGGAGCACTCTTAGCTTTTGCAAGATTCTGATTTCAATAAGTCCACAGCATAGATCCACTCCTTATGAAAAGAACCAGGATTAAGCAGAAAACTCTGTGTCTGTCTACAAGATGCCTTTATGGGTTCATCTGTCTTTTTCTTTTCCTCTATCAAAAGAAAAGTCATCACTAGTTGCAAGTTCCTACTTTGAGACTCTGGGACCTGGTTAGGAGAAAAACTGAGCAAGAAGAAGAGTAACTGATGCTAGTAAGAGCTCTGAATATTTGCAAAACACTGAAGAGATCTCAAACTATTCAACAAATTCTTTCTGAGCTCTGTCTTACTTTTGCAAAAGGAACATATTAGTGTTCCTTGCCTGACAGCCTTGTTGCACATAGCAATGTGTTAGCACACAGTGGAAAGCCCTGCAGAAGATCCTTTATATACTAAACAGATTTCCAAAGTGGCCCTTATCACTCCAGAAATCAGCTGGCTTGAATATAATATTTAAGAATTTGCTTATTCCACAACCTATCCTTTTGCTCATCTGTTTTCAACATTTCAGACTAAGGATGACCCATAAAGGTCCCTTCCAGTTCAAAGCTTTCTATGATTGATCTAAGCTCTGTAGGTCAAATTTACGATATCTAAACACATGGGAAACATGAAGGTTCTTGCTGTGTGATATATTTGCTGTTGATTTTACTTACATTAGCTAATATTTTGGGGGTTCCTCCTATTTGTCCAGGTACACAGATGCTGCATGATGCAAAGTTAACCAGTAACTAGTAAAATGAGAGGCTGCTTCCTTCTACTTTCTGTTTGAAGGCTGGTTACATGACTTCCTACTGTGCTCCTATATGTGAAACTAACTGGAAAGGGAAACCCAAGGCAAAAGAAGAAACCTATTAAGATGACATTGATGTCACTTAAGGATAAATTAGAAAATGGAAGCTTTTTATGTTGTCATTTATGCAGACAATGGGCAATCAAAGTAGAAACAACCATACAAATCAGAAAATAAACTATGGTAAAAGAACTTAGAAATAGGAAGCTGTTTCCATTGCAAGTAGTAATACAGAACAGGCACAGCATTTAAGAGCACAAGTCTTCATTGCTGGTGAAGGGTTAGGCTCATAAAATCAATGGTTCTAAGAAGGCCATCCATATCTCATACATCAGGCAATGACCTTCATATCCGTCCCTGATCACACTCCCCACATAGTTCTTGACCATTTAGGAACCTGGCTTCACGGACACAGGGTGTTTTAGTTGCCAAGCTTGTTGTTTAGTCATTAGGCTTCCTCCCTCTGAAGACTTCCAGTGAGGATACCAATTAGTGCAAATGGCTTGTAATTAGCAATGATGATTTTTGAAATGTGGATACCTTCTCAGTATCAACAGCAATGAGCCACCAACTCATTTCACATGAGGCAACCGTCCGGAGGTAAAGATTTGCAGTTAATAAAGGCCCATGTGAGAATGAAAACAGTGACTCAGAGGAGTAATGCATTGTCTTGCAATACTGGTCCCCAGTGCTAGCATTTCTAATCTAACAGGATCATTGTTAATCCTTTCTTTTACTAAGACTGTGAAAATTTTCTAAACACTTTGCTTTTAATTTCCTCAGAGGTACATAATGTGCTTGATAAGTCTGTTGCCTCCTGACATGGCACCTTTTCACTACACGGAGAGGAAGTCACTCTCCCTGTGTGCCTCCTGCTTTCACCTGTCCCACTCTACTCCTGTCAGCAAGCTGTCTGTGTCTACTGGCTTCACTTTCACACTGCTAATCCTCTGCTTGACCCACTTCAGCATTTCTCTCTCAGCTCTCCTGGCAGCAGATGTGGAAAGATTGCAAGTAAGTTCAAGTAATTCTCAGCTGTTCTCAGGTCCATTTAATGTGGAACAGCTCTGTTTTTTTCTGGAATTTTGAACTTCTGCACTTGACTTCTATCTTGTTTCTTGATTCCTGTTGCTGTTTTTCCTCTGGTAACAGCACTTTCTTCCTTTGGTACTTCATCTCTGGTCCACACCTGTTTTATCACCAGTGCAGCTTGCGTGCTGTCTCCTCTGTCATCTCCCATCCTCTCAGAGTACTGTGTCTTTTCCTTTCTTTGAAACAAATTTTTGAGAGCATTCTTGAACTCCCACATACTCTTTCTTCTTTTTTACTGACTAATAATGGATCAGTTCCCCTGTGGCTTTTCTCCTCCAAAGACCATCTTCTTCATCCCCTCAACTCCATGATGCCCCTCATCTGTGTGACAAATGTGGCTGAAAGTGGGTCTCCCCAGCCCTGAATCTGGTGCAAGGCCTCTCTTGGGCACCTCACAGCCAGGCCTGCTGCAAGGCTTCCTTCAGGCCTTCCTTGATCTAGACCTGCTGTGAAACTTCCCTTGGGCCTGCCTCAGGCCTTGTCAGGGCCTGTGCCTGCAGCAAGGCATGTCCTAGGCTTATCTCTGGTACCTCTGGGCCTGCTGTGAGGCCTGTTTCAGGTCTGTCTGCTGATGCCCTACCAAACACCTTTCTAGCTTTCTCCCTCCTTCCTGCCTCCATTTCCTTCAAATGTTTGCTCTGGTTCAAAATGGTGTCTTTGCCTCCCAGGACCTCACCTCCAATGGTTGTCCCAGCTAGCCCTCTCCCATGTTTCCTTCACAGGTCCCCTTCCCCAGAGCCATGGCTCTCCAGCACCTTCTCTTCTTCCTGCTGTAATGAGCTCCCTCACTTTTTATAGAATCCCTCTGTAAAACCTGCATGTTCCCACATCCCCTCTTGTGCCATGATTCACCCTCCCAAGCTAACCTGGTAATTATTTATAATTAACAAGAAGGAACTGACACGATGTGGAGATGATCAGATGTGAGGATAAGCTCAGAGTAAATGCTTAGACAGAAACAGCACCATATACTAGTGAATAATCCTACAATCACTCAGTGTACATTCTCCTTTCCATAACCATTGACTGACACTATGACACCCTGTGTCCTGTTATATCTAACCTTAATTGTAAGCACAGATCATCCACCTCCATTTCCATATGTGCTCAGCAGTAACAGATGTTGGAACACATGGAAATCAGGCTAGCATTTTTCATTTTCTATGTAAATCATCATACACAACTATAGCAACTTGTGCTAATATATAATAAAGGGCATGGAAATTACCATGAGCTTGTCTCAGCTGCTTTGGATTCCCTGTTCTAAAAAGTCCAGCCTTTCCTGTTCCATATACTTCTTTTACCTCCCATGCATTTAATATTGCATGATTTAATGTGATGGCAGCTCTAAGAACCTGGCCTTGAGGATGATAAGCAATTTGGTTGGTTTGTTGGGTTTTTTTTCCTTAGAAGATCAAACTTGCTTTGATATCACAACCTTAGTTCCATTCTTCCAGTCTTATTGACCATCCTTCTCTGCCATGGTATAGTTTATAAGGCACAATACTTCCCCTTTCTCCTCCCATCATAACCAGATGCCTCTACTGGAGCCAGAATTCCACCCTGTCTCTCTGTCTCCTCAGCTGAATGCCAATCCAAACCCCTAAGCTTCCTTCAAATGTCTTAAAGTCATACCTAAAGAAGAAAACCTTGTAAGTTATAAATTGTAGAAGCATTTTCATGAATTATCAGTATTCAGCTATTAATTGGATTCTGATAATTATGCCTGTGAAATCAGTGTTTGAAATGTGATCAGGAGCAGGTGAGATCTTCTTGAATATGCAGTAAGATTGAAAAGATAGCCTTAGAGCTCCTTTTATTAATTTGGTTAACAGTATTGATGTGATGGTCATTCAATGTAAAATACTGTCAACTGAATACTTCAGAAAAATGCTCCCCAGAAATTATGTTTGAAACTGTCAGTGGAAAATAGTCATTTTCATGAACGTTCAGGATAAGTAATGGAGCAAGAGCATAGAGTAATCTTCATTTCTGGACTGCCACAAAAGAGGGTAGCACCACATGCTGGCAAAGTGCTGGGGAGCACATTCAGTTCCTCCTCTTGGAATCCTTCACAGAGCCAAGAGTAAGGTACCTTAGTGCTTTTTTTTTTTAACTCTAGAGAAAAAGTATTTAATAATTCCTTTTTTGGGACAGTTAGATACTAATAATACTCTGGTGTAAAGTATACATTTCATTAACTCTTTTATGTGCCCTTTATGACAGTTTAAGCTGTTTCTTCAAACACTAAGTAAGAAAGAGCAATAAATGGTCCATCAAGATAGTATTTTCCTCTTGTTCAGATCACATCTACCTCACAAGACAATGTAAGATTATTTTTTTTTCCAACATGATTTCATGGTAGAAAAGAAATACAGCAATAGTTTCAAGCTTAGCCTAACTCTATGTTAATATAACAAAATCTTTCTAATCAGTTTTGTTTCCATATTGAACTAGAGCACACAGATAAATCCTGGTGACTAGACCTTTACTAGATCTTTCTATTATACTTTTCCAGACACCAATAAACCATGATATTTGTTTTCAATATTGCATATTTAAATTGAGTTCAATCTCTTGATTTCCTGATGTTAAAAAGACATAGACACTATAAAAACAACAACATGCAGTGCATGACTCTGGTTGATTCCTTGGGCATATATTTAGTTCAGAACTACCTATAATGAAGCCATACTTGAGGCCACACCTTGAATCCTGTGTCCAGTTCTGGGGCCCTCAATTCAGGAGAGATGTTGGGGTGCTGGAGCGTGTCCTGAGAGAGGCGATGGGGCTGGTGGGGGGCCTGGAGCATGGTCCTGTGGGGAGAGACTGGAGGAGCTGGGGATGTGCAGCCTGCAGATGAGGAGGCTCAGGGCAGGCCTCATTGCTGTCTGCAACTACCTGGGGAGAGGCTGTAGCCAGGTGGGGTTGGGCTCTTCTCCCATGCAACCAGCGGTGGAACAAGGGGACATGGTCTCTGGTTGTGCCAGGGGAGGTCTAGGCTGGATGTTGGGAGGAGGTTGTTGCCAGAGAGAGTGACTAGCATTGGAGTGGGCTGCCCCGGGAGGTGGTGGAGTCGCCTTGGAGGTGTTCCAGAACAGACTGGATGGGGCACTTGGTGCCATGGTCTGGTTGATTGTCTAGGGCTGGGTGCTAGGTTGGACTGGATGATCTTGGAGATCTCTTCCAATTGATTCTATGATTCTATAATCTCTTTTTTTTTTTTTAATATTTTCATTTAGAATCCATCTTATTAGACAGGGAAATCACAGTTATTGATGGCCATCTGAAGGATTTTCCAATCTGATTTTGAGAAGTATGAAATATCTTTAAAGTTACTGCTACTTTTTCTACTTTCCTAAGTTACCTGGACAATGTCATAAAGTTTGTTTAACGTTGAAGAATAGCACATAATCCAAACTCTCAATTATTTTTTTTCTCAAATGCAGTATATTAAATGCTTTAATGAAATAAACTGATTTTGTAACATCTTAAATGGATTAAAAATTCCCTTAAACATTTGACCAACTAGTGTCATCACTGGACAATGCATTAATGTTGAAGCATGACCTATTTGAATTGTTCTTTGACTCGTTTCCTGACCTGATGGCAGGTTTGTACAAGCTCATAAGAATATTTGTAAAAATGCATTTTAAGATTTGATAAAAATGTTTTGATAGAAGTACATGAGATTATTCTTTTCTTGGCAATGCCCTTTTCTGTGTCCGCTACTCATACATGAGAAACCTATGTGCTGACATTCACCTAATTGTTTAATCCTCACATTTTCATTCAAGTATGTATACTTTCTTACTAAACGTTTATGTGGTGCTTGTCCCTGTTTTCAATATCATTAGGATCACTGCCTGACAAGCAGAAAATCCAGACTGTACAACTTCCTTCAAGAGAAGGTAAAACATGTGCTATATAGAGGAATAGACAAGTACTTTTCTAATATTAACTTTCCCATATGCAGAGTTACAGGAGAGATGTTACATGACTGGGTGAACAGTGTCTTGTTTGAAACAGGATCTACTCGGGGAAAGAATTTCAGAACTTTTGTTCTTCGTACAAGTATTTTTAAATTTTAAACCAACTTTCCTTCTTTGGTCTGAAGGACCAGCACTAAGGTAATGTACTTCAAAATGGGTATTTGTTCTTTACTCAGACTAGACACCTCTCTTATTTTGCAATATGAAAATAAAAAGTGGGGTAAAGAAAGATTTGAAAAGCATCAAGGCTCCTACACATTGCATATAATTAACTGATTCACTTAATTGTATTCAAGTAAGGTGTATTAGAACCGTCCATAACCAGCCAGCATTCTACAACAGAATCTAGGGCCTTTACATCACTTTTGAACATCCTACACTTGAAGTCTGTTTATTTGCTCAAATTTCAGCCATAGAAATGAGATACTCAAACTATACCAGCTGAACTGTACTTCTGAAGAAGTACTGTAGCATAAGTAATTTTTGTTTCAAATTTACACAAACTGTGTATCTACTGGTGTCACAACCAAAAAGTGAGATCTCGCCTTGTAACACATAAGGACCAAACAGTGGTTGTATGTTAGGTAAATCCAGGAGTAAAATCAAGAATCACACCTTAAAGCAGACAGCTGGGAAGCTGAATTCTGCTCACTGTAGCAAGTGTATATTTACCTTCAAACTGCCTAGAGTTACATTAATGAATCCATTTGAAGGCCTCATTCAGGTCTTCCTGTCTAGACTTGAGAATAAATACTGCCTAATGCATGGTATTCAGTATGAGGAAAACAATCACAATTACACACGCTGCAAGATGAAGCAAGTAACTCCTCTTTTCCTCACTATTTTGAATTGATACTTTGTTTAGTCTGAGCTGCATTACACTGGGTGTCAGCTCCTCACTTTCAGCCACTTTTAAACACAGATGGCAACCAAGGTCTGTCTTTTAGAAGACACCTCATTCAGTTCTATGTAGATCAATCACTTATTTGATGTGAATTACTATTTGCTGCTGCATCAGAACAGTTGCTTGAAGACTAATGTGTTTATATACAGGCCCAGGTGCTACAGTATCTACACAGAAATAAAATGAATATACTTAGACATCTCCCTGTGCACCAAGTTGTGAGTCCTCACTCTCGTGTATTTGCAGTTGAGCTGACAAATGACACTGCCTCCAGATTGGAAAGCAATTCCCCTAGTAAGCATATACTTATTAGCAGTGGGTATGCATAAGCAGCAGCCCAATCCTATGCTGTACTCAAATACTGTTTTGAGCTACTTTACAGAGAACTTAGGTATACCATAAAGTGCATTTGGTCTGGGTAACACTTGTGGTTGTCTAATGTTACTGACTTAGAATAAGACCAAAAGTTGATACTCTTCCATAACTGATTTTTTACTTTACTGGGGCTACTATTTAACCAAGGGTAGAAACACACAATAAAGCACAACAGAGGGGCATTGACAGATATGGACAATTCATTTTACCATTAAGGTATGATGATGCTTCAGTCCCTTAACAAATAAGATCAATGCTTCCACAGCAACTAAGAAAGGGAAGCTTATACAGTTCATTATTGTATCTACTGTCCACCAATTATTGACCAATAGGAAGGATTTTTTCAGTCTCTGTAAAACATCAGTTCTGAGATACAGTATCTTGAGAAGATCCATATTTCTGGATTTATCCCCTAGGAAAAAAAGTGTCAAGGCCTAGATATTGCTCTGCAAGCTCCATCAGCAGTTGTTTTAGGGTTGCTACTATAACCAGCAGCAGCATATTGGCACTTGTGATAGCAGAAAAACTGGTTGGTGTTAAGAGTTGTCATTCATATCCTGATGTGTATTAAGCTTCTTTAAAATGGCATAAGATGTTTGTTAATGCAAAGCCTATTATGTCACAGGGTAAAGAAGTGGGGAGAATGATGCATCGGATTTCCATTCTCTTTATTGCCAAGAGAGATTTAAAATGCCAAGGTTCAAAAAAAAGTTGTGTAATAAATACTTCACTGTAGGCTGTAATAAATTAAAAAAAAAAAACCAACCAAAAAAAAAAGAAAGAAAGAATGCACTTTGCTAGCCACAAGTGTGGGCATTTTTGAAAAATAAGGGAAAGAAGATTATGGCCACAGTTCACAGTTAAGCAACTAGAAGCTGCTTGTTACAGCTATTCCACAACAATGGAGCTCTCCCCTCCTTTTCCAGATGCATATTCACAGTTTAACTCCATCAGAAATGCTCTTGGAGCAAACAGTCACAATCTGCTCAGAGTTCAAGTCAAGAACATCTTTTAACACACATACACACAAAACAAGGAAAATTATGGTCCAAAGAACTCCTTGTCACACCATTTTAGTCGAAGAGTATGCTTACACTTCTGTCTAATAGATGTGTGCCCAGCACACTAGAACAAGTCAAGTTTTCGTACCACCACACATCCATCACCAACATACTAGTTGCTCTACTATCCCCACTGTTGATTTCACAGTGAACAAGAAGGTCCATTTGTTTAATGGAGTCATCCCCATCAGTTACATCGCTGCAGCAGCATATTCAGAGCATATTCCATTCTGTGTTTTAGTTCCAATGAGCATCCAGAAACCAGAAGAGTTGTCAGACGAAATGTTGTGGATATCCTCTCTTCATTGATGTAGGTAAGGAGATACTCTTCACTTTGATTGCAAATGATGATTTTCGTGTGATCATGATAGAAGTTCACCTGTAAAAGAGAAGCAAGTTCCTGTTTGTATACTTTCTCCTCTTGGTTTCTGGCACTAGTTTTATAGGAGTAAGGTATTTTAGAAGCATTTTCTCTGGTGATGTTACCAAACTTACTTGAAACGTGCCATCATTGAAGAGCATCATCAATGCTTTATCAGATTTAAGCCACTGTAAGAGGTAAAGCCTGGGTCTGCGTACATCTGTTAGGCTGGGCAAATCCCCTCCCTATGAAAGAGAACAGATATTACGTTAAGCACACACTTCATATTTAAGTATATTTTTACATCTTAGGATCCACAGGGTGATGAACTTACATCCATGAGGTTCTCCTCCATGTAGTGAGAGAAATACTTTAGTACAGTCACTTGGCTAATGAACTGTTCAGGAGCCTCTGTGGATGAGAAGACAGAGCACTGCCCTAGCTCAGCATAGTAGTGGACCGTTCTACAAAAACAGAAAATAAAGAGGTTAGAGATGAGAATAACATTTCATGGTTAAATCACCTTAGTGAGCTGTCACTGCTGTAATCATTCTTACTTTTTGTCTGGCAGAAGGCTCATATGTGCCCCATTGTTGAAAAGGACACCAACGGTGTGATCTGACAACTGGTACCCAAAGCCATACTTGTTGGAGTAGTCCACCCATTTTGTAACCCACTGGAAGGATGCTGTCAGCTGTTCTTTGGGAATGCTGTCTGCCTCTGGCATGTTCTCCAGACATCCTCGCAACACCCTTGCAACTGTATCAGCAACACTTCCCATGGTACTGTCTTCCAGGCCTGAAAGAAGCATTATTAGACTTTAAGTCTTTCAGTCTAAAGCAGCTGTTCGTTTCAAGTTTGTAAGAGAAGAAGAAAGTAAAGATGAGCTTTAGAATTTGAGAGGACAGTTTGCTGCACTTACATTCACTGCTACTGCTGCAGCTTCCTAAAGTTCCTCTGACTATCATGCGAATAGAGTCACCAGTCTGCTTAGTTTCTGGCAATGTTCCTGGCTTTGCTACCGCTGTGATAAGAGGCTGGATCTCCTGTAAGAGATGTCAAACATGTAAATATCAAGCATAACAAGCCAAGGCTTACACACTAGTTTTGCATGCCTCTCCTGTTTCTCAACAAATGGTAATTCCAGGGAAACTGGTATTAACATTTCCAGCAAGTCCAAAGAGTTGCTGTTATACTGAGCTTAAAGAAGAATGCCAGGTCTTTCCATTCTTTAGATCTTCAATTTGCATCTTACATATTATTAATCAGTTCTCTGCAATGCTTCCCTATCAAGAGAACAGATCTGAACATCAAATGGTAAGTTACTTCTCAGCAATATAATCTTTAAGAAGTTCTAGTTAATCATGAAGTGAAACCCTGTATTTGAAGTATTGGGAAAGAGCACCTGGCAGAGAAGTCACTACACAGATGACAATGGAGTCTAGGCAGATACTATAATTACTCAAAAGCCAAAATTGATAGTCTCCCTACAAAGGCTATCGTATTTTGGTGAAGCTTGGTTAAGCCCTCTTAAAGCATCTGCTAATCATTTAAGCTCGATGTTGTGTACAACCCTAGCTCTGATATCCAAGTCAAATATAACTTGATTATTGCTACTTTGCCCAGCTGGTACTGTATTTGTATTGAACTGCACTTGTTTTTACCTCATCTGTTCTCTGTTTGTGAGGCTGCTGGGTTATTGATGTCTTTTTCAAATCATGCCTAAGCTTGTAGATTTCTTCATCTTCTTTAGTTACTCTGTCTGTAATATGGGAAAAAAAAAACAAACATACATTGAACATCTCATCGGGGAGTGCTGTTGAGTTACAGAAAGCCTAACAAGTTAGCTGCAGAAAGCACGCTGCCACCATCCAGTATCTTCTAAACTTGCCACTCTCTCAGAGCAGCACTGCCACTATACAGACCACTAAAAGACTAAACTTCAAGTTCCCAGCATGCCGTAAGAAGCATTTACTTATGTAAGCTGACATAGGTTGCAGGCTTCTTACCAATAAAGAAGTCAAAACTAAGACAAGAGGTTTCTTAGACAAGCATAAATGCTTTGTTTCTTTCTCATAGCTCTATGTTACTAGTATGACATGATCACAAAGATAAGTTTCAAATTTAGCTATGGTACACTTACTATGTGTGTCAAAGTATCTGGCTTTATCCTTTTTACCACCAAAGAGAGCAGCAGCTGCTTTTTTGAAGAAATTTTTAGCAGGACTTGACAAATGGAAATCAGGAACAGTGTGACAACAGCTAGCAGAAAGTCTGTCAGGTGTAAAGCCCTGTGGAAATAAAATACAAACACCAAATTTTAGACTATAAAGCATATTCTTAGGGTGGGGAGTGCATTCCTAGGGTGGATAGTTCTTTGCAAGAACACTACAATACATACCTGTAAGAAAAATTCATGTCGAATTATTTCATCTAAACTGGGCCGATCTTCAGGATTTTTTGACAACATGCTAGCTATTAAGTGTTTTGCAGGTGCCAAGAGAGACGATGGCAGGCTGTATCTTGCTTCCCTTATACATCTGTATGTTTCTTTAAGATTTGTGGTCTCAAATGGAGGTCTTCCCAACAGCATTGTATACCTGTTTGAAAGCAAAGGAAACCAATTTTAATTTTTGCACACCCATAATACTTAGCTACAATTACTGAAAAGGCTGCCTGTCTCCTAACATGGAGAATTTCTAGACCTGGAATACATGTGTATGAAGTGCTGCAAACTGAAGCTGTACTGCATCTGCTTTGAACTCTTAAAAGCCTAAGCCAGTGATAGAAATATTTAATTTCAAAGGCAAGTGAAGTACTTACATTACACAGCCTAAGGCCCAGATGTCAGATTCACAGCCATGCCCTTGTTTATTGAGGACTTCTGGAGAGAGGTAATTTGGTGTGCCACATATTGTTCTGCAAATCAAAGCAACCACAGAGCTAGTTAGTATTTCAGGTAGAAAGAAGAGAAGCTATTCTTCAGAGGGCTGTTTTTCCTCTCAAGTTTGGACAAGAACTTAGGAGTCTCTAAACAAGAGCTGTACAAGCATTAATAGTATAAATGTGTTTCACGATGTCTTCATGATACAGAAATAGCAGACTCTGCTGTGTCTGCACCACTTGTCAGTCAGGTACCCTGTCACTGGTATCTGGTATTATTCAAATGCTAAGAGGAGAGCTGAAGTCAAAGCACAGAAGCCTTTTTGTAGAAGGAGAAAGCTCAATCCCAGAAGAAATTATCTTCCACAACAGAACAGTGTTTCTCATGTATCAACAAATTTGGTTTCATTTACTACTAGACTCTAAATTTTTTTATGCTCCTACCTCCTCCTGTGCTCCAGTGGTTCCAGCCTAGCTGCCAAGCCAAAGTCTCCCAGTTTCAGTTCCATGTTCTCATTAATGAAGAAGTTACCTAGCAGACAAAAGGAATTCCAGTTAGTCCTTCTCTTGCAGGGCAGGAATGCATTTGCCACAGGTGCCGAGTCATACGTTGCTCAAAGCCAGAAGCTCGTCAAGATATTTTTTGAAACAAAAAAGCATAATATCATCCTTTAAGCACTGTAAGTCTCCACAGTGAAGACCTGAGTAAGATGATTCCATTAACCAGATTATAACCACATAAGTGTAAATTAGCACTGTACTGACAGGGCTGGAAGTGTCTTGAAGTCAGCAAGGTGCAAGACTTACCTAGTTTAAGATCCCTGTGCAAGATTTCCTGTTCATGAAGATACTTTAGCCCTGACACAATTTGCCTGAGGTAGTATCGTACTTCTGGTTCTGTCAATACCTTCCTCGCTTTTAGGATATGAGCCATTGACTGCAGAGGAAAAAACAAAGACAGAAACATCACTGAACATTCATACACAGGCTTTCCTTAAACAAAAGTAAATCGATGTACAGACAAAGACAACTAAAAGGAGCCACAAAAAAATACCTTTTCTACATCACACATTTAAATTAGTTGCAGATTCCAGGTAAGTAAATACTGGATTTCTCCCAGTTGATGCTCACCCTTCTACTGCAGTACTCCAGAAGAATGTAAATATTCTCTCTGTCTTCAAAGTAATGATAAAACTGCACAACATGTCTATGATTGAGCATTCTGTGCAGCTCAATCTCTTTATCAATCTGAAGAGAAAAGAGGGGAGGGGAAAAGTATTGTTAGCCTTGCATTCACAAAATTGAGCCAACAGCTCTGCCAGAACTATTTCGGGAAAAGGGATGGGCAACCCAGCACACAAAGGCAGTCTGAAGAGTTAAAAAAAGTCATTAATGAACACACCTTTTCCCTTTGATGAGGCTTTGCTACTCTGCTGTGAGGAATGATTTTTGCAGCATAGATCTTATTTGTGGTCAAATCTGTCATCTCATAACACTTGGCAAATCCACCCTAGAGAGACACACGAGAAAAAGGCAATTATAGCCGGTATGAAAGAAGTCCCACACTTAGTCATTCACCAGCTCACGCATTAGTCAAAGAGCGCAACTTCCTTTGCAGAAGACAATTCAGTAGAAGACAGGTCTAAAATTCTTCACCCATCTGAAGGTTCGCTCTTACGGCTCCCCCCAAGTCCCGCATGCCACATCAAACTCATTTCTGTATCCTTGCTCGCCCCGAAAACACCATTCCACATGCAGGGGATGGGCAAAGATGAACCGGGAACAGAAGGGCTCTTGGACCCTCTGCGTCTGAGCCAGAAAGCAAATCCCGCTCCGGGCAGGTCGAGGGGAGGCAGCGCGGCGTTCTCCAACACAGTCCGGCGGAAAACAGCCCCGCTGCGGTAGCTCCCGTCGCACACACACCCCGGTCCATCACTCCGCAACCTGCACCGTGCTTTACTGAGACGGGAGCGCGGCCGGGCCGGGGCACACCGGCCGCCGCCCCGGGAGGGCACGAAGCCCGCCGCGGCCATTACCTTTCCGAGCACCTTGCCGCGGCAGTAACGCTTCCCCGTCGTGGGATCGGTTATAATCCGGGAAACCTCGGCTGCGGGGTGGGAGTGCTGGTGCGGCTGCTCCTCTGCCTTCTTCCTTCGCGACTCGCCGCCGGCCGCTCTGCCTTGTGACGCTTCGCAGCATTTGGCACCGCCGCCACCGGGCGGGTAGGCAATGGTCCGCAGCAACTCCATTACCGCGCCTCGTCAACTCCGTCCTGGAGCTCGCCTTGTTTAGTCTTGTCTTAAACTGCCAAGCACCCACCCCACCGCTGACGCGCTCCCAACACAGACAAGGGACTCGGTTAGTCCATTATATAGCATACGGCGGCTCCGCCCTGGCACTGCGGGACGGCCCCCATCAGGGCCCGGCTCCGCCAGCCAGATTTGGCCCGGCCCCGAGGTGGCCTGAAGGCAGCTGGTTGCATCGATGGCCCTGCGCTGCTCTAGGGATCAGCGCGGCGGGAGCGGAGCTGGCTAGCGGGACCAGCTCGAATTGCGGACCCCTCTGGAGGCGCCTGCTGCTTGCTCCTGCTGCGGTGGCTGCGCTGTCCCCCGCCGCCCACCGGGGAGATCTCGCGAGTGGAGCTTCATCCGACTTGATTGCTACTGTTTGTGAAGCAGCATTTCTGAAAGACGATTAGTGCTGTGGCCTGGAAGTGTAGCTCCCTAACAAGTGTCTCTTGCTGCGCATGAGAAAGGTTTTTTTCCCCATTTAATGCCTAAGCTGCTGCACTACGGCAGAGAGCTAGGTCCTGGTTTTCACTTCAGCGTGAAGCTGAGGCTCACAGACTTGCTCAGACAATGCAAGGCATTTGGGTGCATGCCTTGTGCCAAGGAGCTGCCCCTCTCTTTTTGCCGGGAGAACCCATGCTTAGTGACACTGACCGCCGAGCTGCCTGACAACAGTATGCTCAAATCTTTTCAGAAGCAGAAACATTTCCTTAAACATCCCAAGTGCATGTAAGTTAATTTTGAAGACATCTGAAAGGCCCCGTAGCCTAGGTTCTCTGGCTGAGACGCTTGAGTACAGATGATTGTTGAAAAGTGAAGTTTGTGTATAGAAGAAAAGTTTTTAAATGTAAAATAGTTTTGCATTTCTCCTATTCTGAAGATGCAAAACAGCTGAGGCTGTTTTGATTCGTTTGTTTTTGCTTGTCGGTACACACTACTCATTTTCGTTGATGGTGAAAGTCAAAGCCTAGTTACTGCGATACAAGTTACTGACAAAGCACATGACTGTATAAATTACTCTGAATATCCCTCATTTCAGATCATAACAGCAAAATTCACTTATTTTACAGGGTCAGCATCAGAATACAAGCTTTATCAGACACACCCAACCCACAACCCAAATAGCAAGTGCAGAAAGCCAATATTCAGGTTTCCCCACATAGGTATTACCTTATGAAGATACTGCTGCTCAAGTGTCATATTGGATTGTGTGCACTCCTACTCATCCACAGTTTTTTACTGGTCATGCATACCCACATGCAGGTGTCTTACCTCCCACTTCAGTCTGTGAAGTCTAGTCAAGTCATGTTGGTATTACTAGTGGTTAACCATAGGGAGAGAGATTGAAAATGAGGAGAAAATCTGAGATACTTAAGTTGTGTACCCATTCACCCCTTAGCCTTACAAGCATGGGCTTTCCCAGGTGAATATTGTTTCCCTCACACAATTTAACTTTCTCCAAATTAGCATCTGCTATTGCAAAACAAGTTACTTAATGTAAATGTGATTTCTTAATGCTTTGTTTTCTACAGTAAGCTGCTTTGGTCTGATGTGCTGGAAGTCGCATGGGAAAAAGGGAAAGCAGGCCGGATAAAGGTACATGTTCTGGAGGCAGGATAAATGTACATGTTCCCCCTCCTCCGGAAAGAAGTGGAACTGCATGCGGTAAAAAGGGGGTTTAAGAAAAACGGGCATTGGTAAAGGCTTAGGGCAGCTTGTTAGACTTGACTTTAAGTTAACTTTAAGAGGACAAGTACATGGTTAAAGCTCAAGATACAAAGTGTTCTGGTAAGCAAGTCTAAACTATTTATTCTCATATACTCTGCTGCAGCAAAGCCTTTAAGCTGTATTCCCTGTGAGTTACTGGAGGCCACAAGGCTGTCAGGCTGTTCTGTACAGCCTGTTCCGTTATTCTGATTGCTTCTCACACTTTAGCACAGGTAGCGTTTACTTAACATATCTCAAACTGCCAGGTTTACCACGCCATGAGGTTTTACAAAGGAAATGCTGTTGCAAAATACACATTATTTTGTATCATTCTGCCCTTTCTGCCTCTGAAATGTGCACCTTCATCTTTGTTCTTCTTTAGTCTTTCCACTGTCTTGCAAGTTCTGCCTTGCCTTCTAAATCCAAAGGTGCATAACTCATCAAGTAACTTCACCTGTAGTTGTGCTAAATTCAATACTAAGTTCAATACTTTCATATGTAATACAAATATAAAATATTTTGTGCTGGCACTTACATTTCTTATGTGTATATTGCTCAGATTTCTTAGCTTCTATGAATATTTTACAATCAGTATGTTTCACTTTTGCCTTATAAAGATGTTCTATTGGATAAAGTGACATTAATGCAAAGGCTTGAAACTGATCCTGTCATATCTTGCAAGAGGAAAGCTATCCTAGCTGGTACTCTGTAATCTCTCACTTTTTCTTACAAGTTATGTCAGCAGAATTGCTATGTGTACCTGAAAACTGCACAAGAAGCTCATCTGGAAGCTGGCTAAGATAGCAGCAGCTCTGTAGCCAGATCAGTATGAAGCACTTAGCACTTACCTTGCCAAGAAACAGGACAAACGTAACTCAAATTCATGCTTCAGACATGAATTCTATCTGCAGCTCCAGGGAAGGAAAAAAAAAATAAAATGGATCCCTTATACCCTATGGCTGATTTTGACACGAGTGCACAGATTTTCATAGAAGCCTGATTATCATGGATCTGGGAAGCATGGGTATGCATAAATCCCTGGGTCAAATGAGGAATGGGAATTTGACAGAGTCATGAGTGGCCTAATTACAAGATTGTGGGAAGAAGGTCTTGGCAGAAATCACTTGTTACTACTGCAGCATTGGGAAAAAGAGGTGTTCGAAGACTTAAATCTCCAGAAGGAAGTGCATTAAATCCTGTACATCTAACTCAAACACTGCATTTATGGCTGAAAATTTGCTAGAGTCTTTATCCAAAATCTGTGTCAACACCTACTCGGCCTTGACACTGTCCCACAACTGAACTTCTTTCTGTGATGCCACTAATATGCCCTCCCATCTCGAGTATGCCAGTATGAGCCAATTCACAGTGTTCCTGCAGTCACACCGATAGACCTGTAGTCCATACTAGGCCTAAGTGGCCGCCCACACTGGTTCGGCAGGCAAAGCTGGCGTTTTACTTGGCAGGCGCTATCACTTGCTTTCTGCTAGCAAAGCTTCTGTTGCCTGCCTCTGTTAGCCTTCACTAGGACTGTTTTCCAGTTAGCCAGTCATGCAGTGCCCTCTGCTGCTGAAAGTAAGTTATGACAGTTTGTCTGAAACGAAGTGCATTCTACTTAAAACCAGGACGAAGCAATGAACCTCAGGAGTGGTATACATAACAACATAACATAACAACTGGAATACATAACAACATACTCAGGTGATAGAAATTGCACAGCTTATTTATAGAACATCGCTTTACAGAAATCGTGTTATTAAAATTGTGGCTTTTACGGAGAGTGATTCATAATTCTTTGTGATTTGTCAGAGCAGAGAGTAGTTACGCCTGAAGAAAGTGTTGATAATCTTACTGTATTTTAGTGATTGATTGAGCCTCAGTTCTCCTCTTGACTTCTTTTCTAGTTTATCTCTTGAATTTCTTTGTGTGGTTTAACCATTTTTTACCCCACCAGCTCCACACCAACACACCTTTTGCCACCAGTCCACAAGTCTGTGCATGCTCTGCTTTTGTGTTCCATGCTTCCCCTGTTCTCAAGAACATTTGCTGTGGTGTTTCCAGTAAAGTACTCATTTAATACCCTCACCATATAAAGTATAAAATACAGAGAAGCTGAACTGGGTACAGAACTAAACATTTGCTCTGATGCTGCCATAAAGTTTCAGTGTGCTATTTCCCTTGCAGTATTCTGTGGTCACAGATCATTCTCAAATACAAGTATGGTATAATTTGTTTCCTCTACTTCACTGTAGAGTTAGTGCAAAACACTTGCTTCTGCTAAAATTAATGTGTTTTTATTTCTTTTGTTTGAAACTTGGCAAAGTTTTCCAAGACCTGAATTCTTTTGCATCTTCATTTCAAGTGACCTGCTAATGGAGAAGCAGGCAGGCTACCAAGAGTATAAGGCAATCATGTTTTCCCAGAAAAAATCTCCAGAAAAGGGGTGCTTGGCCCAATGATCTCATAGGCTAGTGCTAGTTTTGTTTTTTTTTTCTGAGATTGGTGACAAGGTCTGTTCACATCCTGCCATCCTGTCAGGCTGAGGACAGAGTGGCTGGAGAGGAGCCAGGAAGAAAGAGACCTGGAGGTTACTGGTAGACAGTAGGCTGAACATGAGCCAGCAGTGTGCCCA